>VDFB02086081.1:35283032-35386997 GCA_007258455.2 Sequoia sempervirens | reverse complement strand
GGATTTCTACCTTGTTCCTAGAGTCTCATATTATAGATTTGGAGGACACACTTGAGGGGATTTCTCTCCTCTTTGATGACAATTTTAGCACAACTATTACACCATCTTCTTTGTCTTTGGAGATTGATATTCACGAGTCTCCTCCATCACTTGATTTGTCATGTTTCTTGGTTGAGTTTGACCATGATTATGTTGTGGCTCATTCAAGCTTGGAGGCTCCTACTTAGTTTTCAGAGGCATACATGTTGAGCGTTCATTCTTCCTCTTTTCAGCTGGATATGGAGTGGCTTCTTCATCAGCTTATGGATTTGTTTCTTCCTAAGGGGAGATGTGTTGCTTACAGAAATTGGGTCATCTTTTGTTTTCAGGCATTCTTCATTGGCTTTGTAGCTTCTTCGGCATGTAGGGTATGTCTTATCTCTCTACTTCCCTCTTATGGGGGGTCATTTATTGTATATTCATGATGGATGTAGTCCTTCGGGGGTATCATTGAGTCCTCCATACATCATGTTTACATTTGTCATGCCTTTTTTCTCTTGTTTTCTCTCTTTTGGAGAGGGGTTTTCTTCCCACTAGGATTTCCCCTTTTCTCTACTTTATGAGAGATTGCATTTCATTTGCATCTATAAATGGGTACCTAACATGGCCTAGTTGTCAGGACCCATAGTAGTTTAATTTAAGTCCTAGGTTGCATTTTATTATCCTTATCTAATTGAGCTAGCTTGTAGCTCAAGTTAGGTTTAGGGTTGTGCATGCTTTCCTTTTATAAGCAAGCCTCATCTTGTACATTTGTATCAATCAATTGAATCATCAATCAATCTTGCATATTGATATAGCAAGCATTCTCGCCATTCTCCCTCTTGTGGAAGTATTTTCGTCTAGCAACTGATTCCTATTTTCTAACAATCATTATGTCTAGGCCTAGTCCCTTTGGTCTTAATATTTTGTTTCCTCCGTGGGTTTTATTTTCCTAAGTCCTGGTTGGCCCTGTACTGAACGGTTTTAAAAAAACTTATGTCATTGTTTTCCATCTGCCTAGTAATGTCCCCTTGCCGTTTAATGAATGTTTTATTTTTTAGAAGGATGAAATTCACGCTGTTGTCGATCAAAATGCCTTCAAGATCAACGGTTGCCTGCCATCCCATGATTGGGAATTTTAGGATGGCGATATCGCGGGTGGGCGACATGTGTCCCATCTGGGGATCAAATTTGCATGACTGTTCATCAATTGTCCTATGATCTGAGCCATTCCTTGCCATCCCGCGATGGTGCTTTGGTTGATTGCGAAATCATAGGCGACTGCCACGTGGACTGTACAAGGTGGGGCCCGAGGAAATTTTTGTGCGATATATTTTAAATGTTTCATTGCTTCCAAATAAAAACATTTAAAATGAAATATTTGACAAGGCCGGGGGGAAATTCATTAAAAATGAGCAAAAGCGGAGAAATTAGGGCAACTAGTGATTTTAATGGTATATTAAAAAAAAACATATTTTGATAGTTGAATACATTCAAAATATTTCTAATATATTTCTAATTTAAAAAATATATTGTTTAATTTTTTAAATATTTTTTTTTCAAATATATATATATATATATATATATATATATTGAAAATATATTATACATACAAAATTACATAATCAATAATAGATAATAGATTATGGTGAATATATCTGGGTATGTTAATATATGCTAAAAAACTAATTTTAATTAAAAAAATTACTAACATCATTAAAAGGTAAGTTTATAATTATAAAAATTTAATATTAGAATTATTTAACATTTGAAATAGAAAATTTAAATATTATATTACAATAGTTTATAATTTACTTATATAGTATTTTGGATAATAGAAACAATTTTGATTGATTTAATATTTTCTAAGTTCATTATTGAATTTAAATCTTATAAATATAATTATATATCTTTAATCAATATTATAATTCTAAAAAATAATAATGAATATTGAACATCTTAGATTTTAGTATAACTTAAATATTAAAAATTTATTGTATAAGTTTATAAAATATAATATATTTTTTAAAATAAAGATTTAAAGATTATTATATATCATGTATATATTTAAAGATCCATAGAATTATTTTTTTAACTATGAAATTAATATGATTAATTTCATTTATAATTTTATCTTATCTTATCTTTTAAACAATTTTTTGGTATCCTACATAATTTGTTTTCTATAAGTATCATGTTGTATACTCTTTATATGGAAGGTAGTGTTTTGTTATGGAGCTTAATAAGTTTTAATAATCTTTAGTCATTTTAAAGATTTTTATTTTTTTTATAAAGATAGGTATATTTAGACTTTTGATGGCTTATGTACAATTATGCATATTCTTTTATTTATTATATTTTTTGCAATATCATGTTATTCTTGATTAATCACATTATTTGTTTGTCATTTTTATTTGTTTTGTTGAAAAATATTTTATCTTTACTTTACATCTATGATAATTTCAAAATTATCAAATTTAAAAATTATAAATAAAAACTTATTTTTATTAATCTCTTGAAGTACGTAGGTCCTAATCTTTTATAAATTAATAACTATCTAAATAGATATTTCTTTCCTTGATTTCTATAAATGTGTCTCATGTCTCTATTGAAATTTATGAGATGTGTATGTAATTCTTAGCACAACACTCTTAGAGATTAGGATTTATTTTCACATTTATCTATTTTCTTATTGTTCCTATTAGCACTAATTAAATCTTCATTGAGAACCTACAAAGAGCTTGGGTCCTTCAATCTCAAAGCTTGTCTAATTTCTTGATGAGAATCATTCACATTGATTCCCAATATTGTGCTCCTTGCATGATACATTTATAAAATGCACTTGGTAATTTAGTATGTCGTTAAAATATTAGAGTAACAACAAATGGTTCTTTTTTCATTTTTGGCACATGATTGGCCATTTTTACTATGTTAAATTTTTATTTTCACTTTTATTTTCATGGTTTTCATGTTGTCAAATTTTCATACATTTCTTAGTCTTTTTAAAAAAATAAATGAAGGTTCTATTAGTGTCCCAATCTTGCTAAAAATCATGTATAGAGAGAGTACAATATATAAACTATTAATTATAGAGTATAACAACAAAATGAATTTAAAAACTACTACATAGAAACAAGGTTTAGAATAATTCAAAATAGAGATACCATTCTCCTACAAATACTAAGTATGAACCCCTATGTAGCCACACTTTCACTCTCCCACTCTCCCACACTCTCTCCCACTCTCCTCGGGCCTCTCTCACACCCTCTCCCACTCTCTCCTACTCTCTCCTCCCCAGATTCCTACTCTCCCACCCCTCTCCCATTCTCTTGTACCCCTCTCTCCCACTCTCTCCCACCTTCCTACCTCCCTCCCACTTTCTCACATTCTCTCCCACTTTCTTCCTCCCTCCCTACCTCTCTCTCCCACTCTCTCCCACCCTCTCTCGCACCCTCTCACACTCTCTCCCCAATGATCCCAAAATAGTGGTTTACAATTTTTGGCCAAATTGGACACTGAAATTATTATTTTTAACTAAATCTTCACATTCGGGCACCTATAGCGGCTAAACTGTGAGGAATTTGAAGATGGTGCAAACTAGAGTCTCATCAAATTTTATCTATAAATTCTAAAAATATTTTTTTCAAATTTTTTGGAATCAAATTGCACTACTTTTTCCATCTCCCACGAAGATAGATTTTTTTGAGAAAACGATATTTTTAAAAAGTGACGCACACCGTATAACACATAACTTTTTTTCCATGAAGGATAAAATTCTAATTCTTTCAAATTTAGATTTGTAACTCTGATATCTAGTGCTTCCACTTGGTTAGATAGTTTTTTATTGAATATTTTTTCTTTAATCAAGTTTCAAAGTCAAACCAATTATAATTCAGACATAGGTGAATAGTATAACACGTAACTTTTTTTGTATGTATCGAAGGACTTCAATATCTGGTGCACTCATATTTTTCAAATTTCTTTTTTGATAATCTTCTATTTTTTCCACATGTGAAGAACAAAGAAATTCATTTTCGATGAAAAACCTATGTTTAATAAAACTTAAAAACAAATACATAACAAAACCAAAACATATTAAAATTATATTCATTGGATAGTTTGTTCTGAGGAATACCATAATCATTTGAAATAAATTTTAAATGAATTCATTTGATCCCCCAAAATCTAAATCTAAAAGTGATTTTTTATCAGCATTTTGATGTGTAAAGGAGACACATTTATAATGTATGGTTTAAAACTAGCGAGGTTCTATCCAAGGGGGTTTGATCTAAGGTGATTTGATCAAACCCTCTTCAATTGGAATCCTTAAAATGGAACTTTTTAAGGCTTAAATCATTATATTTTCTAAAAATATGTGATTTCAGCTAAAATTCGTTCCTCTCAGTAATTGTATTCAAACATTTGAAAAAAAAATAGTGGATTTATCTAAGTTAGTTAATGCCATTTTGTCATTGTATACTTCTTTGATGCTATCAATACTAAATCTAATGATTGATGAACATTTCTGCTTTTACATTTATTGTTCTTGGTTGATTGTTGTTATAGACAAGTTGGTATGATTTCAAATTTCAATGTGTACCCTTATATATGGGAATTGAGATAAACAATGACACAAACAATAATGAAATCAAATTGATTGCTTTCAAATTCATATTCATGAAAATATAAGCATTTTTTCAAGTCAATAGATATCTTGATAAAGATAACTCTCGGTGTGTTTTACATTTATTATTAATTAATATAGGTATGCTAGTTAATTAAATTATTAACTATATTTTATTTCTATTATATATTGAATTGTTAAAAGATGTAAAAATCTTAATACTAAATATATAGGAAAATGGTTAAAAAATTACATATTTTTCAAAATAAAATATAGTGTGTAATTTAAAATATAAATTATATAATTCTTATAATATTTATATTATTATTTATTGAATATTTTATAGAATTTAAACTAAAAAGTTAGCCTCCCCTCCTGGCTCTCCTCTCTCCCCCTCACTACATATATCTCCCTCTTCCCCATCTTCTATCTCTCCTCCTCTCCATATCTCTCTCCCTTTCTCCCTCCCTCTCTCTATCTCTCCCATCTCTCCGATCTCTTGCTCCCTCCCTATACCCTATCTATCTTCATATCTCAACCTATTTGTCCCTTTATCATCCCTTATATCTCTATATCTATGTCTTTCTCTTCCCATTTATCTATCTCTCCTCTCTTTCTCTCTCTCTATCTCCCCTAATTTCTATCTCCCTCTCCATCTCTTTGTCTTTCTCTACTTATCTCTCTCTCTCTCCCCTCTCTCTATCTCCTTATATCTCTATCTTGCCATCTCTCTCTCTCTCTCTATATATATATATATATATATATGTATATATATATCCCTATCTCTCTATATATTTATTTCTCCCTCTATCTCTCTCTATATCTCTATCTATTTTTATCCCTTTTCCTCTCTCATTCTATATGCATCTCTACCTCTATCTATAGGGAGAGATACAAAGGTGAAGCATTGGACCTTCCCAAAGATCCACCAATCTCAACACTACTTCCAACTATTTTGAGCATTTAAGTACATATTGTATGCTAGATTAGGAGGCATGTGTCAAAGCTCATATTTATTGATGTAAAATAGGTCCAAAGTCACAAATTTGATGTAGAGCTAGTTATTGTTTTGTACAAAATTTCAAGTGCCACATAGAGCAAAGATATTCTAGTTTTGTATATCATGTCATCAAATTTGGCACTTCATCAAGATTTGTATCTTCATCAACATTCACAAAAGCAAAGGTATGTACTTGAATTCTTTGCATTTAAATTTTTCTATATATATAAATATTTTAATATTTTCCCTCAAATCCATAATATATATATTAGTGTGTATTTATTTATTGCAATAAAGAATTAACCTAAGTAACACATTAAGAATTCTAAGGATTTGTGCTTGGAAAAAATGCATAACAATTTTTTTTGTTGGATGTCGTGTTGTATAGTTTAGAAAAGCTCAAAATATGAATAGGATTTTAAGGCCATATATTATGGTAGCTTACAATGCAAAAGAAGGAAGGAAATCTATTATCAATTTTAATCTACAATTTAATACCATATGAAAAACCACATATAGTATTATCTAAAATTAATTCTTGACATATTAATTTTATAAAATACACTTACCATTCAATAAAATTCTCCCAAGAAAGAAACCCTAAGTGAACATTAATTGAACCCTAATTGTAGATTCATAACTCTAATCATAACCCTAAGCGAACACTAATCCTAATCAAACCCTAACCCTAGCCTTAAAGTTATCATATAATCTAATTATCTCTCTTATGTAAATTTGGGTTGAATTATTTTTCCTTTATTTTTAATTGCATATATTTTTTGTTTATTAGATCTTATTTTATGAATATATGCAAATATAATTTTACTTCTACATTCATTCTATGCCCATTTTTTTCATGATATTTTAACATTCATTTTCTGGAATATTAGATCAATCTCACACATAAATATGAAACCTCAACATTTTAAAATTGAATTCTACCCAAAACATAGACACACAATTGAACAAATTCTCAAAAGAAGAATGACAACATCATTAACATTTCACTTCAAAATTCACTCAAATCCACATAAGGAGAGAAAATATATTAGAATTATACGTTTATTCATGCTTATAAGTCATATCTACATACAATTTAAGATAATTTGCATATATTCATCCAAAACTCAAAATAGTCTATCTATTCTATTCCGTTCACTTGGGGTTTTAACAACCAATGGCACCACAAATATCACTTCCTCATCAGAGGACAAATATCTTTCTACCCATATATTCAAATCAAAACTATCTTTCTATGTACCCATATATTCAACTCAAAACCTAGCTAGAGCTTTCATTAGTTCTCTCCCTATAAATGAGCCTTGAATTCCCTTTTATATGATAAGAGATCAACAAGATTTAGGCTCAAATGTAATTTCACCACAAATTTTCATTTGAAAAAAATCTTCATTGCATTTGACTTTCATTTCAAAACTTCCCACACGTTGAATCTGCAAAACATAGTGGCACACGAACTGGGGAAATCTAAAAGAAAAGTGAACACAAATTGTCATCAAAATCCCTTTGTCACTATCCACACATAAAAACTAAGAAACCAAATTTCCATGAAGGAACCACAACAAATTCTTATTTACCCACCACCCTACCCTTACCAACACTCAAACCTTGGTATACACGCCCACTTCTAGTTGTTGCCCAATACGGTAGACCCTCAGCCTCCTCTTCTTTCTTGTGCTTGCCCAATATGGTTCTTGTCCATCTGCTTGGGGTTTTAACAGTCGATGTGCCCACATATATCATTTCTTCATTAGAGGGTAGACCGTGATTGAAGTGACTTAAATACTGATAGTAGTCTGAGTAGATCTTGGTTACATCATCAAAAGTGTTGCTCGTAAGGTCAATGGGTGAGTGTTGGAATCCAAAGGAGCCATGACCATACCTTATTTTCCTACCGAAACTAGTAATAGAGCACACCGACTGCTTGCCTTTGTCATCTACTAGTTGAGAAACAATGTCCTGGAATTGCAACCTTCTACTACATCTAGTGGGCACAAGCCTGGGCTTGTTAACCAAAGCACCTTCCTAAATAGCAGGACTGAGCTTTTGTGAGCTCAAACAAACAGACCTCCTTACTGACTCACTCATTTTCTCTTCTCAGACAAGCACTTAAACTTGATTAGAGTCAGCCCACAAAGTGCTCAGATCTAACTGCTACAAGAATGACATTATTAGCAGTTAATTCCTCTTGTATTTATTGTGCAAGGTAATGGCAACCTTCATCAATGCTTAGTAAAAATGCATGTGCAAACATATCAATTTGGTGGTGTATGTACTGTCACCATTTAACTAGAGCTACATGAGAATCGAAAGATCACACTTCATGATTGCCAACAACAACATCTTCACACAGATTGAGATCGACATGACTATACAAGCAAGGAATAATTCAATAATGCTTCACCAGTTGTATGATAAAATGACCACCATGTGTCATTTTCCAACTTTGAATATTGCCCGTTGATCTCCTGAGGAGTTGGAAAATTAAATGATTTATCTCAGGCTAGCTCGGTTTGACATCCAATGAAGCATCGTTCACCTTCCTCATGACCAATAACATTAATCCATCTCGGAAACCAACTACCATGTCGGTAGGTCTTATGCACTTTGCAAACTGAATGATTGGAGCTATGCATCACAATCTCCTTGACCTCGTGGCTTTTAACCAACCTTCATCTTCCTCCTACAAGTTAGCAGGGAAAGACAAAGATTTACATTAGCTTTTGATCTTGGTTGTCAATCTAAAAGCACGGGTTATGAGCTCAATAGTGGATATTGGGCCCCACATTCCATACAAGATACACATATGCCTTTTGTTGACCTCACGCCAAATAACAAGGCGACACCTTAGGTCTGTGAGTTGGCATGGTACGATCGAGATCTTCTCCCATATCTTTGAATTTGGAAAACCTACACATTGCACGGTTAGTATTTAATGAAAGGCTTTGGCTAAGCCATCAGTGACATGAGGACTGGAGTTAATGGATTAGGCTTATGTCATCGGATTAAAATTAAAACCCAACTTTGATTTTAATACTTTATTTCCTCCGTAGGGTTTTATTTCCTAAGTCTCGGTTGGCCCCGTTAAATTCTTATCACAACCCTAACAAAGAACAAATGATTAAGCTAAGGATTGTATTTGTTGTTATAACTTTAGTTCTAGAGAATTCTTAATTACCAATTCTTATTTGTGCATTTGTATATGAATCCAATTGAATTCCTTTCCATATCATTATGGAAAATTTTATTATTGCAACCCTAACTCTAACACTAATTAAACCTTGACCCTAACCTGATTGAACTTGTATTATAACCCTAACTCTAACACTAATTGAACTATAATTGTAACCCTAGGTATTGTTGAAACCTAACCCTAATTGTATCAAAACCCTAGAGAACTCTAATTGAACCCTAACCCTAAAATAGACAATAACCCTTACCTTAAAACCTAGCCCTAATTTAAGACTAATAACCCTAATTAATTAAACCATTATTGAATTATAACCCTAATTGATCCCTAACCCAAATTGAATACTAATTGAACCTTAACCCTAAGTGAATAGCAACCTTAATTAAACTCCAACCATAATCCTATTTGAATTTTGACCCTAATCATAACCATAATTCAACCCTAACCTTAATTGAACCCTAACCCTAAACATGAGTTCAATTATGTTTAAGGTTCAAATAGGGTTAAACTTTAATTAAAATTAGGTATAGGATTCAATTAGGATTAGGGTTGGGGTTGGGGGTAAAGATTAAGGTTCTATGATAGAGCTTGGGGTTAGTGTTAGGGTTCAATTGGGGCAAGGGTTAGTATTAGGGTTAGGGTTATGGTTCAATTAGGGTTTCATTAATGTTAGTTTTAGAATCATAGTTATGTTTAGGGTTGGATATAAAATTAGAGTTAGGTTTAAAGTTAATTAGTGTTAGTTTTAGGGTTGGGGTTATGGTTAGACTTATAATTAATGTTAGTATTGGGATTAGATTATATCACTTTAATAAAAATAATCTTCTATAAATTCATTCAATTTTTTTTTGAAATTATATAATTTAAAATATTTTCAAATTTACCTATGTTGATATATGAGAGATATAGAAAATCTAAACTCTATACAATTTATAGTTAACTTGACATTGTGTATAAAAAGGTTTAAGTTATGAATGTAATAATATAAAAAATAAATTTTTTTTCAATGTTTATTTGTCAGTTTAAAAGATGTGCGAATAATGTTGCAGTCACTAATGATTAATTTTTTCTTGATGGTTAAAATAGATTGGCAAGTAAATTTATCTATAATAAGTAAATTCATAATTGATTTTTTCTTGATAAGTAAATCAATATTTCATAAATTTATCTGTAATTCTTATTTATTTTTTCTTAATTATATTAAATTATATTGTATTAAATTGTCAAAAAATTTAAGTTGCTTATAAATAATTTTATGTGTTTTTTATAATTAACTTGATATTGGGTATAAAAGGTTTAAGTTATGACTATTATAATAAAAAAAAAAAAAATCTTCTTTCAATGTTTATTTGTTAGTTTCATGTGAGAATAATGTTGCATAGTAATGATTAATTTTTTCTTGATTCGTTAAGTGATATTGTGAAATTATTCTATGTTAATTTAATGTTGTGAATGCTATATAATATAAAGAAAAATATTTCTAATATATTTTTAATGCATCTTTATATTTTATAAACAAACATCTAAAATAAAAATGTGATTGTAAAAAAAATACAACTTAATGAGTGAACATGCATTTAAAGTTAAAAGTGAAATTATAAAACAAATTGTAAATTTATTTTATTTTTCTTCTATAAATATAATTTTTTTATTTGTCGTCTGCCTAGTAATGCCCACTTCTCCTTTTAATGAATTTTTTATTTTGCAAGTGTTGATTTAGTGCTGCCGTTGATCTATTTCCTGCAGATATCAATGGTGCCCACCATCCCGTGATCAAGAATTGAAGGATCACGAAAACACGGGCGGGCATCACATGTCCTATCTGGGGGATCAAATTTGAGCTATCACTGACCAACTACCATTTGATTTGAGTCATTCCCCGCCATCCCGCGATGGTGCTTGGGTTGATTGTGAAATCACAGGTGGGCGCCACATGTCATCCAATGAAGCCTAAAGAGTAAAGGAAACACTAACCAGCTTTAAATGTATTAAGGGGCAGATTACTAAATTTTTCTCGAGACTCGCATGTTCTAAATCTACTGATATGTTATAATCTCACTGGAAAAGTTGCTTGAAGGTTAATGACATGGCTGGAAACTATGTTAAAGGAATGAGATCAACGGCACCCGCTATCCCATGATCAGGGATTACAGGGATCATGATATCATGGGTGGGTGCCACATGCCCTTCCTAAAGGATGAAATTTGTATGACCATTGATGAGCTATCTCTTCAAGATTGATGGTGCCTTCCATCCCTCGATTAGGAATTTTGGGATCGTGATGTCGCAGGTGCCTGCCACATGTCTCATCCAATGAATCCTAAGGAGTGAAGAAAGCGTTCACCGGTTTTAAATGTATTACAGGGTGGATTACTAATGCGCTTGTAAGATGCACATGTTTTATTTCAACGCAAATGTTATGATTTTAAGGGAAAATTTTCTCGATAGTTAAAGGAAAGGATGGCGACCATTTTTGAAGGATCAAGATTTATGGTAAAAAGATCAGCAGTGCTCGCTATCCCGTGATGATAAATCAAAGGATTGCGATATCATGGGCAACCGCCACATGGCATTCCCTCGTGACATATGACATAGTGGGACCCTTTATTACTGTGTTGGTGATTATGTCACCCTATTTTGAAGATGGTTGTCAATGATTTGATCAAACTGAAGGATCAATGACTCAAATTTAATATGTATAAAATTATAGTTGGAGCCATTCATGCAGCCCACGAGTGAGCTTTAATGGTGGATGAGACATCCACTGGCATAATTTGATTGACATAAAATCAATTTACTCATCTCATTTATATCACAAAGAATCCAAGTATTTCATAAAAACAGTTTCAGAGCCAAAGGTGAAATTGTGAGTAGCTACTGGTAGAAGTTAGAGTTTGTACGAAAAAAGCCATGAGTTAATTTGCTCTATTTCCCAGTCATTCTGCACCTAAATTTGGGAAAGGGGTGGTCTGCTATGCTTGTCACTGAGTTCATTAAAATATTTTGTTAGGGCAATTGTTTAATCATAAATTGTGAGGAATTGCGGTATTTTTACTTTGTGATATCCTATCTCTGCTTAGTCATAGCCACTTGAAGTGTAACATTGTAGTGAGGCCTTAGTTTGTCTAAACTGGCGCCAACCAAGCAGTACTTTGGCCACATTGTGTATTTGAAAAGAAATTTGTACAATGATTTCCTAGATCAATTTCCATTATTAACAAATGAAAGAAGAAAAGGTTTGGTGTTGATGCAAGGGAAAATCGTAGGGGAGGGGTTGGTGTGTAATAATTCCAACATTACTGATACTAGGGTTCCACTCATAGGCTTACAAATGTTTAGATTATGGTATGGACAGAGGAATTTTCCTCATCCTTTTTCAAATGGATGGATGTATGACATGGGAAAGCTGGTTGTTCCAAATGTGTTTCCTGATGTGGACTTACTTAGAGTAGTGGCCAAAAGATATAACCCTATCACATGGGTAATCAGAGATAATGATGGAGGGGTTCTATTAGAAATTAACAAAGATGTTATCCAATAGACTTTTGATATTAGTGAGCCAAGTGATGACCTAGTTCCTATTAATCTTGAAGAAATGAAATAGGAGTATACAAAATTGAAATCTCTTTTTAGGGTTAAGCTGCTTCCACCTCATCTGGTTAAGGCAAGGGGTTTACAATTTCACATCAATCCTAGTTACTAGGAACCCTTCAAGTTGAATTGTTTTGCAAAGCCTTTCTTGATTACTTTCTATTCACTATGTTAGATTTTGGGTTCCAGCCCTGGTGCAGTAAGGTCGATTGCATACATGTTCATGGGGGTGCAAATACAACACCCTAACTTCTCTGTAACATATGAATTTGCTTCTTTTTTGGTGGAGAGTATAGATGAAGGACTGTTTAAGCTGTAGAATGGTGATACTGGTGCTCAATTCTTTTGGTATTCTATGTTGATGCATATATTCTTGTTTAGGAATGTTGATTTATTTGCTGAGAAGATGAACTTAATACAATTAGTTAATGGAGAAAAATTTCCAGTACAGATATGGGCTGCAAATTTGTCTTGTAATAAGGAAAGCACTAGTTATGTACAATT
Source organism: Sequoia sempervirens (assembly GCA_007258455.2). Taxonomy (NCBI): domain Eukaryota; kingdom Viridiplantae; phylum Streptophyta; class Pinopsida; order Cupressales; family Cupressaceae; genus Sequoia; species Sequoia sempervirens. The sequence goes on along the minus strand of VDFB02086081.1, from coordinate 35,374,052 downwards.
TTTTAATTGTTTTGCTGCAATATTGAGGGCTAGATTGATGGTGAATGTACCTAGGATCCCTGAGGAAGTGCATGATTTCCTTAGGCCGAAGGAGAGTAAACCAGAATTGAGGGTTTTACATAACTAGGGTGACATTATCCCATATCCAGTTAGCACTGTCCTGAGAATATATGGATTTCAAGGAACCCCTCACATACTACCATACAATGTGCCACCAAGACTAGGGTTTGCAGAAGTTATGTGGTAGATGGGGTGTATTCATGAAGATAACCTAACTAGAAAGGGGAAGGGAACATTATTCCATGATTATATAGTAGTGTCTAACTTTACATTTTCAAAGGGAGGCTAGACACATTTTGACAAATTCTTTGTTGATTACCATTTGAGATTTGGTCCAAGGTGACAACATGATCCTAAAGGTTTCTTTGCTCTTTTTAGAAAAAGAATAAAAGGTGGAAAATTTGCACATGAGTTCAATTTCCTTAAGGATCTGATTAGGAATGAATTTGATTTAAATAGACAGGAATTGAATAAGGAAAAGTGGATAGCTTATAGTAAGCTACTGGATATTGTGCATGAAATGGATCTGAAGTATGATCCATTGATGGAATTCACTCCATACCAAAAGAGAATTTTTTTTTAATGAAGAATTTCAAGGAGATAATGGAGACCTTGAAAACCAAAAAGATAAATTTAAGGCTAAGTCTAGATATGCAAGGACAAAATGATATTCCAATTGAAACAAGGTCAATATGTCAGCCTACAGAAAGGTGGCCCATCTATAGGAGGAAAAGGGATACTAGCAGTGATGAAGAAGAAGTAGATAGAAAAGGGAAGAAAATAATGAAGGCACCTTCACAACTAGGCCCAAAATTCAAAGTACCTGGGGCTATCAAAATCATTGAATTAAAATCTTCACCAGAGCACAATTCCCCATCACCACCACCTGAGCCAAGCCCTAAGAGGAAAATAATTGATCACCTACCTGAGGATCTCATAGATTAAATTATTGTTACTGATCAAGACATGCAGGTTGGTATTTCGTCCCCTCCTAGGTCAGCTTAATTAGTTCTATCCGATTTGGATATGAAGGGTAAGAGTGTGCAAGATACAAGAATGGATGCTTGCAAGGAGTTCTTAGATGACAATGCATTTGTAAAGACTCATGTATTCTTGCAAATTGCATGGAGGATGAAATTTGAGGAATATCAAAATAAATTCAAGGAGAGAAGAGAACTAAGGCATGATAAGTTAGATCAGGAGAATGATGAAGAAGTGAAAGCTGAACTAATGGAAGAGTTCAAAACATCACTCCTGAAGAAGGAAGACAACAAGTGAATCGGGGTGGTGTTTTGATTTTGCCGAAATGGGACATCACAGATGTAGTGCCTTTCAATGCCATTATAAAATCCAATAATCCTTTTCAGGATTCTGAAGAAGATGTTAAGGCAGCATTACAAAACTCTTCCTTCAGTAAAAAATATGAGACCTTGGCAATTTGGGCATTGGCTCCATAAGGAAGAAAGCCAAAAATTGCTAATATTAATCCAAATTTCAAAGGAGGATTAATAATAAAGAGGGCTTCAGAGACTACAACAACCGAAGCCACTAGTTTAACTGTGAATGTGGCCAAGTTGGCCCAAAAGACTACTGAAAGGGAGGAGGCTAAAAGAAAGAGCCTAATGGAAAAGTATAACATTTTAATTGAAGAATATAGTAAAATGCAATAGAGGAATGTTGAGCTACAAACTAAAGTAGAAAGGTTCAAGTATAGACATACTGGGGAAACATCCAATGCTCCAAGAACTAGCACATCACCTCCCATAGTAGGGTCAATGCCTCATGCTTCTCCAAATGTTTCTACACCAGCGTCTCCCATTCAAAATCCTGCTCTTACCCCTCCTTTAGAACAAGTTGATGAAGAAACAAAGTACTTTGTTGATCCAACAAAGAGGCAGCTCATGCAGAAAATTGATCAATTACAAACATCACTAAGGGTACAAGAGGAGGGTTTTCTTTCAAAAGAAAAAGATATTGTTACTATTGTTTTGGATCATTTAAATGAAAAGGTGGATAATAAACTTCCCTCTATACATTCTTTGTATTCTTTGCTATTTGAAGCAATAAAAAATATTCATAGGGATCAAGGGATAGTGATTCCAATAATTCAAAATTGGATCCCTAGGGAAAATAATCTAGATGTTATGAATAAAGCCTCAAGGTTTGATGTAAAGAACATGCCACAATCATTGAAGCCTACTTATATATTAGTTAAATCATTGCAAGGTTTTCAGACCTTACTAGATGATCTAAGCAGGAAGATTAGGGAATTGTTAAAGAACTTCAATGATTGGGGTAACACACTATTACCTTATATAACTGATGAGTAAGGGGAAATTAGAACACTCCAACAATGGTAGGATCAAGCAAGTAAAGTCATCAATAATCAAATTAAAATAATTTGTGATGACTCAGATTATGATTTGTTGGTAAATTGTATGGATAAGATTATTGGTACCGGCTCATTTTCGAAATATTTTGAAAGAGATGCTAATCAGCTAGTGGTAAAGTATTTTCCTTATAGTACAAAGGTAAAAGAGGTGATTAATTTTGACTGGCCAACTGATGAAGAATACCAGAGGTGGGTGGCTAAGTGTTTGAATGATGATGAGTAAAAAGAGTGGGCTAGTGACAGGTGGCAAATCAGATGTTGTGGTTACAATGTTTCAAGTTTTGTATGGATGACTTTCTTGGTGTGGGTTTCGCATGGTTTTTTGTTATTGCATCAACCTTCCTCCGCCGACATGATGAACAAGAATATGCTCTAGGATGATTATTGTTGTAACAATTTTTGAACAAGAATATTTTTCAAGGTGGTGGCTATTGTAACAAATTTTGGAATATCACCAGGTGCTCCAATTGACTGGTGATAGGTGTACTTTCTAGCCCAGTGCTTGTTTGCTCCTTCATTTTCTATAAGAAGGATTTCAAGGCCAGAAGTACAGGTTAACAAGTTAGATAATTTTGGTCGAGTCTAGGTGAAGATGTAGAGAAAATTGTAAAGTCTGATAGTTTTAGAGAAATACAATTTAGGTTTTGAATCATTATGTAATAGGTTTTCAGTTCATAGAGATTTATTGTTGTATAACAGTACTAGCATTTGAGTTGAAATGAAAATTCAAGCTCATGTCTCTCCATTGTACATGCATATCTAAACTTTCAATGAAATAACTAAGGGTTGTTTTATCCATCTCACTGTTGTGGTGTGTATGATTCTATTTTAGCTTTAATTCAAGGAATTAATCAAAATGCTTGAATGGGATTATAGGTGGATATGTGTTGTATAAGAATTTGATAAGTAGTCCTAGGATACAATGCATACTGATGAAATTATAATGCAATATTGTTAGGGATCTTATATGTGATGTATTAAATCTGTTATAAACCTCTAGATGCTTATGAATTTGACTCCTGCAATGGATATATGGCACTGATCTAAGTTGTAATTATTCATGTAGTTCAGTATTTGTTTCTCTCTGCCTAGAGCTTGCTACAAATTGCAAATCATTGACTATCTTATACAATGGATTTTGTTTAGTTATCTCATGCTCTTGATAGTTGATATTGTCTATGAATAGCCAATTCTAGTTGATATTATCTTATCGTGTTGAGCTATTAAGTGACATCATCTGCTATTGTTAATGTTGTTTATAATAATGGTGCAGAGGTTGTAAAAACGTTAAGGGATCACCCTCCCACGTCTTGTAGAGCCCAAAGTGTATGAGGCTTTTAAAATCCTCATTAGTTGGTCCAAGTCCTTTGAGCTACCTTTGATTGGAATTGGCAATTCCATAAGTATATTAGAAGACAAACCTGGTTACATTGTAAAAAGAACCAACATAAACATCAACCACTGAACAACCACCTCTACAACAGACTTTTTAATCTTTTATGATCACATGAAACATAAAACACACTAATTTCAAGGTTGTTAACATCACTATTGAAATGTTTTAATTTTTTGACCTTTCAAACATTAAAAAGTACATCATTAAATTAATTATGTAATGGCATAAAAATTAAAAATATCATGAGTTAATTATGTAACCACATAAGTCTAATATAATTCTATCAAGAAATTAATATCAAATAGATAATATAATCGCATAACTTTTACATTTCAATGTCATTGATCTTCTTCTTCATCCAACTCTTTGTCTGTATCATCCGATCCAGATTCGACATTGTAAGGACTGGTCATATCATCATCATCGTCATCGATATTAGTTTTGATAATGTCATCATCCACACGGATGTCATCTTCATGGACATTAACTCCTACATCATCATCATCTAGTTCCTCCTCTTTGACATCTTCGTTAGGGACATTATCAACTAACCATTGATCCTGATCATCGACTACATCATCTTCTAGTTCTTCGGTATCTTCTTCTTCCACCACATTATACTTTACCGGCCTTCCTCTTGGATCATGTCTAACAACAAATGACCAACCTGGTTTACTTGGAACCTCTGAGTAAAATACCTACTCACATTGGCTTGGAAGAACATAGGGCTTATTTCTAGCTCGCTTGATCAACCTTTTATTAACCATGGTAAATCCATTATCATGTTCAATAACAGTTCTCTCATGATCATTTTCATTCAATCATAGCCTATACCATAGGATGACAAACAAAATTAATCTAAAGGACTTCAAGTCACACTTAAGTATATCATCCAAAATACCATAGTATCAATTTTTTGAGACTTCTGGATGTATGTCGCTTCTAGATGAAACATTAATCACCTAAAAGACTGCAATTATACCAGAATCACAATTTTTCTTCATGTTAACCAACATTTATGATTTGAAATTTACAACCATCACACCGCATAGCCTTGTGGTGTTTCACCTGCAATATGTCAAACATGTAAAAAATATTGCAATATCGTTAGTTGATAAGCATATTTATTCTTGGCCAAATGTATGCAAAGAAAACAATCTCAAGATATATATACATCAATATACTTGAAAATAATTAAATAATATGAGTGATTAATATATTTATACATACCTGTTTATCTCTTAAACCATATGCTAAATCAATTTCCCTTTGTGTAACATTGGAATGTCCATTACGATGAGCTTCTTTAACCAATGAAGCCATAGCTTCTAATGTTAATGAACGACCAAATTATTGACATTGTTCAATCCATACCGTCATCCAATCAAGATTGTTGGCGATGTACAAATGTAGTGCATCCCACTCTCGACCAACTGTACCAAAATAAATTGAAATTCACAAATGACGTATAATTAGTTAAATACCACAGTATACGACCTTAATTTATAATTGATGTATATTGAAGATTAAAAATTAAATAAGTACAATATACATAAAAACCATATGTGAAATGCATTCCAATTAATCTCCATGACCATCTTATAATTACCTCTACCCAACATGTACTCCCCTTCGAATTTGTTAATGGAGTTGGGATCCTAAATGAGATCTACATGGATCTTTGTTGCAAATTTAGCAAGATATTCACTAATGTACACCATGGTATGGTATACCATATATCCCTCCACCATAGAACCCTCAGGATGTGCTCTTTTTCTAACCAAAGCCTTCAAAAAATTCAAGTGGCTCTCAACCATCCACATTGACCTTGTGTGTACAGGTCCACACAATTCAATGTCCTCAACTTGGTGTATGAGGTAGTGTTCTTATGCATTGAAAAATGTTGAAGGTAGACACTTTTTCATTTCACACATTAGACGAGGAATTTTTCTCTTCCAATAATTTATAACTTCTTTATGGATTTCTTTAGATGTTAGCCATCTACAAGTGATTCAAGGTGCAAATATATTAACGATATTTAACAAAAATATATAGTATATTACATAACAACTAAAAAAAATGGCAATTATAAGATGTATACAACGAATTGAACAAATGTCGCTACTTACATCAAGTATTTTCCAAGATCATATATAAATTGCTTGACATTTTTGTAAAAAGTTGTCTAGGAGAGATAAAGGTAGAACGTACTGCAACAATTATAAAATGATCTTTTCATTATTTTTCCAAAAGTAGTAAACATAATACACTGAAAAGTACATGCATTATACAAGTGTATATTATATACCAAAATAATTACTTTAATGAAGGTATGCCAATCATGCATTTTCATCCCTGACCCAAATTCACCTTTCTTTGTTATTATATTGTTTATGTTCACAGCAAATCCTGTGGGAAATCAAATTTTTTGTATGACTTCTTTTATAGCATTGCTTTGCTGCTCTGTTAATAACCAAGGAAGGGCACTTATATTAATTTGGTCTCCATCACTATTTAATTGAATGACATTTTTCATTGCATGATTGGCTTCCTGAATCTCACTACAAATTTTGACTTTTTTTTCTTTGTCATGCCTTCCATCCAATATTTTCCATAACGTTTATGTTATATTCTTTCTGATATGCATTGTATCAAACAAATGCACAACTTGTAGCTACTCATAGTAGGGCAACCTACTAAATTTTCTGGGATAACTTTTTAGTCCTTGTGGAAGTCAGCCATTAATGCCTTGACGACTTTCATGAAGCATATAAGTTAAACAAATTAACAACGACAATCATTTTCAATTACAACATGAGTAAACACAACACAATCTAAAAATATAAATTCAGAACATATCATATATGATAGATAAACAATTTGATCTGATGTATAACCTTGACGATTAATTCTATTATATTCCAACTTCCACAGGTGAGGTGACATTCTTCATGGTTTTGATGTAGTCTCCTCTTTCCCATTGAAAAGATGTTTTTCAATAGTTCAATACTTATGATTTCTATGGAGGAAGTTCCTATACTCATCAAACACCTACTTTCCAAAACTTGTTGAATGAAGAGATTTCATCTTTGGACCACAAATTGGACATGCAAATTTTCCCTTTGTTTGAAGACCTACGAGATGATATATAATTGGATTAAATATGTCAATTTTTATAATTATATATAATGAATATAATATTTTAAAAACATTCATGATATCTACTTCATCAAATTAAATATTGTTAAAGTGTAGTTGAACATTATAACATACCACAAAAATGTGTTAGCCCTAGCGCATCATGAATTGTCTATACAAGCATTGCATGGAATTGAAATTGTCTTTGTTCTATTGGTCTGGAGATGTCATACATAGTGATGCCATTCCATAACTTTAGTAACTCATCGATAAGAGGCTCGATATATACATTCATATCTTTAACTTGGTACTTACCTAGTTGAATGAACATAGACATTACATAATTATTATAACCATTTTACTGCAATATATAAATTAATGTACATGACTATTGAATGAAAAAAATATGTCATTATGCAACAAATAATACAAATGAGGTGCTACTACGTTAGAGAAAATTGATGTAAACAAATACTTAGAACAATCATTGACAACATTATGTGCTCACTCTTTATTGACATCCATGGAGGAATGTTATTGTTGCTAACAAAAATAGGCCACACTAAGTAAATAGATCTCAGCTCTCCAAATGGATTGACACTGTCCACTCCCAATGAAAGCTTGAGATTAAGAGGTTCTTCTTTAAAGTGTGGCCATTTTTCCTACATGTCCCTAAATGCAGAACCATCTGTAGGCATTCAAAGAGTGTCATCTCCACTTCTATTTTGTGAATGGTAATCCATCAATTGCGCTAAGATTTCATACCTAAATAATCGTTGCATACGTGGAATAATGGGAATTTAATGAAGAACCTTGTGAGGCACCTTTTTTGTTAATTGATCTATTCGATATCTACTGATATGACATTCTAGGCATTCTGTTGCAAATTCTTGTTGTGTATGATATATAATATGATCATTGGGACATGCATCTATTGCTTGATACTCCATTCTGATATGTTTCATAATGGCACATAAATCTCGGTATGAGTGAGGTAAAATATTTGATGGTGGTAACAAAAATTCACTAATCAATCTACAACAAAAAATAATTTGTTCATATAAAGAATATTAATGGTACGTATTTCATCCTTTATTTACTAGTGATGAACTAACAACAATTAAAATAGATGAAAAAAGATGACATATATGACATACCTTAAAATCTATGAGATTGCTATGTTTGATAAACTATTCATAACCTTTAAGTTCAAGAAAAACAATACAAAAGAGAGAAGAGTTGTTTCAGAGCCTTCATAAAGGGGCTCATGTGCCTTGTCAAGTACAGGTAAATCATGAACACCATCAAAGTCATCTTGATCATTATGATCAGCTTTGCCACTAAATGTGGCATGGATCAATGTAGTCGTACCATCATCTTCCACTGTGTTTTCTAGCACATGATCATCTTCTTCCATAGGATCATTAACTTCATCTTCTATATTCACAGCTCCATGTTCATATGCTTGCAAAACCACATTCTTCGGGCCGTGATAATCCATATCATCTACCCTAAGGCGCCCCACCTTTATAATAATGATAGACACAAATAAACCATGATCATGATCAAGTGATTATATATATATAAAATGTTAAAACAATATAAACATTTACAAATTCAATCAATATAAACACATATAATGAACAACTTATCAATGGATGATAATCATGCCCCCCTTCAACGTGACCATGCTGCCTACAATTTTTCTCAGCTGTTGTGATTAAAAGTCATCTCATCTTTAAACCCTTGCAATTATTGCAAGGACAATAAAATTTCTGATCACCCTTTCTTTTCAATCTAGCCCACAATTTATCAAGTGTCTCTTCATTTTGTTCTGGACTAATATTTTCTAACATGATTTTTCTTTACCAAGCTTGACTATTTAGATCTTCAAAAAATATCAAACTCACACTCCAATAATTTGTATTCATAGATAGGTAACATAATCTAATAATTCTGATATTTTGCACCAAAAAAATTTCACATGCAACCACCCCTGCAAAAGAGAAGATAGTCTGAAGTTAATGACCCCAAAAAACACTTTAAAATGCTAATTCCAAAACTTATTAAATTATGATTTTACTATGATTTCCAACCGTTAAGACTCCTAAAATTAGAATATTGAACTTGATCACAAAATTCCTACAACAATGGAGGTATCGAGCTAGTAAGAGCAAGTGACCCATTCCTAAGGAGCAACAAGTCAGAATCATTATTGCTAATGTCAATATGGATTTATCCTTTTAGTTAAATATGCAATGTGTCACTTCTTATGATGATCTTATCCCTGGGGCCCTCAACATTGACAAAGCCCTAATAAAAAATAATAGAAGCATTTGTAAGAGCATGATTAGGGTACAAATCCTAGGCCTCTGTATAAACATAAACAATAACTATAGCGGATTAGTGAGGTTATAATACCAGAAAGATTGAGACATTGTAGGTAATAAAAAAATCTTGCAATCTAAAGATTGTAGCCAATAACAAGCACACTATGTAGCTTAGTGACATTTGTAAATGCAATCTACGATAAGAAGAATGACAGTCACTTGAGATGTGATAATCAAAACCAGGTTGAGCAGTGACAAGATAATAAAGCTCAAACCTTGCATAGTAAAGTGGAGATTTTAACAGTGAGTTTCCTTACCCCCTTGCTAACCTTAAGGGTTTTTCAAATGTTTTTGGTAGTGTTAGACAAGGCAAATGCAATCAGGGAATGACTATCCAAATGAGGTAACAGTGGTAATCATAGGTTCAATGTTTCTTCTTAGCCATTAATATTGTATAATGGAGGTAGTGGATTGCATGTTTGAGCAGTGTTTTGATACTCACCAAAGATGGGAGAATAGTGAATAATACCTTGTGGATTGTGAAGTAGTGTCAATAATCTTGAACGATCTTAAGAACTACAATAGCATGAAACAATGAGTCCCTTGTAGTAAACTGTAGGTAGTCTATCTAGGGCATAGTTTGATTTTATAGAAGGATGCTCATGAAAGGAATCTTCAAGCGATAGTGAGTGAGTTGTTTGAGATTGCAGCTGAGGGTGCAATACCCAGTCTTAAAGGAAGTTAGAAAAGCAGTAAATGTGCAAGAAAATTGAATCATACACAACAAACAATTTACAATGTTATCTTCCATAATGCCTTGAGTTTGAAGACAAAAATCTCATTGTATCTTCATGATGAAAGTGGTGACCTTAATGGTCAATCACTGACAACTATGATTTTAAAACATGCTATTGCGCTTATGGAGGCAACATTTTAATCAAGGCAGTGAGTGGTGGTTTGGAACAATGGTAGGTATGAAGAAATTGCTTTATATGCATACTATGCAGTCTAGCTTAAGACAATGTTCTTAGAAGAGATTGAAGGTGGATTATGGAACTCAAAGGTTACCATGAAAAGGATTAAAGTAAAGACTGAGATCTATTTAAAATCCACGGTCATGAAGATATTAAAGATGTCACATGCAAAACCCTAGTAGTTGGAGTAATGAATACAGTGCCAAAGAGGATAGTGTGCTGGGGCAGATTTAGGAGCTCTCCACATTATCTAATTATAGGGAAATACATCATTTATTTGTTTTTTTAATTAAAAGAAATCATTATAAATCCTATATAGGATACATTAATACTTCAAAAGATTCTAAAGGAATTTGAGATTATGCAAATATCTGTCAAGTAACATTCATAAGGTTTAGAAAATCTTGATCACTCTCTAGAATAGCCCATTAAACATGGGTTGTGCTTGAATGCACTACATAATTGATATAACACAACCACTCTGCATATCAACCAGAGTTATAGGCTCTTTATTGCAGTAAGAGGTAATCACTCTTGGATCATGCTATAATTACATCCTAACCTATTAAACTTGAGACAACCTGAATGCACCCAATGATGATTGACACCTACATTATACAACCTGAATTAACTACATTACATGAGTGCCTCCATTTCTATCACAACATAGCCACATTAAACTTGGGTGACACATGAATGCATCCTATATTTGTTATAGCACAACTATGCCACATGAGCAATAGAGTTATGGATCGCATAATTATAGTCACAAGAATCTGTTCCTTGGTTGTGATCTTACGGTGATTCCACACAACAAAATTTGGACATGAAATTCTCAAAACCTTAACCTCTAAAAATGAAATCTGATGAGATGTTGCTTTAAAATATGATTTTCAAACCTGGAACTACAAATCTGACTTCACAACTGAATTCTGCAAAAAGATAATGACTACCCTCAACCTGGCGATATCTTCTTGAATTTTTTCTAATTTTTCCCAAGAAAATCATCCTTAGTTCTCCACAAACTGTCTCAAGTAGAGCAAAACACTGTCACAATAAATCAGGCATGAACTCACTTTTCTTTATGTTGGCCAAAATAATTTGATTTTTTAAAATTTTTCATGTTTGTCAAAAATTCGATGAAAATGATAGCTGACATTTCGACGAACCCCAAGTTCATTGAAACTTCAGGGATAAACTTTAAAAAAATTTGAAATTACACATAAAATTTTACAAGCACCCAACGAACATCGAATTTTACATATTTCGTCAGATTTTGCAGTCAAATGTATTAGTGTATGCAACTAATAAGGATATAGCGCGAGCAAGTGAGGACGTACGAAAATTTACAGATGGACAACATAGGCGTTGGGGCGATTCAAAACTGGTGGAAGGAGTCGAGCCTATCGGAAAGGAGGGTGGTGTAGTAGACCACCAGAAGCCAAAACATATTCCACAGTGGGTTTTTTTAAATGGAGGTTGGGTGGAAAATTTCCTTCCCCAAAACAAGCAGAGTCAATGTCAAAATGGGTATGACAGGCCGTCTAAACAAAAACAAATTCCTTCGGGTGGCAATTGGATCTTATCAGAAAAACCAGATTATAGGAGTTGGCGTGGGTGGTTCTGGGAAGGGGATACAAAAGTAAAACAACCAGCTACCAAGTGGAAATCACAAGGAGGTTATCCTCATAATCACACCAACAAAGTATGGCAGAAGAAAATCTCACTCAACTCTGAGCATAACGCCTTCGCCAAGGCATCTCAACCTATGTGTGAGGAGTTTGAATTTGGAAGAAGAATGAATAAGAGAGATCGTGATCTTCGTCGTAGAAAATTAAATCACAAAGACTCTCAATTCCGAACATTCTAGGGCACGAATATGCGGCCTAGAGGTCATAAACTTTTCCAAATGCTAGCAGAATTAATAGAGAAAAAGGTGGTGAGGCTTTCAGATAATGCCCTTTTTGTGAAATGGATTGGTCCAACCAGCTCGAATGAGGATATCAAGGCCTGGTGGATGAACAAATATCCAGATCAAGTAAGTGTTACCCCCCTTCTGAATTCCTTCTTTTGATAGAATGTTTAGACCTAAATCTAAAATTGGCAATCCTAGAAGGGGACCCTTTGTTTATGAATGAACACTGGTTTTACTGCACAAATTAGCAAGCCAATTTTGACCCATGGAATCACCAATTGACTCAAATCCTGACCTAGATTAAGCTAGTTGATCTACCATTAGAGTTTTGGAATCTTAATGCTATGATAAAATTGGGTGATGCCCTAGGAGTATGTATTAGAGTAGATGAAGACTTCATTAATGGAATAGGTAGATCAAAACCCTACGTCTTGGTCAAAATAGATGTAGGAGTGGGGATATATAAAACACTTGAGATATTAAAAAAATTTGGAAGCTGGCAGCAAGAAATTGAAGTTTGGGAGGGTTTAGGGTCCAAAAATTGCCTCTTTAGGAAGACACTTCAGGAAAGCACCTCAAAAAAGCCAATAACAGACAATGGGTATGTGCAGGATCATGATGGGCCAAAAAGTGGCAATATGATGGGTATGTGGTTGGTGACTATTTTCTTACCCAAAATTGATGAAACAAAAAGGGTTTTTAAAAGAGATTCTTAGCTCTCCATTGATATAAATTATGCTTTACTTTGAATTTAATAAGTAATTATTATTCATTTTCTATTCAAATTATGACTAAAGTCCTAATTGATAGGCTAATTGAAAAACATCTATAGCTTTCAAATGCTATCATATTTTTTGAATCCAAAACATGTGTCACATTCTATGCTTCACATACTATAAGATTAAAAAAAGAAAAAATTGAATTTCATGAAGTTTCGACCAAGTTAAGGTGGTTAGAAATACGAGTTTTTATATTTTTAAAAAAATTGTAATAAAAAATTCATAATTAATTATTTACTTAGAAAAAAAAATTTAAAAAATATGCATCACATCTGGACATGAGTCCTCTACTTATATCTAAAATCTTATAAAAAATATTATCATTTTACTATGGTTAGGGTGGTCAGACAAACACCTACTTATTTTTTCCGAAATTTAAGTACCATTGCATTGAAATTTCAAATTTTCACCAAATAGAACTTCTTTTTTTAAACAAACCTAGTAGTTTAGAAACTAAATTCAATTTTCTACAGATTCTATTGTTACATATTTTTAAAATAATAGAGATAACTTATTCAAATTTTTACGTCAAGTTGCCTAACTCTAATTTTTCTAATTTTTTTGCCACTTAAGGGCCTATTTTTTCCATGATGATCCTACACATACCCCAATGCTCTCAATACCACTCAAGAAGACTCTGTGGTTGTCCTCCCAATGCATTCTAATGAGGCGGTTAGGTCCATCTTGGGGTCATTTAGGGCAACTAGAGGAGAAAAAGATGCCCTTAAGGTGGATCACCTAATCCTCCCAGCTAAGGATGCTGGAAACCCCCATAAATAAAATATCCAGGCTGAACAAGCCCTCATTGCGCTTATGGATGACACTCAACTTCTCCAGAAAGTGATTCAACATGAATTGAAGGAATTATTTGTTAATGGTGTTGACAGTGATCGGTCCCTTCCTCCTCCTATTCCCCCAACTCAAATGATCTCACAAAGTGCACTAGCGAATTCCATTTCTCCTAGATGGAAGATGTTGATGGGGGTCAACAATTAGATGAAGAGGAATATGACCAACTATTAGATGAGGTAGGCGAGCTCTGGGAGGATGCGAAAGAAGGAGAGTTACTGGAAGTGAGAAAACTACAAAAGTTAGAATAAAAGTTTAAAGGCCCTAACATTAAGTTAAATTCAAGCATAGGAAGAAAATCAAACAAGTCAAAGCTAGTGTTGGCTAGCAATGCCCTTAGGCAAAAGAAACTAATACTAGGGAAGGAGAGAATCCTTCCCTCGGAAGAAAGAGGATCATTACCTGGAATGTCAGGGGAATTAATGCCCTTGAAAAATGGTGTATGGTCAAGTTCCAAATTGACCAGTCAAATGCAGATGTGGTGCTCTTGCAAGAAACAAAGTGGAATAAGAAAGAAGGTAGTAGAAGGCTGGACAGATGGAAGCAATGGAATGGTCAACTTCTAGAGGCTTCAGGGGCGTTTGGTGGTCTAGGGGTTATATGGAATCCTTTCACAATGGTAGGAGTAGTAGAGACAGAAGCTGAGAATTGGCGATCAATCAGATTTAAAGAAATCAGAAGAAACACCTCTTTGTTTTGTACTAATGTCTATGGCCCAATCTCCACTGAGGGAAAAAAGAGACTTTGGGGCATTATTTCTAGAATAGTAGAAGCTAATAGGTCAAAGAAATGGATTATAGCAGGGGACTTTAATGCCATGCTAAACAACATAGAAAAACAAGGGGGGTCAGGGAGAACTACAACCATTTAAAGAGACTTTCAAGATTTCTTAGATAATAACATCCTTTTTGATGTGTAGGCAAGGAATGGAATATATACCTAGTCCAATAGGTGGAAAGGTTTCACTAACATTGCAGAAAGGCTTGACAAATTTCTCCTATTGGGCGACTGGGGGGAGCTAGAGGGATCACATGATGCACAAATCCTTCCCTTCATCAGTTCAAATAATTTCCCAGTCCAACTTTCCTTTTTCCCTATTGAAGCTCCTAAGGGTTTCCCATTCAAATTTGAATATATGTGGTTAAGAGATAATTGGCTTCCAGACCTAATTAAGACTTGGTGGAATGAAGTGAAACTCAACAGAGAAATAGATCTTCTCAAAGTAAGAAAAAAATGAGTTATATAAAATGAAACTAAAAGAATGGAACATAAGCCACTTCAAAAACATCTTTCAGGAGAAAGCTAGAATAGAACAAGATATCCACTCTCTCAATGATCATGTGATAGACAGGGGTATGGATACTATAGATTTTGAGAATGAAAAAAAATTGAAAGAAGAATTGGCTGAAATTCTCAAGAGGGAGGACTACTATTGCCATCAAAAATCAAGGGAAGTTTGGCCCAAATAAGGGGACAAAGTAACAAAAAAAATTCACAAATCAACATTGGAAAACAACAACAGCAAGAGGATTCTAGAAATTAAAAAATCCAATGGTGATACAACTCAATCAACTATTGAAGTCAATAGAGAGGTTGTCTCTTTCTTTGAATCCATCCTGAACATGGGGACTCTTGTTAATAGGAGTGACAAGGACTACCTACTAGGCAAAATTCCATCCATCATCTCAGAATTCCAAAACAAATTTCTCTATCAAAAAATATCCCTAGTAGAAGTCAAAGAAGTAGTTTTTCAAATGAACCTAGACAAGGCCCTAGGGCCAGATGGCTTCCCTGCAAGCTTCTTCCAAAACTTCTAGGATATAGTTGGAAAAGACCTAGGCGCAGTTGTTGAAGAATCTAGAAATAAAATGATTATGCTAGGGGAAATAAACCATACCTTCTTGGCACTAATCCCTAAAAAGAAATTCCCTCAATCTATGAGTGATTTTAGGCCTATTTCCCTATGCAACATGGTGTACAAAGTGGTAACAAAGATAATTGCTAGCAGACTCAAGAGTGTGCTCAAGGAAGTTATCTATAGGGAAAAAAGTGGCTTTGCTCTAGGATGATCCATAGTGGAAGGAATCATTATAGCACATGAAAAAAGACACACAGCCAGGAAAAACAAGGAGGCGTCCATGCTCCTAAAATTAGACATTCTCAAAGCATATGATATGGTAGACAGGGGCTTCCTTCTGGAGGTATTGGGCATATTTGGATTTTTTCCAAACTAGATAAATTGGGTCAGCAACTGCATTTCAACTTTGAAGTTCTCAGTTCTGGTTAATGGCACATCAAATGGCTTATTCTCTTCATCTAGGGGCCTTAGGCAAGGAGACCCATTATCCTCATTTTTGTTCATAATCATGGTAGAAGTGTTGGGGAGGGGGATCAAAAGGTTAAGAGGGGAAGGTAAATGGAAAGGTATCCATGTAGGAAATGGAATGGAACCTTCAACCCACTTACAATTTGCAGATGAAATAGTACTAATGGGAGAAGCAAGCTGGAGGGAAGCAAGATCAATCAAAAATTTCCTAGATACCTATTGCAAAGCATCAGGGAAAAACATCAACTCAGACAAATCAGAGATTTTCTATCTAAATACTCAACCAAATCTTGAAAGGGATATTGAAAGGATCCTAAACTTGAAAGTTGCCTCCCTACCAGGTTGCTATTTGGGGATCCCATTGTTTGTAGGCATCAACAAAAAATGCTACTGGGATAACTTAATTAATAGCTGCAAGAACAAATTGAGCACTTGGAAAGGTAAATGGCTCTCATTAGCAGGTAGTCTCTTGCTAGTTAAATTTATATTATCAGAAATTCATGTCTACTCGATGTCATGTCTCAAGCTCCCAAAAGCTACTGAAAACTCTCTCACAAAAATATTTAGGAGATTCTTTTGGAGTGGTGTGGGGGAGAATAAAAAACTTCCTCTTTTGGCTTGGGACAAGATCTACCTTCCCAAGAAAGCTGGAGGTGTTGGATTATGCCAACTACCCCTCATGAATCAGGCCATGGGTTCCAAATTAGTTTGGGATATCCATACTAAAGGAAATAAGAAATGGGTTAGAATTTTGTCAAGAAAGTATCTTGACTCAGATGACCCAAATAGAATCCTCATAGTTTTGAATCCCCCGAGAGGTTCCACAATTTAGAATTTTATTCTTGAATGTAGAGACATCATATCTAATCATGTCACTTGTGAAATATGAGATGGTAATAGTGCCTCCTTTTGGCATGACTGTTGGGGTGGAAAAGCTCCAATTGGTGACACTTAGGGCTTGGAGGAGATAAAAGAGGAAACAAATAGATTATGGGACCAACAAGGTTTCCAATTATGGTGTGAAAATCAATAATCAAGGAAGTGCATGTTGGGTCTGGCATGATCTTCAGAACCTCAATGCCCCACAACCCCAGAAAGAAAATCTATCCAAAATCCTCAAAGATATATTTTTTGTCCCGTCTAATGGGAAAGACCAGATCGGGTGGTGTGGATCGTCTAATGAGTCATATAAAGTGAAGTTAGGATATAAGGCCAAGGAAATAGTAGTAGCTCGTTGGGATTGGCCAATCAAACTTTTTTGGGGAAACAACTGCTTGCCTAAGGTAGGAGTTTTTGCATGGATGGCGGTTCAAAAAAGGATTCTCACAGAGGATAGATTGGAAAAATTTGGAATTCAAGGGCTAGGGAGGTGTTTCCTTTGCAAATCTCACTTGGAAATGGTAGACCACTTGCTGCTTTCATATCCATATGCATCAGAATGTTGGAACCATGTAAATTTTTTTTTGAGTTTTTAGTGTCCAATTCTGACTGATCTTGCAACTTGGTTTAAAATGTGGCCCCAAAAGAGTAGTAAAGTAGTGTTTAACAGCATTTGGAAAGTATCCCCATCCTTAGTAATTTGGGAGTTGTGGAAGGAAAGGAACTAGAGAATTTTTCAAGGATAAGAATTGAACAAGGACAGATTATGGGAAAAGATTGAAAGAGCAGTAGTATAATTGGTCCATGAGGTTGTTAGGCATAAGGAAGCCAAACACAAAGTCTTCACTAGCTGAGATGACACTTTGATCAAATGCTTCCCGGGTCTTAAACCACCCTCTCTGAGAGGAAGTAGCTCCCTTCAATCAAAAAGAGCTTCAAGAGAGGAAACTAGGTGGCAAGCCCCTAATCCTTGCTGGCTAAAATCCAATTTTGATGGCACTATGTAAGGCAACCCCGTCCCAGGTGGGGCGAGATGTATAGCTCAGGACTTTGATTGCAAGGTGCTAGCAGTGAAGTCATTTCCATTGGGTAGATGCACAAATAATGAGGCATAATTTAGAGCAGCAACAATTGGTTTGCAGGTAGGTAGATACCTAAACTTTAGACAGATCCACTTGGAAGGTGATTCCCTAATTGTAATCAATGCAATTTGTAAAGGATCCACCCCTAATTGGAAGTTAAACCATTTTCTACAACAGATCAAGGATTTTTTTGACGACTTTGCAGCCTTAAAAGTTAGCCACATATATAGGGAAGGAAACTCCAAAGAAAATGAGTTGGAAAAAGCTACCTTGGCACTGGCCACCTAGGATATTGAAGGACTACTGACTAGGAAAATATTCCAGCACCAGTTATTACTTTGGCGGCCCCAAAACCTTAGGAAGGCAAGGACATTCTCATGTCAATCTCAGAAAGTATTGGGATGTCACTACAATCATTATCTAAAAAGATAAAAATAAGAAAATGATCCCTTGATAAGGATGTCAGCAATTACATTCATTTCATCTATAGGTTCAAGTACTCCTCACATTTGCTACTGCATTTGACACACAAGTTGGCAGTGATAGGTACATTAGCTTTCATGCATTGGTAAGCAAGTAGTTTTGAAAGGCTCTTATAGGTTTTTTCCCATCTCAAAGGCTTCATACGAGTATAGAGTAGAAGCTTCTGGAAGGTGTGAAGACAAGGGAGCAATGGAGATGCCACTGGCTTTGGAAACGAACAAACAAATGTAGGATTTTTGTGGGGAAATCACGAGCAAATGACTACAAGGCCTTGTCCAATCCTCTCATCCGCTCATTCTAGTGGCTACTAAGCATGTGCTGGGTCCAGAATTCCTGAATTCCTTTCACAGAGCACATGCCAACACATAAATTCTGGCAATGTTTCTTGTAGTCCTCCTTCACATGGGCGTTTTCAAGGCTTTAGGTAAGAAATTAACCCAAATGGTTTTTACTCATACATGGCAGGGTGAAATCGATGCGGCATTAGATAATGTGGATGAGGAAAGGAACATACCCATGCCACATAACTATTATATGACACGTGTGAGGGGTCGCGTGGTGTGAAATTCTCTCTAATTCGCACCATAGATCCTGAAGGTTTCAAAAAACTTTGGGCAGAAAGGGATATGAGCATCTTCTTCCTCCTCATAGCTACAAATCTAACAAAAATTTTTCCAAAGGGTTGGGTCAGAAGGTATATAGAGGATGAGGAGCTTGAGGATGAATTCAACATTGATGACGTCCAAGAATGGGGTCTGGGTGATGGAGAGGAATGTCAAGAAAATGACCAAAGAGACCCAGAAGATAAAGCTAAGAACCCGGCTCACAGGAACTGTGGCCCTGACTGTCCCATAATCACTAGTTACAAGGCGTACTTGAAGCATTGTGAAGCTACAGATGAAGATGAAGACCTCTGAGGTTTTGAAATATTTCAAGTTGGGATATTGTATCCAAGTACAATGTAATTTTCTTTCAGTAGTTTATGGTTTTAGGCTCTATGTTAGTCCCGGGTGTGAAGTATATTTGCCACAATTTTTTGGTGTTCTCTTGGTCTACCAGTAATGGATACGGTAACCAGATTTTGGTATGTATCCATATTTTCCTATCTAGACATTCTAGTTGGTCAATACTACAGAAAAGACCAACCAGATTTCTTTGCTACTACTCCTATAAAAATTTGGAAATCAATATAGGGTACTACCCCTTGCAGTGTTTACCGATCAAAAAAAGAAGAAGAAATAGAGGAGAATTTGGGCATTCTTTGCTTTGTAGAATGATAGTTATTTGTAAGAAAATACCTTTGAATTACAGGCCCAACACATCCATGTTCATTGAGTAGTTCATGAAAGTATATTGGCCTAATTAAATTCGTTGGCCTGAGTCACTAAAACCAGTCACTTTTGACCAAGTGAATGTGCTAATTGATATCATAGATAAGAAAAGTTATGGAGACAATGGTGAGAATAATGATGAGTATGAGGAAATTGATCAAGCAATACAGCTGAAAGATGAGACATATGCAAGAGAAAATAATTCCTATGACAGCTTGCATGAGGAGGATGAAGATATTGAAGATGTCTCCTACATAATAGATTGTGATAAGGAAAGCAATGCATGTTATGAGGGATCCATTGAATATTCAGATGGTGAAGAAAAACTTGTAAGTTTTGATTTGCAAAATGATTCTTGCAGTTCTTATGGAGATCTGGATGAAGATGCAAGTTCATTTGATAGTGAACAAACAATACCTCAAGTTGCAGATCATGAGAACCATAGGGACACAATTGATAATAAAGAGGTTTTTACACTTGAAAATGGTTTCCAATTTTTTTCAAATCAATTATATGATGAGAAGATAGAAGAAGATCATATGAGATTTTTCCAAGGTATGCTAGAAAACCAATTTTATGTGTTTTCAAATCCACTTTATGTTGAAGATGAAGTGTTATCTAATAATAAAAATGATGTACCAATTTGTGAAAAAATTGAATGTGAGATCAAAAAACTTGAATTACCACTTTTTGATGATGAACACAACAACAATGATATGGATACTAGGGCATGTTCACTCAATAATGAACAAATTTCAGATTTACTGGCAGTAGAGTATATAAAACATACACATCAAGATTCAAAAAATTCATCTCCAGCGTTAATTGATTCAAATATTCATGATGATGGTTGTGTGGATCATAATTTTGTCTCATTGCCAATCAGTGATATGGAGGAAGTAAAAAATATTTCAAATATGGTTGTTCCAAAAATTGTTGATATAGAAGAGTTTTCAGACTTACAAGAATGGCATTCTGATGGTGAATTTTTAGTACAACTGGGAGACAATTATACAACACATAATAGTGAACAAAGTGATGATAAATGTTGCATTAAATATGCATACACATTGTATGTTGAAGATGAAAAATATTTATCACATGATGATGAAGAATATAAACAATAGAATGATGAAAGAAACTTGGGTCAAGTTGAACATAAAGATTTTCAAAAATATTCCAATGGTAGTGCATGTAGCAGGGTAGATTCCATAAACATTCTTAAAGAAAATTTGATGAACTCAAAATAGAATAAGGTATATAATAGAGGAAAATAAGGGGCCTCTCTTTTGATGGCATTTATCCATTAGCTATGGTATGGTTTAAAAAAAAAAAAAACCATGTTAGTTCAAGACAAAAAAGAGTTTCAAGTCTGCTACTCAAATGAATAAAAATTTGGTCTACTCTTCTAGTGATCTGAATTCTTGCACTGATATAACAATCATTCATCCCTAGATGGAGCCACTATTGGGACCTAAAATTTTAGGTCCCCATATCAAAAAATTGGATTTTAAGACTCAGAAATAAAGTTAAAAAATCTTCTCAAATGGTCCACATTCACCTCATGAAAGTATCTCATATTTATTCCTTTGTATGCACTCCCCAAAGGATCAACCTTCATCAGGGAATGAAAAAGCATCAGTACACAATATTCCCACTTGCTATATAAGAGACCCAACAATACATACTTGAAAAATTAATGATACTTCTGTGGGACATAGCATAATAAAACTAAAAAGGAGCAAGAGATCATAATTAACATGGGATATAAGATTATAAAAGAGAAAATACTACTATTAAAGTTAACAAGAAAAGAATCAAGATGGTTTCAATGAATACAGGAAATTGAAAGAAAAGATTTTGAGGTTTAAAAAAGATTGAGAACATTCATTGCCTCATGATCAATTAAAGAAACAGTCACAATGTGATAATAGAAAAATTCAAAGAAGGTGATACCATGAAAGTTCCAAATAAAATAATAAGAGCCCAAAATTTCTGGACAAATCCTTTTTGAGAATGACATTCTTCAAATCTAATGGCAGTCTACGGGCAACAGATACAAAGAATCTTGTTATCTGTACATAAAAGGGGCAATCTAGGACCTTGGTAGGAATGCTTCAAGTAGAATTGCTACCAAAGGCTGTAAAAGTTACAATGAGCAAGAGGGTTCCTTTTAAATGGTAAAGAGTTAAAAGAATATGAAGAGAAATATAATCGGATCAAAAAGCAAGAATCTCTAAAAGCAAGCAGTGTTAAGGAAGAGGATGTTAGAGCCTCTCTTGTGAGAGGAGGTGCTACATCGATCCAATGATTATTGATACTGTAGGTGGCCTAGCTTCATCAAAAGAGAGCATGTTGTTACTGTGTGTTATAAGTAGATCCCATGCCAACATAGAGGTAGCAAGCGACAACACAAACAATCGGATGATTCAAATTTTTCTCATCAAACATTCATGGAGGCATTAGGAAATGGCATGTGGGTTGAACTCATAAATAAAAGGTCAACTTGATATTTGTGGGGGAGATTCTACAAAAAAATTAGAAGTTGATTTCTTCATAATGCATATAATACTCTACAAAGATCTGGACACAGCTATGAATACATGGCTTGGCGATAACCATTGTAGGGTCTACAGATTATTGGAGGGGATACATGTTCATGTGTTTACATTGTGTATCAGTGATCCAACCAGATGTGTCACGAGTTTAAAAAGAAGACACATAAAACAGAAAACTTCCATTTTAAAAGAGAGTCCATGAACTTTTGTTGGTTCCTCATATTCTTGTGGTTATTAAGTGTTTCCACTATCAAAAGCATTGTATCTCAGGCTGAGCCCCAGTAGAAACATAATTTCTATCGAAGGCCAAAATGAAGGAAGCAGTTATAGGAAACTCTAACATTCTTCACACCACTATAAGAGCCAGAATAGGAGCCCTAAATGTATTGGTGAGATATGCAAGATCAGAGCAATTTTTTTTTTAGTTCTCTCCAATAGTTTTGGTCATTTCGATGAACTGCATATTGGTGAGATAGAATACATGTTATTTTGATGGTCCCACAACATTGAGAATTCTAACAGCGAGAAAATCAATATCGGTGGGAAAAAGGAAAGTCCTCTCGGTGCGACAGGTCACCTCCATCCTCCAAACATAGGAATACTGATGGATGCTCAAATGTGATAAATATTGACATTGCATAAAAGTGAAAGGAAAAAAAATTGAAGATTCATTTTAATCATAGTGATGGTCATGAAGTATTTTTGAAGTGAAATATTTTGATGAGAGAAGTTACAAAATAATGAGATCATTCCAATGAGTGTGGCATCACCGAAAGAGAGATGAAATGCTATTATCATGTGAGGTGAATATTTTGGAGATAATACCATTTTAAGAGATAACGAATTTCTCCAAAGATTAATACAATGAATATTTTACCCAAAGGATTATAAAGAGGATAAATATTTATCCACAAAATGTACAACGGGTAAAGCATTATAAAATATTTGCATGGGGAGTTGAGATATTTTCACCAACAGGGTATATAATTATTTTACCGAAAGGAATAATTTAAATCAGGTGAAATATTTCAATCAAGCAAAGTAAACTAGAATATTTTTTACTGAAGAAGTACGAGATCGGGTAATTTTTTTGTTTTTGTGGAAATACAAAAGTTTCCAGCAAAGGATAATTATCGGAGTTGATTTCTTACGAAGATGCACTAATAAAGATTAATGTTAAAATACTTAATTTTCCAAATGCCAAATAATTAAATATTTTATTTTTCCAAAAATAATTAAGCGATGTGTTGCATCAAAAGGAAGTGTTGCATTAGACGGATGTCGTGAAAAGTTGTAACCCTAAAATAATGTATATATGTCAAAAGAAATCAAAAGAAATAGGGGTTAGATTTATGAGAAATAAGTAGTAGATTAAGTAGTTGGATAGGGTGAATGTTGCCGAAATAAAACATCATGTTGTATACTGTAAAATATTTTCAAATTATATAATGGAGAGGAATGCATAAATTTTGTAAAATCCTTTCTTGGTGTTCATTTGTTGTGATGCAATTATTTACATTTTTATTTGGTTGTCTCCAACTTGAAATCTTTTAAACATTTAAATCAGTATATCAAGTATATTTCTAATTTATCGAAATGTATTCCCATTTTGTGTGAATTAATCAATGCGTGTTTGCAAGTCAGATTTAAATTCTTTGGGATGAATTGCAGTGATTTAAAGATTTCTTTTGGACAATTCAAGAAGAATCTGGTAATAAAAGATTCCAGCACAATTTATGCAAGTCATAAATTTAGTGAAGTTTTATGCCAGTCATAGAACCTCATTCTCAAAGTGCCTAGCAACTAGAGTTAAGCCAAAAAGTGGAAACACATCATTTACCTCTCAACTCCATTATCCCAATGAAAGTAGGAACTGGTCACACCAATTCCATTTTAGAATTTTATAAAAACACTCACATCTCACATTTCAGTAGGAGTAGTTAGCAAGCTTTCATCTGTTACACTTTGTGTCATTGTAATAGATCCATCGAGTCAATCAAGTCACACAACTTTAAGTCTAATTCATTCATATAGGTATACCCGCCTAGGTCTAGCAACACCCAAAGAGAAGAAGGTTAAAATCATTTGGCCTTGTCTATTACCCTGAAACATATCAAGAGATTGGTAACCTCTTGAGGTATTTTTACCTGCATTTTTGAGAGCTAACACAAACTAAGAAAGACTCCTTTGAATGTTCCTATTTTGTATTTTGCATTTGTAGTTATATGGCCACCTTGCATAACACAACTTGCATGCCTGTGAAGCTTTGTTTTTTTTTTGTGAGCTCCAAGCATATGAAGTTTTGCTTGCCTCATGAAGCTCAAAAACCATTTTAGCATGGAAACTTATTAAAGATATTAGGAGCTATAGCTTTTGTATGGTTTGAGTGGGAAGCTCGACCGAGGCATGAATTTCCCAATAGCCACTCATGTGTGTGTGTGAGTACATACCAGCCATGAGTGTATGTTTCTCATCTTTTTGGACTTCTCACCCAATGGATAGCTAAGAGTTCTATTGCCACATAGTGAGTATGCATTTTATTTGTAGAAAAATAGCCTAGATCTGATTTGCATCGTGATGGAAAAATGATCGAAGCTTGATCTAATACTCTCTTTTATGTTTATCTTTTCTTTCTCATCTTTCATAGTGCATTCTTATGCTTTGTTGTTGCTCTTATATCATCTTCATGTGTTTTCTTTTGTTCCTATTTTGGTTTTGATCCTAGGGGCTTGATCATCCCTCTTGATCATTATCTCATCTTATTGTCATTGGTACAATGGGACCCCTCATGATGCATGTTGGACTACTTTAGTGTGAGTTTGAAGCAAGTTCATCCTCTCACTAAAGTGGGGGCTAAATAGAGTCACTGAAAAAGTAAACCTTCTACTTTTCTTGGCTTGTTTGGCTCCTCCTTGTGAGTTAGGCTGAATGTTGCCTTAATTAAGTGTTGTAACGTGGTCAACACATTCACATTAAGTATTGGGCCCTTGTCAACTAATGGATTTTTAATGGTACCTTGCTAAAGTGTTGTGAAGTGCTAAGACACACTTTTTTTAGAACACAATGATCTATTGAGAGGGGGGTGAATCAATAGATACTAAAAATTTTAATATAGAGATGCCTTTTGTAGAATTAAACTTAAAAACTCAAATGTGCATTTCAAAGCATGAATAAGTATAACACTCAGAAGCATAAGAGAGATCAACACATAACACCATATGTACGTGGAAAACCCAATATGGGAAAAACCACAGTGAGAAATTGTGCTAGGATCTATTGTCCTAATCCAGCCTCATGGGAAATGAAGTTCAGTTACAATGTTTAGGGCTACAACCCAAGGAAGCAAGAAATCCCTATTTAGAAGCTACAACTACAAGGATGCTACATCACCCTATTTTAGGAGCTACAACTCCAAGGAGATTACTATCACCTAACTTGAGCTACAACTCAGTACTATGAGGCTATAACCTCTAAATATTACAAATTAAAGTATGCATAAGATTAATTCTACAAAATCTATAATGCATCAATTCAATACATCACACTTCTCTCTTTGTTCACTCTCACCACTGTAATCAGATTCATCTATATTTAGATTTCCTACTTTCTGTTAGAGTAACCTGCTTCAACTTGTAGACCCCTTATAACCAACACTCTTTTTTTACAACTCATGCATATCAAAATATCAATTAGGGTTTTCCACTTGCTACCTTCTTCAGCAAGTTACCAATTCACCTCAATCCCTACAACATTAAATTTGGGTGTAGAGAATTTTTCCCAAATTGACTCTTTCGTCAGGTGCCAGAGCTAAATGCGTTCAATGCATTCTCCTATCCATTTGATCAGATTTGATCTTGATTGACATGACTCTTTGTGCTGCCAACCTGTACATCAGATCACTGTAATTAATTATTCATTAGGGTGGTTGATCATTTTTATTTTTTTCATAAGTCAATTTCGAGATTGAAACCCATGTTCATACTTGTCATAGCCATTTTAGATCTATGCATTTAAATTTTGGTCGTTGATCTTCTCCTTTCATGCTTTGATCCCATGATCCTCATTCACTAGCATGCCTTAAAATCTTGACCGTTAGATATGTGGTCATTCAAATCTTCATCATTGATATATCGCTCTATCAGAGAGACATTCTTCAAGGTCTTTTCGATACACCAAAGTCACTTTGATATGAATTTTCTTCAAGTACTTGGGCCCACATGCCATCAATCTTCCATGTCATCACCACCTAATTCATGACAATGATGTGAATTAGCACACCGAGCAATCATATCAGGATTCATCACAATCAAGTTCCACTAGCTTCTTGCCTTATCACTCCATCAAGGGGACATCTTTCAAACTCCCACTAATATGGCATTGTTATGTTGATACCATTCACTGCTATGGATAAGTGGTCCTCGTGCCATTGTTTTATCTCATGTCACAATCCACTATCACTTCTTGCTATGTGTCATCCTGTCATTTTCTTCATGACTGCACGTCATTCTCATCTTACCAGGTTTCACTTCCATTTCCACCTCACCCATAGTTGACATCCATTCTCCTATTTCCCTATCATTCTAACTAGCTCCATAGTCCTAGTGATAGCATATTGTCTTACTGATGGGTAGGTCATTAGGTTGTCAAAGAGACAATCATGAAAATCCCTCTGAACTGCATCTACCTCTTCAATCAAGCACATATTAGACTATCAAAGAAATATCTGAATAGGTCTCACCGATGAACATTAGTCATGCTAATGAAGGCAATTGATGATGTCACCTATCTACCTCATCGCCATGTCAATGCATCATAATCCACAACAAGGATGTAGATTACCGTTTATTGAGTCTTGACATGACATGTGTTATCTTTTTCATTAGTTTTACCCATGTCATTATGACTAGGTCCCACATAGAGTGCTACCTTCTCATCACCAGATCAAAGAGACATAGCCAAAGGTCTCATCAACATCATCTAGTCTCATCAATAACGTTTCCACACTCCTTATTGCTCCATTGAGGAGACTTCTCTTAGACTCCTGTCAATACACCAATGTCTCATTGATAAGATGATCATTGGCTCATCGAAGAGACATCTCTCATTCTCTCACCGATCATGCACTATCACTCTAATAAAGCTCTCCTTACTCCTTATGACTCCATTGAAGAGATCCCTACCAAACTCCTACTGATACACTAGTGTCTCATTGATGATATGGTCATTGGGTGGTTAGAGAGACTCCTAGGTGAGTCTCACTGATATACTCTTATTATGTCGATACGAACCATAGACTTTGTCAACTAGTTGCCAAGATGTGAGGGGTTAGTCATGGGATAGACATAATGGGCTTAAGTTGTTACATGAGCTACCTATAACCACCAAACATAAGTCACAAAAAAGATAGAACTTTGTGAACACTATGACTATAAACTCCTGCACACATAGGGTTTAACTGATAAACCCTTGATTGAGAGCATGGACAAATGGATGTTCACATTTCCATTGAGATCAAGATCTACACAATACCTTCTTGGAAAGCTCTTGAGAAGCCGAGATCAAATCTAGCATCTATTTTCACTTCCAAATATTTGTAACATCATCTTATCATCAATGATGCATATTGATCCTTTTTAACATCAATTACAATTTTTTCCAACAATCTCCCCCTTTTTTATTGATGGAAAAACCATAAATGCTCATCTAGATACCACAAAATCTCTACACCAATTTGATTACTCACTATGTGTACCATAGAAAAATGGATCTTGCACATTTTCATGGTCATTTAGGTATTTTTTTGATGATTCTTGACCTATTTTTCTTAGATTTAATGTTGCAATGTAACTTAAACATTTACATTAGGTCTTGAATATTAAAATTATGATGTATTGTGAAGGTGTTGTGAAGTGTTGTAACACATTTCTACACTTCTCTAGACTCTTCTTATTATAATTTATCTAAATATCATCTTTTTATCCTTTATCAAGTCCTATTTCAAAGTGTTGTAAAGTCTTGTAACAAGCTTTCACACTTCTCTAGGCTTGTCATCACTATTTACACCTTTCTTATGCTTTATTTGGACCCTTTATGTACTTATAGGCCTTAATTAAGTGTGCTTTTAAATACAAACATGAAAAAAAAAGTAAAACAAAATTAATTCCTCACACCCACTTGCAAGCCTATGGTGGGACCCTTTCGCCATGGGTGGCAAATGAGTCCCTCTTGGAAAAAAAATCAAAATAATTTCAATTTTCCTTCATTTTTTTATTTATTAAGACCTAATGTCAGCCTATGATGTTTTATTTTTGGATAATTAGGGTGATTGTATAAATAAGTGGTTTTCCATCCATTTTAACCCCCCCATTCATCTCATTCACTCATTCATCATCAATTAGCATTCTTGCATTTGATCCATCATAGCATCATTCAATCAAGCAATTATCAAGCATCTTGGAGCAACCATTGACATATCTTCAGACTTCAACAACAAGGGTTTGGTGATTTTAGGACACTTGCATGTTTTTTTATTCAACATTCCTTTCTTATTTCATTTCATCTCTTTATCAAGATTTTGATTACCAAAGTGGAATTTGACCAAGGCAAATCCCTATACTCTAACCCTTAACCATTTCCCCCCTCTTTGCATTTGTGTTTGTAGGTCTTGTAGGCATATTTTTCAAAGAAATAGGTGTTGAAAATTGGTCAATAGGTTGTCAAATCCATTCAATTCAACTAAATCCTAATTCAAGCTTGGTGACAACATTCAGCCCATTTTCTGTAGATTTGGTTTCGTTAACCCGACAAGAAGAAAAGTACAAATCTAGACCCACAAAGTTGACTACTGATTTTGAAATATTTTGTGGTAGGATTGATTCTCCATAAATGGTGAATGAGTCCCATTTCTAGTCTAGAATTTTTTTTTGTTCAAAATTCAGTTCCTGACAGTCAGAAACCAGTTTTAGCAAAGTTTACCAGAAGCAGGACTTATTCACCATAAGTAGCGAATGAGTCCCACTAGTCATAAATAGAGAATTCTATTAGATTCTAGAACCTTCCAACATTAGCATTCCATCTCTAGGTGCACTCTGTTTAGTTTCATTAAGTTCTAAGTTCATTTGTGCATGTTTCTAGTTCATTTCTACATATCACACTGTATTTTCAAACACTTCACATTTCATTAGTTTTACATAGATAATCAACCAATTTGATCATTTTTCTACATCTAGATCATTTCATTGAGGCATAATTCCATCATACACATATTAATTTGAGTGAACCACCTTAGTGTTTTTCCTATCTCTCTCCTTTTAGGTGAAAAACCCTAAGAGTGCAAGAGAAGTACATTGTCCCCCAAAAAAATTGATGGTTCATTTTGGTGAACCTGCATATTGAACATTATCTTTCTGATTTGCATCTGCATTTACATCCTAGGACTCATCACTTTAGATTTTACATTATCCTTTGCATTGTTCTTGCATCCTAGGGTTTACAAACTTGCATTAGTAATTATCTCATATCGATTTCATTTCTGCACTTCAAAACATTATAAAAAAACAATTTTGTATGTGCATCATAGTATTGAATCAGAAAAGCATAAAAATCACTTTCAATTTTCTAAAAAAACACAAAAAAAATCCATCCCTGGACTCATTTGCCACCCTGGGTGAATCAGTCCAGTTGCACATTCTGAACTTCATTTTCAAGCATTTTCTAGGCATTTTCTGCATTATAGTTTCCTTCTTTTACTTTTTATCATACTTTCCAGATTTTCTATTTTCTCCACTTTCTTGCATCTTAGTTTACTTTTATTCATTGTCATCATGGATTTTTTCTTTAATAAGTTTTGGAATTCATTAAAATCCTTAGTGGACATGTCAAATTATGCCTTTGGTTGTGATCCTAATAACCTTGAGCTTCCTCATGCTCCTTCAACTCCTCATGAATTTCCTCTCATGTTTTTGGAATCATTGGAGAAGATGATGATAGCATGAATAAGTTCTTACATGAATGCCTTGATAACCTTGAAGCCAATGTTGCCTTTTACCCCTCCATGAGGTCACAAGATCTCCTACTATTCCACCTCCTAACATGTTTGGTTACTTACATCTTGAAACAAATGAAGGACCTAAGTTCCCTCCAATAGGTCGATCTAGTTCCTCTAATCAAGCAACTCCTCAACCATTTTATGATAACAAAGTTACAAACACACTGATCAACCTTGAAGAAACTTATGGCAGAGGCTTTACTATATTAAGAAAACAAGGATGTGATACAACAACCTAACATGACATTCACCAAATTTGAGAACACATTTAACCAATAGATGAAAACACAATAGGGTTAGGATATCAATATCATCCTCATGACAACAATCCTCCTTTTGAATATTGGAGACTTCAAGATGATGGCACAGTGATCTTTGATTCCCCTATTAACTTGAATGTTCTCCTTCCATGTGAACAACCCTTACATGATTCCAATAACAAGGATTCTAGAATCCCCATGGGTCCTCTTCCTCCTTCAATCCATGAAAATTGTGAATCTAGTAAACACAAACAACCATATAAATTGAAAAAACCAAGGTTTCCTCTCCATCCACCACCTGAATGTGAAAGGAAACTCTAAATTATTTTAAACATAGGCCTTATACTTTTACCAACTTCAAATAGATTGGTCATCCATCCTAAAGATTCTAATATACCATATTGAAAATACCATCATGTTCTTGGACATCACAATGATGAATGTCAAACATTGAAGGATATACTAAACAAGTATCACCTCACTAATATCGACTATTATCCTATAATTCCCTAAAACCAACTCCCCTCATCATGAAATAGTTGTAGAATTCTCCATTCTCACTATTGCATGATCCTTTCCATCACCTATCTTGTCTCATTCTTTCCTTAAATTTTTTGGGGGTAAGAATTTATTATACTTGTCCTAGTAATGCATTTTTCGTTGTCTCTTAACTGTGTTATTCATCTTCCGCTTATACTACTTGAGATTGCGAAGTACATAACTCAGTTGATGGTTGAATTTCATTTGCATTACTACCTCTTTTTCATTTTTCCTTTTTCTTTTTCTTTCTTTGGTGTGATTGTATGTGTGTATCATATCCCCCCATCATGTGCATTTAATATTATCTCTCTTTGTGCACTTCCTCTATTTGTACCTCTAGTCTTCTATATGTCGTACTTTATCTTTTCTTTTTTTCTCTTGTTTTTTGTTTTCCTTTTGGAGATGACACAAAGCATTGAGATGCCCTATGTCTCTTCCATGTTGACCCAATTGGTCCCTTTTCATTTTTACTTTGTATTTTCTTGTTTTATCTTTTTGTAGATGACGCAAGGCATTGAGACCAAAATGTTTCCTTCATGTTGACTCAAAATATTTTCCTTTTCTATTTCCTTGTCATTTTATTTTCACTTTTGTTTCTCCTTTTAGGGACGATGCAAGGAATTGAGACTACAATGTCTCTTCCATTTTGACCCAAAATGAACTTTCTTTTTCTTTTATTTTCACTCTCTTTGTGTCATTCTTCTAGTTCTATGTATTTGGGGAATGATAATAGTTTTGATCTCTTTAATCAAAACATTGCAGCAACAAGCATACTAACCTGAAACCATTGATAGATCCTTTTGTGTTTGGTGTGTTCCTTTTTGGGGGAAACCCCTCTTTCTTTTGTTCCTTTTCATTTGCATGAAGCATCCTTACTCAGAAACATATGACTTGGCATAGGGGATTTCCAAGTTGAATCTTATGTCTTGTTTCTTTTTTCATTTTTCCTTTCCTACTTTAAAGTAATTTATCATAGAACAGTAGAAATTCCATTAAAGTGGGAGCATACATTGGCATTATTCATTTGAGTTTTTCTTAGTTCTTAGTGCAACCTTTTTCCCTTATACGATGTGTTTGTTGCTTTGTGGATGACATTGGGTATAGTTTCCTTCATGAGTGTGATCTCTCTTAGCATATTAAATTCCTCTTGGTGGCCTAATGTGACTCACTGCCTCTCCTAAGTTGTTAATATTCTATTATTTGATTGGTCCACTCTTGGAGACATTAGACACAATGTTCCCTAAGTGATAGACCTCGCATGAACTTAACAAGACTCATTTGAACATTTCTTTTGCATTTTACATTTTGCATTGACATGGCCACCTTGCATAATACAACTTGCATGCCTGTAGTACCATCATGCTTGCTCATGAGTTCTAAGCATACAAAGCTTTTCTTGTCTCATGAAGCATGGACCAAAACTTCCCTTTTTTGTGCTTTATTAAAGTTATCAGTAGGTATAACTTTGATATAGTTGGGCAAGAAGCCCTTTCCATGACATGATTTTCCCCATAGCCACCTATGTGTTTGCGAGTACATACTAGCTGAGTGTATGTTTCTCACCTTTTAGGCCTTCTCACCCAGTGCACAACCATGAGTTCCCTAACCCAAAATTGAGTATGAATTTTCTTTTTTGGACAAAAAATCTAGACTTGATCCACAACTAGCTAAACAAATGATCGAAGCTTGATCCGACTTTTCATTTTTCTCTTCCTTCTCTCTTTCTCTTTCACATGTGTGTTCCTTTGTTATTATAATTATTTTTCTATGGGATCTTCATCCTAGGGGCTTGATCATTTTTATTCCATCTTGCTAGTATAAGTGCATTTGGATCCCTCTCAATATGCATGGCTACTTTAGTGTGAGTTTGAAGCAAGTTCATCCTTTCACTAAAGTGGGGGTTAAATGTACCATATAAAAATAGATCTTGGATATTTTCATGGTCATTTAGGTCTTTCTCTTGTGATGCTTGACCTATTTTTCTTATATTTAATGTTGCTATGTAACTTAAACATTCACATTAGGTCTTGAATATTCAAATTATGTCTTGTGAAGGTTTTGTGAAGTTTTGTAACACATTTCTACACATTTCTAGACTCTTCTTATTATAATTTATCTAAACATCATCTTTTTATCTGTTATCAAGTCCTATTTCAAAGTGTTGTAAAGTCTTGTAACAATCTTTCATGCTTTTCTAGGCTTTTCATCACTATCTACACCTTTCTTATGCTTTATTTGGTCCCTTTATGCAATTATAGGCCTTAATTAATTGTGTTTTTGAAGAAAAACCCAACAAACAACATTAAAAGAAAATTAATTCCTAACATCCACTTGCAAGCCTAGAGTGGGACCCATTGATCCATGGGTGGTGAATGAGTCCCTCTTGGCACAAAACTAAAAATAATTTCAAATTTCCTTTAGGTTTTTATTCATTAAGACCTTATGTCAGCCTGTGATGTTGCATTTTTGGGTAATTAGGGCATAAGTGTGTATAAATAAGTGTTTTTCCATCCATTTTAACCCCTCCATTCATCTCATTCACTCATTCATCCTCAATTAGAATTATTACATTCGATCCATCATAGCATCATTCAATCAAGCAATTCTCAAGCATCTTGGACCAGTCGTTGACATATCTTCATACTTCAACAACAAGGGTTTGGTGAGTTTAGGGCACTTACATTTTTTTTATTCATCATTCCTTGCTTATTTCATTTTATCTTTTTATCAAGGTTTTGATTACCAAAGTAGGATTTGACCAAGGAAAATCCCTATACTCTAACCTTTAACCCTTTTCCCCCTCTTTGCATGTGTGTTTGTAGGTCTTGTAGGAATATTTTTTGAAGAAATAGGTGTTGAAAAGTAGTCAACATGTCATCAATGCCATTCAAGCTTGGAGACAACATTCAACCCACTTTCCATAGATTTGGTTTTGTCAACTTGACAAGAAGACAAGTGTAGATCTGGAACCACAGTGTTGACCCCTAAATTTGTAGATTTTTATGGGAGGATTGATTCTCCATCAGTGGTGAATGATTCTCACTGCCTGGCTGGAAAATTTGATTTGGTCAGAATTTAGTTTTCGATAGTCAGAAACCAGTTTTAGCAAAGTTTACCAGAAGTAGGACCAATTCACCATCAGTGGTGAATGAGTCCCACTAGTCATCAACAATGATTTATGTCATATTCTAGAACTTTGCAACATCAAAATTCCATCTCCAGGTGAACTTTCTTTAGATTCATTAAGTTCTGAGTTCATTTGTGCATGTTTCTTGTTCATTTCTACATATCACACTATGTTTTCAAACACTTCACATTTCCTTACTTTTGCATAAATAATCAATCAATTTTATCACTTTGTTGCATCTAGATCATTAGATTTAGGCATAATTCCATCATACACATATTAACTTAAGTGAACCACCATAGTTTTTGTCTTATCTCTCTTCTTTTAGGTGAAAAACCCTAAGAGTCCAAGAGAAGTATATAGCCCCAAAAAATATTGATGGTTCACTATGTAACACAACAACGAAACAAATACCCCTATGAAATATATCTCTTCTCTTCTCAGCAAGCTTCACAATTCTTTACATTTAGATTGTCTCCCCCTTTAACATCAATGGAAAAGGGTACACTTTCCCTAAGGAAATTCTCTAATTTTGACAAACTCTTTAACTATCAAGTCATTAAAAATTGTAAAAAACAAGATTTTACATGACTTGATCACACTATGCTTAACTAGGGTTAAATAATTGATTAATGAAGCTCCCCCTAGATATATTCCCTATCACTAATGTTTAGTGAGATGTGGTAGGAGAAACTACTCCTAGCATCTACCTCAAGTATTCAAATTTTTTTGTAGGAAGAGGCTTTGTAAATATATTAGCCAGTTTTTCCTTGGTAGGAACATACTCCATGCTGACTTCCTTATCTACAACCTTTTCTTTGATGAAGTGATACGTGATTGGTATATGCTTGGTTCTAGAGTTCATCAATGGAGTTTTTGAGATATTAGTGGCACTTGAATTGTCAAGGTATGTGTAGGATCATGATGGGCCACAAAGTGGCGATATTATGGGTATGTGTAGGGTATGTGGCTGAAGACCTTTTTTTTACCCAAAATTGATGAAACGAAAAGGGTTTTTAAAGGAGATTCTCAACTTTCCACCAATATAAATTATGCTTTACTTTGAATTTAATAAATAATTATTATTCATTTTCTATTCGAATTACGACTAAAGTCATGATCAATAGGTTGATTGAAAAACATCTATAACTTTCATATGGTATCACATTTTTTGAATTCCAAACATGTGTCACATTTTATGCTTCACATACTATAATATTAAAAAAATAAAAAATAAATTTCATGAAGCTTTGACAAAGTTAAGGTGGTTAGACATACGAGTTTTTATATTTTTTAAAAGTTGT
This sequence comes from Sequoia sempervirens, assembly GCA_007258455.2. Lineage (NCBI taxonomy): Eukaryota > Viridiplantae > Streptophyta > Pinopsida > Cupressales > Cupressaceae > Sequoia > Sequoia sempervirens. The sequence goes on along the minus strand of VDFB02086081.1, from coordinate 35,338,282 downwards.
AATAAAAAATTCATAATTAATTATTTACTTGGAAAAAATTACAAAAAATATGCATCACATCTGAACATGAGTCCTCTACTTATATCTAAAATATATGAAAAAAATATTATCATTTTATTGTGGTTAGGGTGGTCAAACATACATCTACTTATTTTTTCCTTGAAATTTAAGTACTACTGCATGGAAATTTCAAATTTTCACCAAATAGATGATTTTAAAAAAAAATAAACCTAGTACTTTAGAAACTACATTCAATTTGCTATAGATTCTATTCTTACATATTTTTGAAATAATATAGATAGCTTATTCAAATATTTATGTCAAGTTTCCTAACTCTAATATTTCTAAATTATTTGCCACTTAAGGGCCTATTTTATCCATGATGATCTTGCACATACCCATCACAAAGAATCAAGATAGGCTCATTATACTCTACCATGATGTATTTTATTGTCTTCTTCATCCATAAAGCTTGAGTGCAACACATATTTGTCGCAACATATTCTGCTTCTGTAGTAAAAAGGGTGACAAACTCTTACTTTTTACTCATCCAAGAAACTAGTCTATTTCCGAAAAAGAAGGCTCCTCCACTAGTACTATTTATGTTATCCACACTTCCTGCCCAATCTACATCTATGCATGTTGTTAAAGTGAAATATTTGCATTTTGGATACCATAAACCATAGTCAACAGTACTTTTGATGTATCTAAAGATTCTCTTGATTGTATTGACATGTGATTCTTTAGGTTCTACATGAAATCCAGCTATCATACAAACCACATGAATTATATAAGGCCTGGATGTAGTTAAATATAGTAGATTTCCAATCATAGATCTATATTTAGTCTGATTTGCATCAGGTGACTCATTAGATTATCTCAATTTGTAGCCAGTAATCATGGGAGTACTGACTGGTCTATAATCTTCCATGCCAAAATTTTTAAGAATTTATTTTGCATACTTTGTTTGTGATATAAATATACCTTTAATAGTTTGTGTAATTTTCAAACCAAGAAAAATAATAAGTGCTCCTAGCATGGACATTTCAAACTCATCTTCTATGTTTGTATCAAATATTTTTCACATTGCATCATTGCTACCACCAAATATAATGTCATCTACATATACTACAACAATGATCATTTTCTTACCTTTAGATTTGAGATATAGATTGTTATCAACACAACCTTTCTTGAATCCTTGTTGTTGTAGGTATTGATCTAGTATTGAATACCAAGCCCTTGATGCTTGCTTCAAACCATACCATTATTTTCTCATTTTTCATACATAATCATCATTCTCTTAGTGTTGAAAATCTTCTAGCTACTCAATATATACTATTGATCATCAAAGATTGTGCCTTCCCGACAGTCCTATGGGAAATTCAGTGAGTGGGGGACAAATTGTGTCTCACTATTCATACCTCTAGGAGTGTTATGGAAAGTTGTCTCTTGTTTGGGGTTTAGAGATAAAGGGAGAAGGAAATGTAAACATAAAACATCAAAGGAAATGCGCCAAAACTTTTTCAACATTTCAAACCGAAATCATTCCTATGAGTGATATAATTAGACACAGAATGCCACAACCCTTGATTTTTGGAAAGAGAAATAATAGTAAAGGATAACTTCAAGCATAGTGCACACTTTCAAATCTTTCCACAGGAAGTGTTCATTAAGGTCAGATCAAACATAAATATTTCTTATGAGTAACAGAATAATATTTCAGAAATCACATGAACTCTTCCTCCTAATATAGTATAGTACAACAAATAAACAACTTTCAAAAAAATAGAGAAGTCCAATGACATAATCCAATTACCTTAAGCTACTACTCTACCGTACAAGTAGATAGCATGGAAATGAACTACTTAAACTATCTAGATTTAGCTTGCAAGACAGTTTTTCATTCAAAATGATAATATAAAGAAAGAAAGCTTGAGAAAGGCCATACATGCATAGTCTCAACAATTTATCCTCAATAGGTGATGCTTTTAAATATCAAATGAACTTTGAAACAGAGGTCAGATGCCAATCTGACAATAGTTTATTCCTTAATAGATATAACATGCCAAAGAAAAGTAGTTTTGTAACTTTGCTTCTAAAAATAATTCTAAAACCCTAATAAAACTAAAGAAATTTTTTTTTTCAACAAAGAAACTACAACTTGGAATCCAACCCACCATTGTTTCTTTTCCCTCCTTATATAGCGGTCAAAAGAAGAAAACACTGCCATAGTACAGAAGTAATTGTTGCCAGATGTTGATACTTGATAGCTTACAATCTAATCATATATCTTTGGTTAGTTTGCAATGATCTTTGCTCAGTAATTCTCAGCTACCAAATTAATCCCATTTAGATATTTAGGAAAGATAGAGGCACATAAATGATCAAATCCTAATAACAATTTGGAAAAAGGGTTCTGTTGACCAATCACATCACCTAGAGGCACTGACTCAAAGCTCCCATCCCGAAAAGAAAGAAAGGACAACAAGATTTGATAGACTCCCAAAATATATCATCTCATAAGAGGCACAATCCTCCTACAATAAAGAGATGACACATTACACAGGTGGGGATCTTATGTTTTCCAAAAAATGTTTTAGAGAAAACTTCTGCCAAGTTGACACGTGTCCCGTGCCCTCCTCCAAAAGGAAAATTATAAAATAAATCCATGCAGCCACCATGTGGTGTATTGCTCATCTTTCTGATTGGCCTTGCATAAACCCAGACATCTCCAAAGCCAAAAAAAGAAGCAAAAGATCAAAATGCTAAGGCAAAGAAAATTGTTTCATACCTTTCGTGACTCATAGGGGCCTTCGCTTGTGGAGGTATGAACACAACTCTCTAGAAATTCCTATAGTTTAAGGAAAGAGTAGTGTTGTGCTTGTGATTCCACTTTAGTTGGTAAGGGTAGATAGCAGATGAGGATGTATACTTGGTAAAGCTAGAAGACTTCCCTGAAAGACACGACTCTCCACCTTGCAGTAACCACTCCAAGGTAATGATAAAGATGAGAAAGGAAAAAAATATTGCGCTTGATCTCATCGACTATGTGTGTTGTACTTGAACTCAGAGTTCTACACAAGTATGATCCTTTTGTCTGATAGCTTCCATAATCTGTTCTACTATCTACATATCTTCCTCTCAGGAGGAAAGAGGAGGTAGCCCATAATTGATCAAGACATTGAAATCATTTTTTACCTCTTCAACTCTCCTTACCAACATCATCTAGAAATCTTTGCACTTTTTGGTGACCTTGTGGGAGTTGAAAATCTCAATTGCTTTGATAGAAGCGATTCTTCGACTAGGAACTCTGGCATCTTTCAGTATTTTTTCAGAAGCCAAACAAATCCTAGAAATGAAACATTGTGATTCTGCTACTCAAGAGTCACATGTCTGAAAAATGTGATTGACCATCTGGGAATTTTTTCACTTTTTGGTGACCTTGTGGGAGTTGACAATCTCAATCGCTTTGGTAGAAGCAATTATTTGATGAGGAACTCTGGAATATTTTAGTATTTTTTCGGAAGCCAAACAAAGCCTGGAAATGAAACATTTTGATTCTACTACTCAAGAGTCACATGTCTGCAAAATGTGATCAACTATCGAGCCAATCTTTCCATTTATTTCTCTAACATCCCTCAAGAATTGTAAGACAGGCTTGAGAACAGGAACTGTAGCTACAATCCACTCCCAGTGTAAATATACTAATCATTTTAGTAGTGGGACCTAGACCTAGCCTTCTGAGCAACAACTAGCTCCTAACTGAGCTAGATCTCTTTGGATATTGCATTCTCCTCTACTAGATCTCTCTCCTTGAGAGTGTTCACCAGTTCAAAGCTCATCTTTCTAATTTCTTGGTCATGGGTCTACAAAGTGAACACAGTCTCTTATTTCTCTAGCTTCAATCTTTCTACCTCTACCTCTTCCTTTTCAACAGTGTTAGAAGCTTGAGATCAAACATTTTCCAACTCTTTCTATAGGTTTTTGCGAGTACTTCTATACTTCATGTTGGTCTGATCCTAGGTGGCTAGGTCATCTTTCAATTTCTCAATTTCGGCATGTAGCTGAACTTGTTCGCTCTATGCTTCTTCAAGAAACCTCAAGGTTTCCCCTTGCTTACCTTGAATTTGCATTATGCGGGCCATCTCAACATCCTTGGCCTTGATTTTAGTCTACAATCTACACATTGTTTCCCTCACATTAACCAACTCTATCTCACGCTTCTTCAACTTTTTTCCTATCCTTTCATAGTTTGCATATACTACCTACTAGGTAGTCTTAGCTAAGACTACCTTTTCACGTGGATGAGTTTCATTTAGATCCAGGCTCATCATCCAAATTTCATAATTGTCCATCTGCATCTACTCCTTAGGCTTAGCCATGAGTGGTGTCATGGTGCTAATCAGGAGAGAATTCCACTCATTAAAAGAAGCCTCAATTTTCTTGGTAGCCAGAAACTTAGAGTTCTTCAAGAACCGTCTTTGTTTATAATTTCATCGAACAAGTTTGGTTGCATTAAAATTATCCTAGAGGGTTTGAGGGACATCGATATTCTATGCTACAATAGGGGCACCAGAAGGGAAACTGAAAAAGGTAATGGAAGGGGATACCTTGGATGTATGAGCATGCAATGAAGTGAAAGGGGGCGTTATCATGGAAAAGGGTGGCACACCAAGCTGAGACTAAACAAGGGATTTTCTAGTAGGGGTGAAGAGAGATACGACTAGGAAGATAGGTTTTTTCTTGGAAGATGATGGGCTAGGATTGGGGGTTAGCATGAATGTTTTAGTTCTTTCTAGAGGGGCCCTTGATAGGGCAATCAAAGAGTCAATAGCGGCCAAAGTGGATGTTTCTCACTCAGCATGCGGGGTAATTTTGGGGGGTTCATTACAAATAGGAGGGGGTGTACTCAGGATTATTAGGTCAAGGCCCAAGGACAAAGAGTTCATTTCCAAGGGAGCAGGCAAGGGGGCAACTAAAGATGCAGAAATAGGAAGAAGAGAGGGAGTGAAACTTACTTGAGCTGTAGTAGTCAACACATCATGTAGGGAAGAATCCACTTCTTCTTCTCCTCATGAATATAACTAACATGTTTTGGTCTCCTCACCACTGACCCCTCTAAAACTTGGCCCTCGACAACCATAGCGGATGACACTCTCAGAGGCCATTGGGGTCTCTTTCCTTTTCTTTGGGAACTGGAGGAGGACTGAGCTCATGAATCCATTTGCTTTGAATCCCTCTAACTATCAGATTCTTGAGGTCAAGAAGCTCGATGCAAAAGTTTTTCCTCATCAATTTCATGGTTGGTCTCTAGATTTTTGTTAGCAGTGTTAGCCTCCTTATCATAAATCTCTTCAAACTCATCATCTTGTGGGAATTATCTGATAGGAAGTGTGAGGCACCATAGCTCCCGTCAGAACTTCTAGAAGTCTTCCTTCTTTCTTTTTGACCAACCTCTTTTATTTAGTTGGATATTAATAGATTTGTTTATCAGAAGGTTCCTATCATATTGTAACTTTAGTGTGTAGAAGCTCAACCATTCTGATCATTTGAAAGGAATGTGTTTCAAATCAATGTACACCTCTACACTTTCTCAAGTCAGATTATTCCTCCTCTTGAAGTATTCACACTCAGCATGTCTCACACAATAAACTCCCCATGGGTTATAGTCCCACTTATCCCAGATGAGAACTAGGCCACCAATAGATCCTTGAGCTCATCCTCAAAAAAATTCTTTATCAGCGATACTCAACTATTAGAAATATTGAGGGGAAGTGGATATAACTTCATTTTGTTTCTTCTGACACCATAGATTTTTTTGACAATAGTCACCTGGCGGAATACCTCCAATGTGAAGAATCTATCTATCAAAAATCTATGGAGTTAGAAAGACTCATCGAGAAAGCCATGGAATCTAATAAATGTGAAGTCCATTCTGACAAAATAATCCACTATGGTCATCAATATTCTCATCAATTGTAGGACCTAAGGAGAGAAGTGATCAATAGGGTGAGGCAACAATTGTTGAAGCATTGGCCTAAAAAAATGATCCACAAACCAATAATATCCCCCTATTCTAGAAAGTACATGGGTCCACGTAGAAACTAGCTAGAGACAACCCCTTTCATCTAGCCTAGATAATGGTAAATTTCTCCCTAGCCATTCAATATTTTTATGTAAAACCAAATGAGCCAAGAAAGAAGAATACCTGAATTTGGAATCAGTTCTATAATTCTTCAGCCACAGTTCAATATGTGTCTAGCTATTACTTTGAAAAAATCATAGTGCCTCTAGTTCTTCTCTATTTTTAGTGCAATGGCTAAGTTGAACTAAAAAGGAATAACTTGAGAATCATCTTCAAGACCAAAACCAAGGCCAACATTTAAAACAATGACTGCATGTCCCTCTTGAATATCACATATGAAAGAGGAAAGGGAAGATGACCCATGACTAGCTATTCCTTTGTTTCATCTTCATAAACATTTGTTCTTCTATCTATTTCTTCTGTGAAGAAATATATCTTTTCTTCATCAAAAAACTCTGCATCCCAAGCTGTAGGGATGCACAACATGTCCCATATGGCTTCAGAAGAAACAATAACCCTAATCCTACCATTCTAATTAACCCCTATTACCTCATTGAATCTCCTAGCACATGCATTGACTAACTTTGAGCTTGGATGCACAGCAAGAAACATGAACTGTGGCAAACCACAATCCTAGAGGTGAAGCGTAAAACCCTCGGCCAACTCATAACTTTCATTTCTTTGAATTCCACCTTCTCTGAGACTTTTAGGGTTAGCTAACAACTTGGGGTCAAAAACATTGTTGGTGATATCTTGCACTCCCTTTTTTTAATGAGCTTATCAACCGACACCTTGCAGAATTCAAAAGATCGCTCCTCCACTGCCGGGGTGTTGGAAAATGACTTCCACCCAAAAACATTGGAATAGTTAGGTTTTTGACTTGAATTTGCAGCTTTTCTTCTAGAGAAAGAGGGTTCCTCCATGATTGTATCAAGAAGTTGTAGAGAATTCCTTAGCGAAAATGACCACTTTCCTTTTGCTTGAAAAGGAAAACCTACTCTTGAGTGCAATTAATTCTCTTGCTTGTACATGTAGTTAAGACTACACTATTATCGCTAGTCCATTAAATGGTACTACTAAGGCAATATGTGTGAACATAATATCCATATCCCTTTGGAATTCTGAGAACACTACGAGCATGGAATTAGTACATTCTTTCTACTACCTTTTCACAAATGAACTTATTGCTTCGAAAAGCATGCTTTTCATCATACAAAATGTGCTTGGATGATACAAGGTGCTCTTGAAAAGATGTACCCATTAATTTGTTAGAGTTTTTTGTGCATTAATCTATGTCTTTTCTCATTAGCAGCAAGGAAAACCTACTCTTGAGTGCAATTAATTCTCTTTCTTGTACATGTAGTTAATACTACATTGTTATCGCTAGTCCATTAAATGGTACCATTGGGGCAATATGTGTGAACATAATATGTGTATCCCTTGGGAATTCCAAGAATGTTGTGAGCATGGAATGAGTACATTCTTTCTACTACCTTTTCACAAATGAACTTATTGCACCAAAAATCATGCTTTTCGTCATACAAAATGTGCTTGGGTGATACAAGGTACTCTTGAAAAGATGTGCCCATTAATTTCTTAGAGTTTTTAGTGCATTTATCTATGTCTTTTCTCATTACCAGCTAGCTGGCATTGATGATGGAAGAGGACAAATGTCAACAATCAGCATATGAGAGCATTTACTCCCAACAACCAAATTTATTTCTCAAGGAATTCCATTAGATCCTCCATATGATTTATCTACCTTAATCCATTTTGTCTTAAAACTTTCCATTGTCATCTAACCAAATATAGACATTCTATTGGTTGAGCTTTCTAGCTCACCTTTTCTATATATAGCTACGCCAACTTTTGCAACATTCATTTGAACATATAATATCTGAAGTTAGTTGGCCTTCCGCTTATTCCCATTTTTCCATAATTCTATTCTTTATCAGAATGTCTACTAGCTTAGGCACTCCCATTCGGCTCCTTCCCAGGAGACCGCAATACTACTTCATGGGAGAGGTCACTAGTGATTGACTCAAGTGTCTAGTGAAGAAATGTAACTGCCTCATCATGACTACGTTCAAATGGGTGGTCAATGCAGACTTCATTACCAACGAGAACTAGCTCTGGAGTAACTACAACATGCTTTCTTGCTTCGTGGCCTCACTGTCGGACCTAAATGTGTCCAAGCCTATGATAATTGAACTATGTCACAAGATGTTTGACACCTCACTGATTGAAGGGCTTGGTGAGATAGTGTGAGTGGCTAGCCCCAACATTGGTATTTTGAGTGCCATGGACCTTTACAGGCATGTGGACTTTAGAATAGACATACCCTATTTTCCCTTCCTCTTTGATTTACAAACCATGGATGTTGGTTCAATTGTTTCTCTTCTCAGCCAGTGGCCATTTTTTTGCTATGAGAGTATAGCATGGAGCGGGTTCTGGAACTGACCTGGAGGAAGCACTTTCACCACATTTTTGTACCCTGATAGACAAGGAGAAGAAGAGGAAGAAAATAAAAAGAAGACAAAAGACCTGATAATGAGCCTTTACGGTTTCTTGGGTGACAGCTAGAGGCCTTTTTTGACTGTTTTTGCACGTTGCCTCCCTTTTGGATCTTTTGGCTCCATAACTCCTTTTGTGTTTGCTCGAGAGAGCCATATATTTAAAACCAAGCCTCAATTTTGCATTATATGTAATTTTTTTGATAAATATAATATAGTACAAGCTTTCACCTCTCCTATTTTATTCTTCAGTTGTTTTATTCTAAAAATTTTGAAATATTTATAAAAAATTTACATATGGTACATAGCTATAATTTTTTTTTAAAGAACTGTGCATTTTAATTGAAAATATTCAGATAAATACCATTCACCGGTATATCTAAAGAATCTCCCTCCATATCTTGTAGCTCATACATGTTCTTTTCTTTCCATGAACTTATTCAGAAAGGTCCTTTTCATAGTGCTTCAAATTTTGTGTTTTGCCCTGATTTTGCATTATGTTCATCATACTTTAGCACTAAGCTGCCTTCTTTGAATTCTAGGTTAGTAGTCTTTTTTGTCAAATGATCGTTCTACTATCTATTGGTAATTGATCATGGCTCCATGAGCCTTTTCTCTATCTTCCTCTATTTTGAGGAGTTTTTCCAACTTTACTTCCATTCCACCATTTTCTTCAATCTCCAGGGCTTTTAGTAGTTGTAAAACAAGAATTTCTATGAAAATGGGTATCACTACCTCTTTTTCGTACACCAACTCATAAGGGGAGGTCTTCAAAATTTGCTTGGGGGTAATTCAGTCTGCCCATAGAGTAGCTCATCAATGCTTGTGCTAGTCTCTTTGTCATTCTAACCCAATGCATTTGATTAAGCTAATTAGGTTTTTGTTGGTGAACTCTACTAACCCATTCCCTTGTGAGTAGTAATTTGATGATTTTTTAAGGAAAATACCATGTCTAATAGAAAAATATGACATCCATGACCCAGCAAAAGCTTGGAAATTATCTAATATGATGGTCTTGGGTAGACCAAATTTGGCCACTATCTCTTGGAGGAAATTAACAATTTCCCCCTTTGTTGTATTCTTTAGGGCTACGTCCTCTATCCACCTTCTAAAGTAATAAGTTTTTTGTGATGATCCACTTGTTTCCGACACTGTAAATAGGATTTATCATTCTAATAAAATCCAAACCCCATTGGGAAAAGGGTTCTTTGGTTACAATTAGGCTCAGGGGTAAAGCGACATTCTTTCTTTTGCCAAGAAAATATTGGCACTATGTACACTTCTGCACTAGATGATGTGCTTTGGAAAACATAGAGGGCCAATAATATCCTACTTGAATTATCTCTAAAGCAATAGTCTTGGTGGAAAAAATTCCACCCTCAAGAATCTGATGAAATTCATTAATAACTCTTTCCACCTATAGGTTGTTGAGACATCAGAGTAGCACACCAACATAATTTTTCTTAAATATTGCACCATCATTTAATACATACTTGGTACCTTACAATATGTAGTATCTCCTTTTGTGAAGTGGAAGGTTAGTCGGGTACTACCCTTTGTGCATATACTGCATTTGATCAGCCACCCAAGATTCCTAAAATTTGAATTGGTTCGAGTAGACTTGATCGGTCTCCTTTTTAGCCACAAGACTCATTTCCTGTGTGATGTATTCGCACAGACCTCTTCCCAGAACCAGCTTAGTTGGTCTGATGTCGAAATCATGTTATAGGATCTTAGTGATCCAATTTTCTCTTTTTATAATGATCTCATCTTCTGTGATGTATTCTCGCACACTGGGATGTCCTATAAGGATAGTGATCTTGTTGTTAAACACCAAGTGTTGAAGCTTTTTTAAACTTCTAACTATGGGAAAAGCTTGTTTTTCTACAAAGTTATACCTAACATCATCACCTTTCAAGGTTCTTGAATGGAGAGCAACATGATGTTCTCCATCATTCTGATAACATTTCTAAGTAAGCACTGAAGCTATACTATCTTGACCACTACATACATAAAGTAGGAAATCTTTGGAAAAGTCTAAATTAGCTAAGACCAAAGTAGCAAAAATTGCTATCTTTATTTGATTAAAAGCTTATTTTCCTTTGGGGGTCCACTTGAACAATAGTTTATTTTTAATAATTAGTGTGATAGGCCTCACAATACTGACAAAGTCCAAAATGAACCCGCTGATGAAATTGATTTTCCCTAAAAGCGACTGGAGTCCTTTCTAGTTTATTGGTAGGGGTAATTCCATTATACACCTAACCCTTTCAAGATCTATTTCTATTCCCTATTTAGAAACTAAAAATCCAAGTAGCTTACCTTGAGGGACTCCAAAGAGACATTTTAGGTATGTGTAGGATCATCATGGAAACAACAGGCCCTTAAGTGGTGAAAATTTCTAAAAAATTAGAGTTAGGCCACTTGACATAAATTTTTTAATAAGTTATCTATATTATTTCAAAAATATGTAAGAATAGAATCTATAGAAAATTGAATGTAGTTTCTAAACTACTAAGCTTATTTAAATAAAAAATCTATTTGGTGAAAATTTTAAATTACAATGGAGTAGTACTTAAATTTCATGGAAAAAATAAGAAGTAGGTGTCTATCTAACCACCCTAACCACATTAAAATGATAATTATTTTTATAATATTTTAGATATCAGAAGAGGACTCAAGTCCCAATGTCATGCATATTATTTTGTAATTTTTTTCGAAGTAAATAATTAATTATGAATTTTTTATTACAACTTTTAAAAAATATAAAAACTCGTATGTCTAGCCACCTTCACTTGGTCAAAACTTCATGAAATTCACATTTTTTTTAATCCTATAGTATGTGAAGCATAGAATGTGACACATATTTTAAATTTAAAAAATATGATTCCATTTGAAATCTATAAATGTTTTTCAATCAACCTGTCAATCAGGACTTTAGTTGTAATTAAAATAGAAAATGAATAATACGTATTTATTAAATTCAAAGTAAAGCATTATTTATATTGGTGGAAAGCTGAGAATCTCCTTTAAAAACCATTTATGTTTCATTAATTTTGGGTAAAAAAAAGGCCATCATCCACATACTCTACACATAGCCATCATATCACCACCTTTTGGCCCATCATGATTCTGTACATACCCTTTTTTGGGATTTAAAAAATCTTAAACTATTTTCATTTATAGAAAACCTTTTCTACATGATCAAAGTGATCATCCTTTGATTTTTAAAACACCATCAAGTCATCTAGATATGTCAAAATAATTAGGTTGATTAAACCTATGAAATCAATATCCATTGCTCATTGAAAAGTTACGCCAACATTTAACAATTCGAAGGACATCTTGGCATATGCAAAAATTCCAAACTTAGTGGTAAACATCATCTTGTGTTGGTCGCTCTCATTTACATATACTTGGTTATATCCCAAAAAACCATCAAGCAATGAGAACACTTCTGATCTGGCTACTGTCTACAAAATTTTCTCCATTAACAACAAGGGGTAATGGTCCTACAGTGAGGCCTTGTTTAAGTCCCAAAAATCAATGCAAAGTCTAAGGTCGCCATTCTTCTTTTAGATGTGTACCAAATTTGACACCCAAGTGGAATGTTTGATCAGATATATATGATTCTTGACTTGACCAACTTGGTGAGCTCTTGTGCCATCAAGGCTTCAACTTTCGAGTTGAATGGTCTTTACTTCTATCAGATGGGCTTGGATGCTTCCTCCAATTGAATGGTATGTTGAATTATACCTAGGTCATAACCTCTAATATCATCATAGGACTAGGCCATAACTCCATCGTACTCATAACATAGATCCCTTAATCTTTCTTTATCTTTTTGTGGAACCTCCTTTCTAACTTTTAACTTTCTGCCACTTCAAACATCAAGCTCTTTGTAATCTCTTTCATCTATAGTGAGCCTTCACTTGCTGTTTCTCACATCTTCATAGTCAAAAAGGTTATTGAGGGAAATCAACCCTCTGGGAAGCTTGTTTCCTTTTAATTGGATGACCTGACATTCAGGAAATTCTACTCCTGGGGGTGAACAGTCGGGAACTATTCCTCCCTTTTGTATGAAGGTAGCAATCTGAGTGTTGTCATAAAAAAATTTATAATTTTTTTTGTTGTTGGGAATTGAGGGTTGGATGATAACTTGTCCTGCATTTTTCTTGGTTGATTCAGAAACAAGTTCAAATTGTGACCCAAAAGATACCATAAGTTATTTCAAGATTGGGGAATAATTTTAGGTTGAAGGCTTTGAAACTCTTGATCAGGTCCCAAATCCAATGTCTATATGAATTCATTCAGGTGTTCATTGCAGTTGCTTGACTATGGACTTGGGTCACCACTAGCTCTGAATCTCCAAAAGCTTGCACTCTTTGTATACCCATTCTTTCTACAAGGATTAGACCATGGACCAAGGCCTCATATTCAACATCATTATTTGAGCATGAGAACAAAAAATGGTAAGCTCTGAGAGTTTTAGATCCCATCAGAGCTATTAATCAGACACCCACTCCAGAGCTGACTTTACACTTGGCACCATCAAAATATAGGGTTCATAGATGATTATCAGATGAGCCATCAGATTTCTCCTAATCCCTCATTAGTTTCAGAAAGACTTGATCACCATCAAAAATTACATAGGTTCCTAGCCCTGTCGAAAATTAATGAATTGGTTGAGCAACACTTCTTCCTCAGGAGTCTAGTAACTTGTATCCTCTTCATCTTCTAGCATTTCTATGACAATATTTCTCCTATTGAGAGATAGAAGTATGTCTGACTTCAAAGCATATGAATGCATTTTCTGCAATTTGTTCAGGATGTAAATATTTGAAAAGAATCTTCATCTTCCCCTTGTGCTTGGTTCTCAATATCAGGTGGGACCAGTCAAGTGCTAGGTATCCACCAAGCTTGGTAGTGAAATCTCTTGATAGACACATTCCAAAGACCGGTGGAATGTCTACCACTTCTATTTCTTGCATGATTGTTTGACTTGGGCATGAGAAGAGGGTAAAAAACAAGTCCTTTATCCGACTGACGGTTGTGACCTTCTTCCCATCTAGTTGCATGATTTCTTTCTCAAGGGGCTCATACCTAAGCTCCAAGGAATTGACCACTTGTTTTGGCATGACAATTGTATTGGCTCCCGAATCAATCATATTATTACACAAAATTTTATCTCCCACAATAAGTGTTAAAAAGAAAGGTGTGGGATTTGGACTACTTACCTCTTTCTCCTTTGCATTATCCACATCATTTGCATACCTTGTAGCTTTGGGCACTTGAGGTTCTGACATAGGTACCTTGTCTTTACTTTGATCACATATTAGAGCTACTCCTATCTGAGGAATTTTCTCTTCTTTCTTTAATCCTTCCAAGGTAGTCTTTTGTTTGGGAATAGATATGACGTCCCACAATGATACATTGGCGGGGACTTTCTTCAATTGCTCCACCATGTTAAGTGTCTTTATTTATTGGGCCTTGGGATTAAATAGTGGTATCTCCCTCATTTTTCGAAGAAAATTTTTTGACGTGACTGGGCTTGGTTTTTCACTTGTCTCTCTCTTGGGAAATGGTAGATTCTATGGCTATGGGACAGTTTGGATAGAAGGTGCTGAAAATTGCTTATCTTGCGACAGTGGTTCACACAAATAAGGTCGTGGTAGAGGTTGTTGTGTGTATTCTCTGGTGAGCCTTCTTTTAGACCTTGTGTTGTAATCTGACTGTACTTGTGGAGCGCTAGTTGTTGGAGCTTTGTTTGTGAATATCAAATCTTCTTCCTCCATCCATGAGAACAATGCTTGATCAAGTGCAATATCTAGCTCCTGCTCCAGGGACATCCCTTGCATTTGTTTTTTGAAATGAGCATTCTCCATTTCAAAAGACTTGTATTCATATATACTTGGGAGCACACCTTTGCTTCTTTGTTCCACTATATTTTGTTTCATATTTCCCCTAGGGAAATTTTGGGGAAGATGACTATTGTTGAATGGGAAACACCATACATTCTCCTCTTCCACCAAATTGTTCTAGACTAGGATCATTTCTCTACTCTGGCTATCTTTTACCATATGAAGTGGCATGGTGACTGGAACTATCTTGTTCACAGATGTTGTTTGTTGGCCTCCTCCTCGAGAAATCCCCTCGTATGTGTTCTATTAATAGGATAGCCTACTTTTGCCATAGGTCTAAGTTCTAAGCTTTGGAGGAATCACCTGCTATCGTTTGATGATAACCAACTCATTAGGAAAAGTCTGCACAAGACTCTTCATGTAATTAATATCCATCATGACTAAGTCAGAGCTCAACGTGTTGCTTTGTTTGGCGAGATACACATACATGGACTATGGTGTGCCCAACGTCAATTGTGTAGTGGAAGTTCTTGGAGAAGCTTCTTCTCGAGATGTTCTAGAGAATTCCATGAACATGGGTATAGGGGGTCATGGTGGGAGCTTCCCAGCATCGATCAGATTTTTTTATGCATGAACACTACCTCATATTCATTGGGCAATATGTATCCTCCCATGGAAGTTATAATAACTGTGATGTCTGAATTGATAGCCTTTAGATAGAACATGAACACCATTGCAACTAGGGGTGGAGCAGTCATAGGGATTCTCAACCAATTTTTATCAAACCTAGTGTTGAAATTGCTCATGGCCTCTTGTGGGGCCCTCTTGATGGTGATTAATTGATATAATAGTGAGGAGCAATCTTCCTTTTTTGAAAAGTGTTCAAACAACCTCTCTTCGAGATGGTCCTAAGACATAATAGATCCTGAAGAAAAAGATCGATACCAATCTTTGGCTTTTCCTTTGAAAGAGGTGGCTAACAACCTTAGAGCGATATTTTCCTCTACTATATTATGTACCCTACATACTTCTGGTATATCTTCAAGGTGTTCAAAAAGGGTTTTAAAGTCTTCTCTAGAGAATTTTGGGATAGGCTTGAGAGCATTAGCAGTTATGGAAAGCCATACATCTGGGGGTGTGGGTGGTTGTAGCGAACTACCGCAATCCCATGTTATAAATTTTCTAGGAGTAGGGGGTGGACATGAGCTATATAGAAAAGATTCCTATGAATCAGGTATATCGGTATTCTATTTTGGAAGTTTGAGCCTCCAAGTGTAGATAAAGCCCTGAAGGCTAGAATCTTACTTCTTTCTCTATTACTCCTTATAGGTGATACAAAACCTCTAAGTCTTCTCATTCTAGGTACTGAGGAAGGTAATTGAGAATACTGGAAGCAACCTCTCAAAGATGCTCTTGTTTGGACTCTAGGAATGAAACTTTCAGTTTCCTTAGCTTGATTCAAGAAATATGTCTAACTTCTAATCAAGCTTTTGGAAAACTTCTTGTCCCATCGTGCGTGCCAAAAAAATAACTATTGATCATCAAAGCTTGTGCCTCTCTGATATTCTTATGGGAAATTCAGCAAGTGGGGCAAAAATTGCGTCTCATTGAATACCTCCAGGATTTTTATAGAAATTAGGCTCTTCTTTTGGGTTTGGAGATAAAGGGAGAAGGAAATGTAAACATAAAACATAAAAGGTGATGCACCAAAGCTTTTACAGCATTTCAAACCCAAATAATTCTTATGAGTGATATATATAGACACATAAAACCCTTCATTGTTTGAAAAAGAACAAACAACAAAGTCTAACTTCAAGCACACCGTAGAATTTCAAATCTTTCTATGGGAAGTGCTCATTAAGGTCCAATCAAATGCAAATATTTCTTATGAGTAATAGAACAGTATCTCAGAAATGACATGAACTCTTCCTCCTAATATAGCATAGCACGACAAAATAACAACGTTCTGAAAATAGAGAAGTCCAATGACATAATCCAATTTTATTAAGCTACTACTCTACCATACGAGCATACAACATGGAAATTGGCTACTTAAACTATCCATATTTAGCTTGTAAGACATAGTGTTTCATTCAAAATGATAATATAAAGAAAGAAAGCTTGAAAAAGGCCATACATGCACAGTATCAACAATTTCTCCTCAATATTTTATGCTTTTAAATATCAAATTAACTTTGAAATAGAGGTCATATGCCAATCTAACAATAGTTTAAACCTTAATAGATATAATATGCCAAAGAAAATTAGTTCTGTAACTTTTCTTCTGAAAATAATTTTAAAACCCTAAGAAAACTAAAGAAACATTTTCTTTCAACAAAGAAACTACAACTTGGAATCCAACCCTGAACTGTGTTGTTTCCCTCCTTATATAACCATCAAAAGAAGAAAACACCACCACAGTACATAAGTAATTTCTACCAGATGTTGATACTTGATAGCTTGCAATATAATTGTAGATATTTGGTTAGGTCACAATGATCTTTTCTCATTAATTCTCAACTACTACATTAATTCCCTTTAGATATTTAGCAAAGATAGAGGCTCATAAATGTTCAAATCCTAAAAAAATTTGGCACAAGGGTTCTATTGACCAATCACATCACCCAGAGGCATCAACTCAAAGATCCCATCTTGAAAACCAAGAGAAAGAAAGGCCAACAAGCTCTGGCAGACTCCTAAAAGATATAGTCTCATAAGAGGTGCAATCCTCCTACAACGAAGAGATGACACATTATGCTGGTGAGGATCTTATATTTTCTAAAAAATGTTTTGGAGAAAATTTTTTCCAAGCTTACGTGTGTCCCAAGCCCTCCTCTAAAAGGAAAATTCATGCAATCACAATGTGGTGCATTGCCCATCTTTTCAACCAGCCTTACATAAACCCAGACATCTCTGAAGCCAAAAAAAAAAGAAGCCAAAGATCAAAAGACTAAGGCAAAGAAAAAAATTTCATATATACTTCGTCTTCAAGGTTTCCATTTAGAAATGTAGATTTGACATCAATTTGATATTCTTTAAAACCTTTATACATAGAAAATTCAAGAAACATCCTAATAGCTTCTAATCATGCAACTAGAGAAAATGTTTCTTTAAAATAAATACCTTCTATTTGAGCATATCGTTTGCACACTAACCTGGCTTTTTTATAATTAGAACTTCATCTTCAATTAGCTTATTTTTGAATACCCATTCAATGCCAATTACACTCTTCCTTGATCTTCTAAGAACTAATTCCCATGTTTTTCTCTTTTCAATCTAATTGAGTTCCTCTTCCATTGCTTTCATTTAACTCTCATCTTTACTGGCTTCATCAAAGCTTTTCAGTTCAATCTGAGATAAGAGGAAAAATTTCACTTGTTCCTTGTTCTTTGCAAGTCTTCTTCTAGTTTGTGCACCTTCATTCTTGTCACCAATTGTCTAATCTACAGGATGATCTTTTTGCACATATTTTGTAGGAGCGCGTTCAACTTCTTGCTCATTCTCTTCTTCATATTCTTCTTCTTCTGTTGTTGCACTATATCCTCATCATCTGATTCTCTTTCAAGATTGTTTCTACAAGACTTGGGTTTACTTTCATCAACCCTGACATGTACACTCTCTAAAATTTTATGCAATCTCTTGTTGTAACATTTATATTCTTTTCTCTGATTGGAATACCCCAAAAATATCCCTTCATCACATCTTGACTCAAAACTTCCCAAACCTTCAGCTTCTCTTCTGATATAGCATTTACTACCAAATACTTTGAAATGCTTGACTGATGTAGGCCTACCGAACCACAATTCACATGGTGTTCTACCACTATTAAATCTAATAAGAGCTCTATTTTGAATGTATACATAAGTTTTTACTACTTTCTAAATTGTATCTATCAAGTTTTCCTTGTTCAACATGGATCTAGCCATCTCCTTCACAATCATGTTTCTTCTCTCTACCATGCCATTTTGTTGAGATGTTCTTGGGGTTGATACTGGTGTTTGATTCCATGATCTTCACAATATTCCATGAATTCACTTGACATAAATTCTCCACCTCTGTCTGACCTGAGACATTGGATTCATGTCCCAGTCTCATTTTCTACCAGCTTCTTATAGATTTTAAAATTTTCAAATGCTTTAGCCTTCTCCTTCAAAAATGTGACCCATGCCATTCTCATATAATCATCAATCAATAACATGAAATATCCTTCTCCTTGAAATGCTTGTGTCCTCTTTGGACCACATAGATTAGTATGAATTTTCTCCAAGGGTTTTGAACTTGAATAATCCTTTGTACGAAACTTAAACTTTGTTTTCTTTCCTCGCTAAAATTCTTGGCAAATGGTATTTTCAGGCTTTGCAATATTAGGTATATCTCTGACTAATCCTTTTGAACTTATCTTTACCAAATCATCAATGTTTACATGTACCAGTATTTTATGCCATAGCCAAATATCATCTGCTTGTCTAATTAGACATGTTCAGCCTTCCACTTCACATAGAATATAGAGATTACTATCAGTCCTTATCCCTTGAGCAATTGTTTTACCATTCGTTCTTATCTTTCAACCTTCAAAATCAACTTCAACTTTGTATCCATTAGCAAACATCTAGCTGATAGTTAGAAGATTATGTTTTAGAACTTGAACATAGAGCACATCGTTAGTTTTGTTCTTCACATCTATGCTAAATATTCCTTTACCACGATCTTGATAGCAGTATTATCACCCAGGCTTACTAAACCTAATTTTCTCATT
Source organism: Sequoia sempervirens (assembly GCA_007258455.2). Lineage (NCBI taxonomy): Eukaryota > Viridiplantae > Streptophyta > Pinopsida > Cupressales > Cupressaceae > Sequoia > Sequoia sempervirens. The sequence continues at coordinate 35,319,064 of VDFB02086081.1, read as the reverse complement.
TGAAGTTTAATGAATTTATTTATATCTCTAGTCATGTGCTTCGATTAGCCACTATCAATTATCCATAGATCTTGTTCCTTCGAATGCAATGTTTTTTGAGAAATTATAGAATGAGTAGAATTCTTTTTTTTCTGCATCCATAACTTCTTAGGTTTATTATCAATTTTTTCTTCCTTTTTCTCAATGACCTTATTTTTCTTTTCAGTTTTGGGAGGTGTGTTTTTCTTCTTCTTAGATTGAGAATTTGGTCTTACAAAGTTTTCTCTATAATTTATAGCTATATGACAAAAATTATTGCAATTGAAACACACTAAATTCATATCAATTAAAGAAGCAAATGAATTTTTACTCATGAAATTTATATTTCTCCTTGGAATGAATTGACACTCTCTAGCCCTATGACCAAAATTGTTACAAGTATAGAAATACCCATTGAAGTATGATGAGTACCTAGTCATGGACTCTCCTTTAGCTAGATGGGAAGATATTTAACTAGGTCTCCTTGGATAGTGTACTCTTGTGAAACCATCATTGTCTGTTCTCTTAGTATTCTACTTCTTTTGTTGACTAGTAATTAGTAGGTACAAAATTTCTTGTCTTCAGTTGGTTCCTTCTCTCTAACAGATTTCTCAACTGCAATTGACTTCTTTTCATCTTTAGAGGCTCCTCCTTTGTTAGATTCTTCACCATTGTGGATTGATGTTTCTTCTACTCTAAATATTTCATAGAGCTTTGTAGAAGCATCAACAAATGAAATTTTTCCTCTCTCAAGTCCCAAGCCTAATTTTTCTTTATTAGCTACCTTTTGTGTACTTATCAATTCATCTAGAATATTAGTACCACCTTTTAACTTTATACCTTTATTGATATGTTCATTAGATTTCTCCAATTCTTTTCTTAAGGAAATTATTTTTCCCTCAAGTTTCAAACATCTATCCATCTCATATTACAATTTAGATTTCATGACATCTTCAACTCTTTTGAGCTCTTCTACAGGAACTTTTAGACCAACTATCACCTTATTGGATTCTTCAAGTTCTTGAGTTAATCTGCCAGTCTCCTTTTGAGCATTGTTTTCTAGTTTCTTGTTTTCTCTCTTAAGATCATCATATTTATCTCAAGATTAGTTCATTAATATCTTCAAGAGAACTGACTAATTCTCCTTCAAGATGAACGAATCCCTCTTCTTCTTCATGTGAATCCTTAATTTTTGCATCTTTCTGATCCTTAGTTTCTTTAGCCATAAATAGAAATTCTCTTTTATCTTCTCTCATTACAAGGGCACAATCTTGATCTTGTTTTGAACTATCACTAACATCAAATGCTTGACTTTCTTTTTTGATGTACAAACTCTTCTTCTTTCCAAAATTATTCCTTTTTGGATAAACCTTTTTCTTTCTTTCTTTTCTTCTTCTTTCTTGGAACTATCCTCTTTACCATAAGGACACTTTGAAGAAAAATGACCTATTCTACCATAATTAAAACACTTAAAAGGAAGCTTACTTTTATATTTTCTGCATCCTCTCCTTATTCTCCTTATGAAGTTTTCTTCTTCTTCATTAGTCTCTTCAAATTCTAAAACAGTGACAACAACTTTGTCTTTCTTTTCTAAACTATCCTTTCCTTTCTTAGCTATCTAAATGCAACTTCTCTCCTAGATGACTCAACATCTAGCATTCTCGTCTCATATGTTGTAATTATTCCATGCACCTCATCAAGGGTAATATTATCAATTTCTCTTATGTATTCAATAAAAAATCTTGGAATCATATTTAGTTGTCATAGACCTAAGAAATTTCAACACCCATATTCTTCTTTCATATCTACACCATATCCTTTAATGACACTTACCACATCATCAACTCTCTGAAGGTAGTCTGCAATTTTCTCTTCTTCATTCATCTTTAAGCATTCAAATTTTTCTCTTAGCACTTGTAAATTTTCCAACTTCAATTTGGTGTCACCTTCATAGATCTTATTCAATTTTTCATAGACACCATAAGTAGTTCTATAGTGCATAACTTTGCTAGACATAGAATCATACAAATTTTTCATAATGATAAACTAGATTGTCTTATTGCTCTCATCATCCTTCTTTCTTGTAGGATTAGTAGGAATAATAGCAAGAATAGTATACATGGTTTTGAAAAACATCCAAACTTTAGTTCCAAAAGAAACTAAGCATCCTTCCATTAATTGGCTCCACTTAGCATGATATGTTCCATCAAATCTAGGCAGCTTGCTTGAACCTTCCTGAAGTGTCATTGTGTCCACCAATCCAAGATCTACCCAAGCTAACTAAGCTTCTCCTAGGGAACCTAAACCTCTGATACCAATTGTTATAACACAATGATCTACTGAGAAGGGGGTGAATTAGTAGATACTAAATTTTTTTATCTAGAGAGACCTTTTGCATACTTAAACTTAAAAAAACTGAAATATGCATTTGAAAGCATGAATAAGTATAACACTCACAAGCACAAGAGAGATCAACACATAACACCATATGTATGTGGAGAACCCAATATGGGAAAAACTATGGTGAGAAATGATGCTAGGATCTAATATCCTAATCTAGCCTCATAGGAAATGAAGTTCAATTACAATGTTTAGGGCTACAACCCAAGGAAGCAACAACTCCCTATTTAGAAACTACAACTTCAAGGATGTTGGTACACCTTTTTTTAGGAGATACTACTCCAAGGAGATTACTATGACCTAACTTGAGCTACAACTTAGTACTATAAGGCTACAACCTCTGAAGATTACAAATTCAAGTATGTATAAAATTGGTTTTGTAAAAACTATAATGCATCAATTTAGTACATCACACTTCTCTCTCTATCCACTCTCACACTACTATAATCAGATTCATGTATATTCAGATTCTCTACTTTCCTTTACAGTAACCCGCTTCAACTTGTAGACCCCTTATCACCAACACTCTTGCTTACAGCTCATGCATATCGAAATATCTATCAGGGTTTTCCACTTGCTACCTTATTTAGCAAGTTACCAATTCACCTCAAGCCCTACAACATTAAATTTAGGTGCAAAGAATTATTCCCAAATTGACTCTTCTATCAAGCACTAGAGTTGAATGCATTCAATGAATTCACTTGCCCATTTGATTATATTTGATCTTGATCAACATGACTCTTTGTGCCACCAACCTGTAGATCATATCACCTTAATTAATTATTCATTGGGGTAGTTGAGCGATTTTCTTTTGTTCATATGTCAGTTTCTCGATTGAAGCCCTTGTTCACACTTGTCATAGTCATTTTAGATATCTATGTTTGAATTATGGCCATCAATCTTCTCATTTTGTGTTATGATCCTCGTTCATTGTCATGCCTTAAAATCTCCACCTTTGGATAAGTGGTCATTCAAATCTTCATCATCGATCTATCATATCACTCTATTGGAGAGACGTGCTTCAAGGTCTTGTCGATACACAACTGTCACTCTGATATGAACTACCTTCAAGTACTTGGGCCCACATGTCATCATTCTTCCATGTCATTTCCACCTAATACGTGACAATGATGCAAATTTGCATACTGAGCAATCATTCTTTGCCAACTATTAGCCTTCGTCACAATTAGGTCCCATTAGCTTCTCCCCTTATTGCTTTGTCAAGGGGACATTTTTTAGATTCCCACCAATACGGTGTTGTCATGCCAATACCATTCATTGCTATAGACAAGTGATCTCAACACCATTGTGTCACTGTATGTTAGCATTAACTATCGCTTCCTACCACATGCCATCCTATCATTCTCCTCATGAATGCATGTCATTCTCATCTTAGAGGGTCTCACTTCCATGTCTGCCTAATTTGGTCCCATAGTCAACATCCATTCTCCTATTTCCCTATCATTAGGACTAGCTCCATAGTTTTGGTGATACCATATTGTCTAACCAATGGGTAGGTCATTACATTGTCAAAGAGATAATCATGAAACTCCCTACAAACTACATCTCTCTCCGATCAAGCACATGTCAAACTATCAAAGATACATCCGAATAGGTCTTGCTGACAACCATTAGTCATGTCGATGAAGGCCATTGATGACACCACCTGTCCACCTTATCACAATGTCATTACATCATAATCCACAACAAGGATGTGGATTGTCATTTATTGAGTCTCGTCATGCCACCTATTATCTTCATCATTAGTTTCACCCATGTCACTATGATTCAGTTCAACATGGAGTGCTACCATTTCCAAATTAGAGAGACATAGCCAAACATCTCATCAACATCGTATAGTCCTGCTGATAACATTTCCACACTCCTTATTGCTCCATCGAGGAGTCTTCTCCAAGAATCTTACTGATACATCAATATCTCACTGATAAGATGATCATTGGCCTGGGTCAAAGAGATATCTCTCATTCTCTCGTCGATCATGCACTATCACTTTTATAAAGCTCTCCTTAATTCTTATCACTCCATCGAAGAGAGTCCTTCCAAACTCCTACTGATACATTGGTGTCTCGCTGATGATATGGTCATCAGGTGGTCAAAAAAAATCTTGGGAGAGTCCTATCATTATACTCTTGTTTTACCAATATGAAGCACAAAATTTGTCAACCGTTTGCAAAGATGTGAGGAACCAATCACGGGACAGACATAATGGGCTTAAGTTATTACTTGAGCTTCATGTAACCACCAAACACAAGTTAGCAACGAGATAGAATATTTTGAATGTTGTGACTGTATACTCCTACAAACGTAGGGTTTAACTAATAAACCCTAGATTGAGAGCATGGACAAATCAATGCTAACATCTCGATTGACATCAAGATCTACACAATACCTTCATGGAAAGCTCTTGAGAAACCTAGATTGAAAATCTAGCATCTATTTTCACTTCCCAATATCTGTAACACCCTCTTGTAATTAATGATGCATATTGATCCTTTTTGACATCAATGACAACATTTTCCAATGACTTTCACACTTTTATAGGGTTTTATCAATAAATTGAACTTAATAAACCTATTTCTAATCAAAATCAACCTTAATCTTTCCTTATTTGGAGTTTTGTACAATGTTGTAACACAATTTCACACTTATCTAGGTTTTTCATTAACAATTGGGCTTTGTTATGATTTAATTGACCATATTTTGCATCCACAATCCTCATTTATTGCATCTTTTCAAGGATAATCCCAACACCAATAATTATCCAATCATAATTTAGGTGTTTCTAGCTTTTGTGGCCTAGATTTAGGGATTTGGGATTCTTTCTCCACCTTGGACGAATGGGTCCCCCCTGGATCTTTTGGCCCTAAACTGATTTTCACACATTTCTAAGCACTTTTGGTTTTTGATCCCATACATTATGTCTAATTGGACTCATTCATCACCTTCAATGAACAAGTCCTGTGTGGCCTAAAATCAAGTCTAATTCAAATTTTTGGTAGGATTTTATTCTCCTAGATCTAATGTTAGCTTGTAGTGTTGTTATTTTGGGAATTCTTGTATTTGAGTATAAATACAAGGTTCTTTCACTCATTTTCATACCTAGCATTCAAGAGAGTTAACAAGAGCATTCAAGGGAAAATTATCAAGCATTTTAGAGCATTTTTGAAACATCAATCATCATGTAAAGAATTTCATATGTCATGTTTGTTATTGTGCTAACAATTGTGATGTAGATTTTATGATTGAAGCAAGTGTTTCATGGAAGATCAACATCCATCAAGAAAGATTCAAGAACCACATCCATTGCAACCATTTCAAGCATATTTGCAGCACATTATTGCTAGGGTTTGGTAAGTTGCAACATTGTCTTTTGTTCATTCATCATTCTCCATTCATATTTGCTTTCATTTCAAGGTTTAATTACCAACAAGGGGATTGATTAAGGAAAAACCCTATCCACTAACCCAAAAAAAAATTCCCCTCTCCTTTGTGTGTGATTTGTAGGTATAGGTTGCATATTTCATAAGGAGCAAGATTGGAGGAAATTTCCAAATCATTCAAAGTTGTCAAAGTTGTCATCAAGCCTTGGAGAACATTGGAGAAGACCTACAGGTTGCAAATCAGAGATTTTGATATGGAAACAAGTCAGGAAGGATAGAGAAAGCAAAGAAAAGCATAATTAGCCTTTGAAGCTCCATAAAATCCCAACTAGATTAAGTCACCACTTCTAGAAAATGAGTCTCAGTTCTAGCCTATTTTCAAGATTTTGTAGATTCAAATACCCTTTTGGTATAATCTTATTCCTACATAGTTTCCCTGAACTAGGAATGATTCACCCAACTTGGTGAATGAGTCCTAGTTATCCCTAAAAGTATAATTTGTAGTGATTCAAACCTCCATTTATCCTTCTCCAGATTCCCAAGTGCACACTTTCTAGTTTATAGCTTTTTGTTGCATTTCATTCACTTTTCTATGTTATTTAGTGTTAGTTTGCATTCAACTAGGGTTTTGTATTTCATCTTTCATTTCAATACATTTTCCATGTTTAAACTTGGTGGTGAACCCCTCATTAGATCATATTGAACACCTAGGACAACCCTATTACACGATCTATTTGTCTTTGGCATTGAGATCTCTAGGGTTATCCTTAAGTGGAATTTCTTGGAAAGTGGGTGTGATAACACTTAATCATGATATCCCATATAATCATTGGTTCCAATCCCAATCCAAATCTTGAAGGTATGTTTGAGGATACTGTTAAATCTATTTAAATTGCTTCATGTTTGATTTTTTCTTCATCCTAATTCCCACATTCCTATCAGAATTCAGTTTCAGAACTAAACTTCATCCTATTACCGCCATTTAGGTCTAGTTCCAATTCATATCCTAATTCTGATTTATGATCTATAGTTGGAATCAGAGTTCAAATTGCAACCTTACCATGTTTAGATTTTTCTTCAAAGTACCAACTCATGCCCCGATTTTGATCTCCACATTATCCTTAGGATTGAACATTAGAAAGAACCAAACCCTTACACAATATTAGTTTCCATTGCTTGGTGTCGTCCTAATTCTGAATTTTGCTTTCTGGTCAGGATTAAAACTCGGAATTGACATGTACCAATTCATGTCTCAAAAGGTCCAAGTTCAAATGAATCCTAATCCTAACTTTCAATGACTCCTTGGGATCATAATTTAGAAGTGAACTTGACTCTCGACCTTGTGCTGAGTCTTTGATATGATCCTTATCGTGACTCTAACTTCCAATCTCTTCTAGGGATCAGAACTCAAGATGAAACTTGAAGTACTTCCATTTTCTAACTCCTAGTGTTGGATCCAAACCTGATCTAGATTTTCAATATGTTTTCCTCCATGGTTCCTATGTAGAACATGATCTTGATCACGATGTCCAATAGGTATTATATGAAGTGTTAGTAGCGGTCACATTCCAGGTGAAAACCCGATCTTGACTCTTGAAAGTATTAACATATTATCTGGAAAAACACTTCTTTTAGATAATAGTATTTTAGTGTAAAATTTATATGATGTCTAACCTTGTCTACTACTCCTATTGTCTAATGAATGCCATTATTTCTAGGTTTAATTAAATGTCTTTATCAGAGAAGGATATTGGCACTGAAAAAGTACAAGAGGAGCAAGGAGGGCAAAGATGACATAGACCTAAGAAGTTGAAACCAGAACAACTGCCATACACTATGAAGTACAGATACCAAGTATAGACACATAAAAATGGCCTAGACTTGCAAGCCATTTTTTTTTATGGCGACCACACTTCTCCCTCACATAGTTAATGTATTAATTATTCCTCTATGATTATTTAAATAAATAAATTGCATTTACTTATTTAAATAAATCACTAATTAATCCTTATTCCCTCCAATAATTAAATAAATTTCTAATTTATTTAATTAATTATTTTTCATTTTCATCTACAATTAAATAATTACCATTAATGATTTAATAACATTATTGTTTATCCTTCAATTAAATAAAATTATCCATTGAACCCACTTTTCATCCCACAAGTAAATAATCAAAACAATTATTTATTGTATTTTGTCTTATTCCCATTTATGAATTAAACCATTATTTGATTCCAAAAGTCAACTTTCCTCCATAAATCAAATAAGTGCTATTATTGTTTGATTTTCCAACTACCTCTTTTTCTCCACCATTGATTTAATTATTTTCAATTAAATCCCAACCCTTCATTTCAAATCTTGCGCTAACTTTGACCTAATGTTTCTCTAACCATAATGCTCCTCATCACATTGAATTCTAGCCTTTGATCTTAGGGATTTATCAACTTCTAATCATGTCCATCCATTGTCAATTTGACATTCTTTAAAAAGGGTCTCTCTCTAGTCATCTTCATGAATACACACAACATGCTTGAGAACTCTGAGTACTTGAGCACACATTACTTGAATATTTTTCTTATTTTAGGCATAGGTTATAGTTGACCTTCAATCTGAGGGAAATCATGTAATTTGCAACAAGATGGAGAAGGCCAATAGAGGTCAATCAATGGAGGCTTGAAGACTAGGCGATATTGTTTCAATATTTTTATGCTTCTTACTTTCTTTGTGCTTTATTGCTGATTAGGGTTTAAGTTTTTATGCTATTTGTAATTAATCTAGAAATTTTACTCTAGCTACATTTGGTGAACCTAATAGTATTTTGAAATAATGGATTTAAAATGATCTGTTTTTGAGTTTTTTGCAAGTTTAATTTTGGTGTTAGTTTTATTTTACAATATTTTGTTAAATAAGGAGATTGCAGAAGTAAATTCATCCCCATCTCTATCATTTTCAGTTAAGAGACATGCATATGTGCTAAATATAGTACTAGAATAAATAAAAGATTAACCACTTAACCGTTTGAATTTATCATCCTAGTTGTAAGTTTGTTTTTCCAGATTAATTGTTGGATGCACCACATTAACTATTTTTAGTAGATGTTGACATTGATATGTTTATTTGTTTTCTTCTATTTTCCGCATGAAAGCAATATTCTACAAACTTGTGTAGAATCAAAGCCTAGATTTGAATAGTGACATTTTTTGTGTATCATGGAGGCATCAGTAAATCTAAAATTGAGCTAATCACACTTATGTGTGTTTATATCCTTAGACTATAGGGATACAACCATAAATATAATTTTTTCAGACACCAGCATCAGGAGTACAATTGTGGTTACAACCATAGTGCATGTAAAATCATACTACCACAGTGAAGATATTATACCTTCATAATTAGGGAATTTATGTTCCTTTTCATGCTAATGTTTGAAGGTGGAAGGGTTTTCAAGTCTTTCGACCACTTTGAATGAATTTATTAACCTTCTTGTCTATTTTTCTTGCATGCTATTGTCATCCATATCTCCTCAATATTTACTTAGTCAAATTGTTCTCGAGCAGAGTGTAGACAACTTACAAATGCTAATAGTATCGAATAATTTCTATGATTCACCCTTTTGGATGGTTGTCAACTGAAGTGTATATAATCTACTTACCTTATAATGATGTACATAGCCTCTTTACAAAAATAAAAGCCTCTATACATGTTTTTACTTTCTTGAGGTATTCTATCAAACAAATTGCGTGCTTGGTGCAAGTCTCCTCTATCTGCATTTACACCTTTTATACTATAATATCTATTGTATTTTCCTATGTGTTGACGTGTGTTCATATATATTGAAATTCATGCAATGTAATCATATAGACTTAGTTCCTTACAACGTTTCTTCACTCTTGCAAATCTTATAGGAAAAGGTGAATTGTCTATACTCTCTTCTTGCAAAGATAGCTTAGATAAAAAATTCTCATTGCTTATATTTTGTAATGTTTTTAATTACACCAATAGAGTGGAATATCCCATCAACAATACATTTTTTATTTTTAAGTGTTGAAGTTGAAAACTTCTGCATGGCAACACAAGCATTATAACTTTACCTCAACAGCTAAGACAAGTTGGTGTCTTGCTTCCCACTTTTGATGGCTCTATTGCTCATCACATTTTTTAGCCTCTCTAAGATCTTCAGCAACCTCGATCGAGTTTCTATAGTATTCAATAGGCTTCTTGAGCTAAAGTGAAAATAACAGGGAAGAGAGGAGACACTCATATTTAGAGCTCTACCAAATATAGGCTCATACATTCAAATTATAACCAAAGATATAATAAATTTTGTGTTCATTGTAGCATAAGGTTAAATGCAACATTTATGATGCACAAGCCCAACATGAGGAATGTGGGTGGTTGAGAATGACACTTTGTCAACTATGAGTGGTTGGCAGTCGGCTGAACCCACGACTTGCATTCATTAATTCTACTTGACATTTAACCTATCCAATTTGACATGCTACAGTCTAAAAATCCACACTTTGTTTCGTCATTGGCATGGTCAACTATGGAAGAAAAGCTTTTAGAAAACTTTAATTTTATTTTAATTAGGTTTTCTTAGAATTTAGATGTTAATGTTTTGTTATAATAATTTAGTTTTAATATTCATAGTTAGATTTGCATTCAATTTTTTTGGTAAACTTTTTTAGCATTTAGGTTAATCTGTTAACTTAGATTAATTTTAATTTTGTTAGTGTAGACTAGATTTTAATTTTTATTAATTTTTGATTAATTAATTTAGATTAATTATAGATTTTAGATTTTTTTAATGTAGATTAGATTAATTTTATATTTTTTTAGATTTTAGATTTCTTTAGATTAGATTAAATTTTAGATTTTTAGATTTTAGATTTTTAATTTAATTAAATTTTTAGATTAAATTATTTTTTCCTAATTTTAGTTTTGATTCTTATTAGATTAATTCAGATTACGATTAAATTTAGTTTCAAATTTTAGATTTTCTACATTCATTTAGATTTTGATTAATTTAGATTAAATAAATTTCTTTTTAGTTTAAATTAATGATAACTTAGATTAATTTAGATTAATGTTTGGATTAACTTAGTTAGGTTTAGATTAAATTTTAATTGCAGTTACTTAGCTTAATGTCATTTTTTTTAGTTTAATTTTCATTTTTGTGACTAATCTTTGACCTTTTTTTTAGGTTCGAATGACCAAGATTTGAAAATTAAAACCTAAACTTTCACTTATCAATGATTGGATGTCAAAACTAGTAATCGTGCTTTGCAAGGCTCTTGCTTTATATTTTTTTCCTTTTTCACATAGAATGATTAGTGGGTCTAAAAATAACTTGAGTGTTTGTTTGACATCATAAGTGGGGTTAAAATTTACTAGTGCTTGCATTGTCTTCTCATTTGAATTTTGTTTCTAGGTGCGTATGCTCTTCTCTCATGCCATTTGGTGATATTCATAATCAGAAACACCTTTAGAAATTTTGTACAACCACCTACACATTTGGATTTTGGAATTAAAATGGACATTATGTAAGTGTGAGATAAAGGTGTCGTGTATGCTCTCTCATTGTGCTTCATGTGATCTTGGAGATAAAAAACAACATACTTGTCTTGCTTTTGTTACCTTTAGAGGGGCCTTCCTAACAAGAAGGAACAACTCCAACTAGTTTTTTTGCGTAGGTTGGTATAGAAAAGGATAAGAATAAACTGTCAAGTCCTCATGGTATGTAGGCCTTAGTCGTGTAGTTTCACTTGAAACTAGGTACCTACTATAAAATGTATAAGATCCCTTAGTAGAATGATTGAAGCCTTAAGTGGCTTATTGTATGCTCACGAGGTGTCATGTCCCTGAGTATTCACTACGAACCTTTGTTATAGTGGCCAAAATCCCTTTCATTTGCTAGCATAGGAACAATCATTCTAAAGTTGCCCCACATTTTCACTAAGCATGTGTAGAGGCAGAAATTCCTCTTTGGAGAATTAAGACTTGGTGAGCCCGAGAAGTGAGTGTCGTGGAGGGGAGTCAGTTCTACCAAGTCTCTAGTTATATACCTTATTTAAGTGGTTGTATAAATTTGAGTGGGGATCTAGCGAGTGGTGTCTCTTGAGAAGCCTAGGGTTGTACAAGGTTCTTTCAAAGTGTTTTCCATTTCACACCAAGATCAAACTCAACACATTGTGTTTTATGTGTGTGTCTTTCAAACAAACAAGTAAGCAAACCTTTAACTTGAAAATTTCATCACTTGATAGTTTCACACCTAGAATTTTTTTCCAAAAAAATAGTCAAAATAAGGTCAAATTCTTGCCAAAATCATATTTAAACCTTTAAGATCCATTTTTAGACCAACTTCTTGTTGTGATTCCTGTTTAAAACCAGAAACTTGCTTAGTTCACCTTGCATATAATCATTCCATTATTAAGTGACCATTTTAGGTACCTTAGCATCTGCATTACTCACATATCCCAACATCACATTAGACTCCCTTTTATTAAAATTTTATGCTTGAAACTTTGGATTTTAGGATAGAGGAACTCTTTATACCATGGCAAAATCATTGCTTCAACCAAAGATTGTCACTTGACCAAGTCACTTTTTAACTTCATCCTTTATCATTTTGGTGATAATTTCCTACTCACAAGTCTAGTTGGGAAACTCACCTTATCACTCTTTTAACTAGTCCTAGAAAAGTCCTTTGACAGTCCTAGTTGAAACATTGGTTTACCCTTGGATAGTTAGTGATCCTATTCTTACATCTTTCAAAAGTGTTTAAGCCCTCAAGTTCACCATAGGTATCCATCACCACTTAGTCATTTGCATCCTTCATACCATAATATTTTAGACATATAAGAGCATCATCATACATTCTATACTTCATAACATCCAACATTATCATTATCACTTTTAGTCTTGTTGCATACATTAGACATCTTTCATCCCTAAAATACCAAAAATACCAAAAAAAAAAATAGTTGCATTACATTTAGGCATACCTTATTTCAAAAAAATACCAAAAGCATAGTCTTAGTCTCATACCATCCGCCTTCATTTTGAGCAAGTCTTATATGGTTGAAACTAGATTGCAAAAGAAACATCGAGCAATGGATCTCTTTGATGATGATGATGATGATGACCTTTACAATAAGACTAGCACCCTCAATTTGAAAATAAACCTAATGATCCTCACAAAAATACCAACCTTGAAATTCATGAGTATGTCAACTTGGGATCTACATCTTGTTAGCAACCAAAGACATAAAATCCTTTCAAACAATTTTTTGTTAGATGTAAAGATGAAAATGTGTTCATAGAAGAAGTAGAGGCTACCACACAAAATCCTAAAGTAATCTCTCTTGTGGATGAAATTGTCATGTTGGATCCTTAACAATATTTATCCAAAATATTGCACAGAGTTAAACTACCTCAAGGATTTGATGTCAATACCCTACACACAACAATGTCACCCAAGGACAACACACAAACAAGCCAAGGACAATCTACACAACTTATAATTTCCTTACCCATTGGAACAACTACCAAAACTTCATCCATCTTTGTGACACAATCTATGTCATTGTACTATAGTAAAATGCATACCCTTGTATTTTCACACTTTCTTTGGGCCTACCTTGCTTTATTTATGCCTCTTTATGGCTTAATAGTTCCTATTTTGTGTCCATAAGCCAAATCAATTATATATTTTTCTAGTTAATCTTGACATTCTCTAATGCATAAATGATGATTTAATGAGTCCATTAGTGTGTCCCTAATTTTTGGGTTTTGACTAAAATGCCACCAAGGGTGTCTTTGTCCCCCAAAGGTCTCGGGACCCTAATTTTGAGGCATCTTAATTGGGCCCCTTTTTGGTGTCTATGCCCCAAGTTTCATGGCTTGGGACTAAGATGCCACCTAGGGAATCTTAGTCCTCCTTGAGTCATTTTCAGTATTTAATTTTAAATTATGGCAGGATTTAGCCTCCTTTATTTAATGAATTCATAAGTCAGCTTGGTGTGATGTAATTTCAAGATATTCAACATAGATGAGTATAAATACAAGGTTCATTCATTCATTTCAATTGAACAATTTTGTTAGAGCATTCATCATAATATAATTGAGTTCACAAGAGAATTCAAAAGAAAATTTATCAAGCATTTGGAGCCATTATCAAGATTCAAGAATCATATCAAAGAGCTTCTTGCATCATGTGTTGTTGTGCTAAAATTTTTGATGTAGGGTTTTGATTCAAGTAAAGAAATTCAAGATCATTCCTTTGGTTCAAAATCCATATCCATTGCAGCCATTGCACATGAGCTTGCATACTTTATAAGGTTTTGGTGAGTTATATCATTGTATGTTGTTCATTCACCATTTCCTTCACTATTTCTATTTCATTTCAAGGTTTAATTACTACAAGGGGTTTGACCAAGGAAAACCCCCATTCACTAACAAACAACATGTTTTTCCCATCTTGCATGTTTTTGTTTGTAGATCTAGTTTGAAGTCTTGAAGATGATTTAGAGTGCAAAATTGTAAAAGTTGCAAAGTTGCATTACAAAGTTGTCATTTTCACAGAAACTCACATATAAGCTAAATTTGGAAGTTTCAAAACTTGAGATTAGAAAGGAAGCAAGTGAAAACCTTGGAGCTTAGGATCACATTTAGAGTTTGCATAAACTCAAAATAAGACTAATATGCCACCTTGGGTGACTTAGCCCTCCCAAGCATATTTTTCAGAGATTTCTTTAGATCCATTTCTGACTTCCAAAGACACTGCATCTGCCTTAAAAAACAACAACAATACTAAAATGCCATCTTGCGTGTCTTAGTCCTCCATAGCACTTTTTGGAAGCCTCTTTACATTTCCATAATCCTCACAACATCTCCAGATTTCCCAGGTGCACATTTTCAGCTTCATAGTTTTCTATTGCATTTTGTTTATCTTTCTAGGTCATTTAGCATTCATTTGCATATTACATTGTGTTTTCCAACATTTTCTTATCCAAGTTTATACTTGGTGGTGAACCCCACTTCCTAGGTCCTCATTGTGAATTGACTCACCTTGTGAGGTTGTTAGTAAATCCAATCAGGACTCCTGGGACATTGTTGAGTGATTTATTGGAGAAAGAGTCATATTCATATATCCATTTTTCCACCAATTAGTCATAACTAATGACACAAACCACATCACAAGGATTACTCACAACACAACCCTTTAGCTCAAAATTTACTACCTTTGGGTCATCATCTTAGGCCATAGGGGCATCCACATCTACCATCCTTGGTAGACCTACGGTGAGACAAATTCTCATCCAAGGACCTCAATCATATACAAACATAATGTCACAAGGACCTCAATCAAATACAACCACCATGTCACAAGGTCCTCATATCAATACAAACACTTTGCAAGGATAAACCACAAATGCCCCACATAGTCAAATACAAACATATCACATCATTATAATCCTTTTCAACAAGGACAAGGATCAGAAATGACACAACCTCTTAACATATCATATGGCTACACACAAGGAATCCTTTTTGGCAACCAAAATATACATGCAAAACACACCCAACAAATGTAACATAGCTCAACCACTTCTGACATCCCAACTTACACATCACACATTCATACTCATCACCACAATCAAAATGCACCACATACACACAACATTTTGAACAAAAACATGTCATCTCAACAAAACATGGCACCTCATAAAAATGTTGCCAACAATCCTGTAATAGATGCATTGACTAACTAGTTGGCTACCCTGTAAATTCAAGTGGGAGGGATGCAAGTGTCAAACATGAATATGTACTCATCACATGATCTACACCCTTATCCATAGGACACTTGTATATACATGATTCCTTTCCCTCTTGGGTATGTCATCCCTACCTTCACTAAGTATAAGAGAAAGAGAAATACTCTCAAGAACATATGAGAATAAACCACTGCTTGTGTGGATGTCGCATATGATCACTCCTATATTTTGAGACTCTTCCCTAGAAGTATTATGCAACTAGAACTTGAATTGTTTTCAATGATACCTAAAGGGTCTATAAAGTCATGGGATGACCTCACCAATAAATTCATGGAGATATATGCTTACAACATTGAAAATGATGTCATGACTTCTACCTTATGCCACTTGAAACAAGATGAAGGTGATCCCTTTATTACTTTCTTCCAAAGATGGCATAGTATGGCAAGTTGATGTCCTATTGAGATTCCTGAATAAACAAAAAGTTGACATGTTCATAAAAAACCTCATGTCAAAATTGAAACATCCATTACAAGTACATTGTTGTGCCACATTTACAGACTTAGTTGAGAAAGGCATGACACTAGAAAATGTCCTAATTTCCCAAGGTGAACTTACATATGTCCACAAACACACCAACAACCAATAAACCTTTATTGACAAAAGTAAGTATTTGTCATAGAATAAGAATGTAACAAATGATGGAGTCATAGATACGAAAGTTGTGAAAAAAATAAGACACACATTGACTATTAAAGTGCCCAACATGAATGAACACATAGCCAATGAAATGAAAAATAATCAAGAGCAAGGACCTTCAAGACAACCAAGGCAATACCCACAATGACAATTACCCCTTTACTAGAACCAATTGAATCTATCTTGAAGAAGCTAGTAAACTCAAATGTCATACAACTCCAAGAACCCAAACCATACGACCCAAGACATTTCAAACCATCTTGATGGGATAACAATGCCTTTTGTGACTACCACTGCATCAAAGGACATAAGACCTCATCATGCCATTAGTTGAAGAACATAATTCAAGAACTAATTAAAAATGGTACCATAGAGGTTGAAGGACAACAAAAAACTTCAAATCAAGACCATACAATCTTCAAGAATCCACTACAATACCACGGTTCAGGAAATCCCTCCACCTCAAGACAATAGACATATAATAAGGCTAATTATACTAGGAATTCCTTTGATTACTCAAAGATAATTGATCACCTCCATGACGCTGATGACTATGTCAAGACAATCACCATTAAAAAGGTTCCTGAATTTGTCGTCACTACTCGCATGTCTAAGGTTACTTTATTTGGTCCTTCTTCAAAGTAGGCACAATATAAAGAACAATATAATCTTGTTGAAAATTTGGGCAAGCAACCCACACACATTTCTATCCTTGAGTTGTTATTCCTATCACCTAAACAATAATCTATCCTTGATAAGACTTTCAAAGAAACCTCCATTCCTACCGACCTGGATGTCAGCCAATTTGAAATAATGGTTGGATACTCAGGAAATTCTCTCCATGTCTCATTTTCCAACAAAGACTACTCTAGAAAAAATTCTAACCATAATGGCCCATTGCACCTTGAAGAATTATTCCATCAACACAAGGTTAGACGAGTCCTGGTAGATGGTGGAACTAGACGAAACATTTGCACCTTAAAATTGGTCAAGGAATTTGGCTGTTCTAAAGCGTGTGTAGAAACAACCAAAAATATTGTAATTCAAGGCCTATGATGAGAAAGAACTCTCTTCAAATGGTGTTATCACACTCCCTATCAGAGTTGGACCTACAGTTATGGACACCACATTCTAGGTCTTGGATCTTGAACTTCCATATAAACTTCTTCTTGGTAGACCCTAGATTCATGCCATGAAAGTTGTGCCTTCCACTTATCTCTAATGTTCAAATTTCCATAGAATGGCACTCAAGTCACAATCATTGGTGGCCATGATCCCTTCCAATATTGCACTAATTTAAGGGGAGTTCCTACACACCAAGTGCCTATCAGCCAAGAAGCTTCCACATCTACTTCATCAAATTATGTCAATCCCTCCACCCTCATTAAATTGTCCACATCCAAAACCCCATCCACCAACCCCAAAATCAAGATCTAGGACAAAGGTTGTGGCGAGTATAAACTAAATATTTCCTATTGCATCACAAAGCTACCTAATTATCCCTGTTCTTATGGTAGGTGTTGCTTCAAGATATAACCCAGAGCTATCTTTCAAGTTCTCCCCACCACCACCTTCACAAGCTAGGGAGAGTTAAATAAAGAAGACATTCTAGACATTTAAGAATGGATTTACAAAGATGAAGAAGATATGCCATTGATACCAATAGAACAATATGGTAAAGGTTTTGAGTTCATGAAAAAAAAGGATTATGATGGAATCAGTGGACTTGGTATACATAAAAATGGAATGAGAGAACCCCTAATGCCTCTTAAGTAGCCAAATAATTGAGGGTTATGATTTGTACCAATTAACATTTGTGCTCCAAGTACTAAGGTGCTTTCAAATAAGGATGTGAGTGCTTCGAAATACGTTGAGAAAACTAAGGATCCTACTGAAAACTGTTATGGTGACACAAAATCTAATGAATATGAGTGGGAATCTTGCACCACTAGTGACTATGAGCTTGATCATTTCTTTCAAGTATTTTACATACCTCATCCATCCTTTACCAACCTCATGAATGTCAATATTTGTGTTGACTCCTTTTTATGAACCCAACCTACCAAAGAACATAGATATAAGAGCATGGATAGAATCCTTTTGGGACCTTGATAATACCTCTATCTTTACCCTATTAGGTGCTTCCCCATCCTTCACTAACATTGATGATGGAATCTCCCTCATTTACCCACAATTGATTGATTGGGACCAACAAGATCAACCTACCTTAGACATACTTGAAAATGATGAGGCCATTGCTGAATTTATGGGACTACGAAAGGGCATACTACATAGGGACCATAAGGTTGGATTCACTATAGATCTTTATGTTTTAGCATATTTTGGCATGAGATTGTCCCACCATCTAGTCACAAAAATAACAAAAATAAAATAAAAAATGAACGGTCTTTAGGTGAAAACCACAATGAGCCTTTTGAATAAAAAAAAGTAAAAAGAATAGATGATCTAAAGGTGAAAACCTCTCTGAGGAACCTAGGGATGGAGGATTGGAATTTCTCCCTATCAATCAAGAGAGATTCCCAATGTTGATGGAAAGAAATAATGGAAGTCAACATCAACATTGTAGATAATCCTAAGATTGTTCTCTTTGGAGAATCCTTCATAGAAGAGGAAAAACCAAAATTTGAAGCATGTTTCATAGAATTCCAAATCAATTTTTCATGGTCTTATGCTAAAATGCTAAGGCTGGACCCCGAGTTCATCCTGCATCATCTACCATTGCATCAAAATACAAATTATATCAAACAAAAGCTTAGAAAAATGTACCCTAAAATAGCTATGTTAGTTAAAGTTAAACTTAAGAAATTATTGGATGTCAGTTTCATAAGACCTATTGACTATGTTGACTGGATCTCAAACATTATACCATTGACCAAGCTAAATAGGAAAATCCATATTTGCAAAAATTTCTATGACCTGAACAAAGCATGTCTAAAGGACGACTTCCCACTTTTGAATATAGACATCATAGTAGACCTAATAGAAGGCTATGAGATGGTGTCCCTCATGAATAGCTTCTCAATGTATAATCATATTTGTATCGCGTCTGAAGACCAACACAAGACCGCATTTACCTATCCATGAGGCACATAATTTTGGAATTCCATGCCCTTCAAAATGAAGAACACTAGACAACATACCAAAGAGCTATGGCCACCATATTTCATGATCTCATACACACATTGATGGAAGACTATGTTTATGCCTTTAGGAAAAATCCTTGACACATGGTGATCACTTAAGAGTCTTGGACAATATATTCAAATGGCTAGAAGAATATAAGGTCTACCTCAATCCTAAGAAATGCATCTTCGGCATGACATAAAGAAAGCTTTTGGGATACATTGTTTCGCATCAAGGCATTGAAGTGGACCAAATAAAATTCAAAGCAATATTACACATGCCTCCACCTCAAGGAATCAATCAACTCTGAATGCTACAAGGATTACTCTAGTCTATTTGGTGCTTCATTACACAACTTCTAGATAATTATCAACCTTTTTAATATTTGTTACACAAGGAAGTCCCTTTCATTTGGATAGAGAAGTGTGATGCAACTTTTTAGTAGATTAAAGAGTATCTCCTGATGCCTCATGTCCTAATATCACCTATTGATGAAAAACCCCTAAATTTGTACATCTCAACAACTACAACTAAACTGGGGGCATTGTTGGATCAAAATGACCATGAGGAAGAGGAACACGTAATCTATTACATTAGCTAAACTTTGGTGGGATACGAGCTTAATTCTAGTCCAATTGAACGTGCTTGTCTTGAAATGGTTTTCACCACTCAAAAGTTAAGACAATACATGTTAAACCATTAGCATAAGCTTGTAGCAAAAATAGATCCCCTAAAATATCTACTCAGTAGGTTGGCATTAATAGGATGATTAGCTAAATGGGTCATGATACTCGGTGAATACGACATTCACTATGTGGAATGTAAGGCAATAAAAAGACCATCATTGTTGACCAACTAGTAGAAATTCCCATACAAGCTAATCACCCTTTAGTTTTAGACTTTCCTGATGAGTCAATATTCACAATAGACATGGGAGTAACATGGAAATCATATTTTGATGGCTCGCATACTAATCATGGATCAGGTGTAGGTATATAATTTGTTACCCCTCAAGGTGATACAATCCCTAAATATTTTAGGTTATCCTTCCCATGCACCAATAACATTGAAGAGTATGAAGCCTTGTTGACAGGATTGTGTATGGCAATAAAATGGAAAATCAAGAGTCTACAGGTCTTCGATGATTCAGAATTGGTCATTCGACAGGTCAATGATTAATATGATACTAAGGATGAGAAATTTACCCCATACAAATGAATGGTAGTTTGAAGCAGTAATTTGCAGACATCTTATTTTTCCAAGTGCCACATGCTCAAAATAAAGTAGCAGATTCCATGGCCATGATAGGGTCTGTTTTGGATATTCCTAACAATATGTCATAGTACAAGTTCTTAGTGGAAGATTTTTTGGTCGCCACCTTTGATGTCCCTGAGTTCAAGATGGTATGTGAGCTTGTTGGCCCTAATTCCCCCCAGTACCAAGATATCGATAAATAATTACATTCCTAGACCCTACCACCTGACCTCCCTAATAGTCAGCACAAGTCCTTCATCCATAAATCCACTCGCTATTCCATCATCAGTGATACCGTATATAGACACAGCTTTGAAAAAACCTTACTCAGATGTCTCAACACTAACAAAGCACAAACTACCTTACGTGAAGTATACGAAGGTATATGTGGAGCCCATTCTAGTGGTATGATCCTAGCTAAAAATATCATGCAACTAGGATACTACTGGCCTACAATGGAGCATGATGCCTGGCACTTTGTGTAGAAATGTCGATAGTGCCAGATACACAATGACCTAATTCATGAACCTACATAGGAGTTGCAACCTATCACTTTACCATGGCCCTTCACCCAATGGCGACTTCACCTCGTTGGAAAAAATTATCCCACTTCATGAAATGGCCATAAATTCATCATCACTGCCATTGAATACTTCATAAAATGGGTTGAAGCCATCCCTATGACATACATTACCAGTAAAAAAATTTTGAAATTCATCCTCAATTACATCATGTCAATATGGTGTCCCTTAAACCATCATCACTAATAATGGTCACCCTCTCAAAAATTAGGATTTCCATGAGTTATGTGAGCATTTCAACATTCAACATCACTTTTCCATGCCATATTTCCTGCAAGTCAATGGCCAAGCTATGGCATCCAATAAGACCATAATCAAAATTCTTAAAAATACTATTAATGATGTTGGTTGTGACTTGGACATTTAGCTTAACCCTACCCTTTGGGCATATCACATGAGAACCCACACACCCACTGGTGCAACTCCATTCTCCCTAGTCTTTAGTTAGACGGCTATCGTTCCTATCAAGGCCAAAGTCCCCTCCTTATAGGTCTCCATGAAAGGACTTATTGATGATGAGAAATATCGTATATCTAGGTTGCATGAGTTAGAATTGTTTGAAGAATACAGAAAAAGGACCTTGACTCATCTACAGGCATATCAAAACCACTTTTTCTATAGTTACAATAAAATGGTTTTGATTAGACACTTTGACATCTGTGACTTACTGTTGATGGAGAATCCAAAAAACTAAGCAAAACGTGAGAAAACCAACAAATTTGAGGTCAACTGGCTGGGTCCATATGTCATAATAACATCTTTTGATTTTGATGCCTATCAATTGTCCACACTTGGACAAGAACCTTTGTCAGAGCCTATGAACAACTTGCACCTACACAAGTTCTATACATAGTTTCAAAGAGCCATGCTAAAACCATGAAATTTTTTGAAAAATCAATAAAATCGTTACCTTGATCAAAGCCTAGTAGATAGGTGTCTTGGTGACAACAAAAAAATCAAAAAATCATGAAAATAGTAAAGATAAATAATCCATCCAATAGTGAAAACCACTTCGGTGGCATTTTGGATAAGTACCAATGTGAAAACCTGGCAAACAGGTACGTGTAGCTAGTCTCTGCTCCACCATCTACTATCACCCTACTTGGTCTTCCACCCTAATCCATAATAATTCCTTTATCTTATATCATCTTCCATGTGACATCCATCATAAGGCTTGGTCATCTTTATCATGACTTTCACATGGTTGATGTCTTGCATCCTTTCTCCTCCACCTTTCATCCCTAATAAGCCCCTATCGCATCCCATCCTTAATGGTTAGTCCTAGACCTAGCTAGGGGAAAATTTCCTAACACAAAGCTTCATGGGATTTTACATTGGTCACTAGAGGTTAAAAAATTTGAAAAATGAAAAAAATATCAAACATTCCAATAAAAAGACGAAAAAATCATAAAACTTCAAAAATCCAAAAAAAATCAGCACATGCAAAAAACACAAAAAACATCCAAATAACTTTCAAAATCCTAAAAATAGAGTCAAAGTTAGTCAAGTCAATCTTTTTCATTGTCAAACTATGTTTCCTTTGAGACTAGAAATAGGAAAGGTGATCTGTCGATGTGCCCCTGAGGCATTAGGTCAGATCCTTTAGGTGTAGTCAAATAAACTCATGATTTCAATCCTTTTTCATTACATCAAAGTCAGGAGTCATGTCGAACTAGAAGGCCTCTAAGTGTATGATGTAGGCAAGGCCATCAATCGATGAGCCCCTAAGGTCACCTAGGTTAGTCCTTTAGGGTTCATTGTGTCGGTTAAATAAGTTAGACATAGTCAAACTCAGACACAAGATAGTCATCAAAACATCAACATTCAAATCATGGACCAACAAACAATATAGTCCAATTAGTCATGAAGTCAATAATTAGTCAAATTTCCAAAATAGTGTCAACCTAGTCACTTTATGGTCCTCTTCAAGATGCGTCCTTCTTGGAATTGCACCTCGTCAAAATATCATTTTCCTTTTCAAGATGTGTCTTTCCTGATGACAGGATCTATCACATAGCCATTGGTCTTTTCAAAGTGTGTCCTTCCTGATGACATGTATTGTCAACCCTTCAAAACTATCAAACTATCAAATTGTCAAACCATCAAGCAATCAACCTTCGACAATCAAATATTAGCAAACATATTGAATGGTTGTTGATTTTGTTGGTCTATTTTGTCTTATATTTTAATTGTTTCTTCTCTTGGTCATGTTACTAGCTACCTCGAGGATGCCCCATGAAGGATTTGGAGGTACGATGACATCTAATGACTCTTTTTTCCTTGATTTTTATCTTTGGCGTGTCTTGACAAAAATACTAGGGCAACTTGGCCCTTATTATGAGTTAGGACATTCTTTGTTTATGACTGTCTATTTTTTGCAAGTGGACGACCTTGCACACCTTGGTCTATGTCATATCATGGTGTTTGTTGTCCATTTATCACATTTTACCTCCCAATGATGATTATGCAATGCCTGTTATGTTATTTGGAAAAATATTGAAGCATTCATTCTTCTTCCTACCAATCATGTCTTTTGTGCTACCATTTTTTCTATTCCTTCATTCTCTAGTCTTCTCATCCATTTTGAGAGCACACTCATGTTCTTTGAACCTGATTTTCCTCTCGAGGGGGCATACCACTACCTCATCATCATCCTTCCTCTCCCTACTTTCACACCAGGGCATATTTTTGACTTGTTTTCTTTGGCACAATGTGATAAACTACATTACGTCAAAGAGGGTAAAAATATAGACACATAAAAGTGGCCTAAACCTGCAAGCCATATTTTTCTATGGAGACCACGCTTCTCCCTCACATAATTAATGTATGAATTTTTCCTCTATGATTATTTAAATTAATAAATTACATTTATTTATTTGAATATGTCACTAATTTATCCTTATTCCTTCCAATAGTTAAATAAATTTCCAATTTATTTAATTACTTGTTTTTGATTTTCACCTAAAATTAAATAGTTACCATTAATTATTTAATAACATTACCATTTATCCTTCAATCAAATAAAATTATCCATTTAACCAACCTTTCATCCCACAAGTAAATAATTGAAATAATTATTTATTGTCTTTTGTCTTATTCCCATTTATGAATTAAACCATTATTTAATTCCAAAAGTCAACTTTCCTCTATAAATCAAATAATTGCTATTATTGTTTGATTTTCCAACTACCTCTTTTTCTCCACCATTGATGTAATTGTTTTCAATTAAACCCCAACCTTTCATTTCAAATGTTCCCCTAAGCCTAATGCTCCTCATCACATTGAATTCTATCCTTTGATCTTATGGCTTTATGAACTTCTAATCTTGGCCATCCATTATCAATTTGGTGTTCTCTAAAAAGGGTCTCTCTCTAGTAATTTTCATGCATACACACACAACATGCTTGAGAAATTTGAGTACTTGAGCACACATTATTTCAATATTTAGCTTGTCTTAGGAATACATTATAGTTGCATTTCAATCTGAGGGAAATCATACAATTTGCAGCAAGATGGAGAAGGCCAATAGAGGTCAATCAATGGAGGCTTAATGAATAGTTGATATTGTTTCAATATTTTTATGCTTGTTACTTTCTTTGTGCTCTATTGTTGATTAGGGTTTAATTTTTTATTCTATTTGCAATTAATCTAGAAATTTTACTCTAGCTATACCAAGGAAATTTGGTCCCCTCCATGTTTGGGTCAGAAGTAATGGAGATAATAGACACATTAGTTGATTATATTGACTTGGAATAGTTTGTTAAGGACATGAATTTTGCAGAGGATGCTAGTCCAAGAGCAAAGAAAATTGATAACTCAAGGCTAGCAAACATAGCCTCATTTCCCATTATTGTAGAGTGTCGTGAATTTATACTAGCAGCTACAAATGCCTAAGATACAACTCAAGGAAAATGCATTGATTTCTAACCATGGATGATGAGATTACTGTTTGATTTGACTCCTTATCCCAACCTCAAAATCATAACTAAGGCCCAAGCATTGGTACAATATCAAAAATATATAGATGGAAGCAAGGCATACATCAATAAGAGATGGTTAAAAAATGAGAAGTCCATAAATAAACTACCCCCAAAGCCTAACAGGTCTAATTTCTTGGCTAAAGTAGGTGAGATTATTACACTATTATCCAAGGAATTTGAAAAGAGAGACTCACATGCCTTTGAGGACTAGATGTTCCCATTCATTCAAACCATTCTTGATGGAAAAAATTACTTGGACTAGGGACAAATGGTGTCTAATGCAATCCATTATCAAATCACTAAAGTGAAGGATACCAAAAAACTTTATATGAGCTCCTGTGTTATATATTTTGCTGCTAGGAAGGGGAATTTCCTATGATTGACTACAAGTGGGTGTGCTCAGAGAGGCGGATGGAAAAAATAAGTTATGGCAATACTATGACCAATTCAAACTCAAGAAGGAAAAAAGACATTTGAAAAGAGTAAACGATGCATTCCAAGATATATGCTTTAGTGTTTCCTTTTCACAAAGACCACCTTGAGGATTTTTGGGCCAACCTACAAGATCAATTTGAGCACAAGAAAAGAGGATATGAAATATTGATCATTCCATAGATGAGGGACTTCATGATTAAAGAAGATATACCATAAGGGACTTTAGATGATGGAATCATTCTTGATCCTCAGTATGAAATGGATAAGGTGGATATAAAGGATTTGGATCCAATTAATTAGATGGAGAAAGAAGAATCAAACATTAATAAAATTTCACGGGTAGTTCTTGAGAGGATTCTCAAATGGATTAAGCTTCATCTTAAACAACCAAGGGTAAAATCCTCAAAGAAAAAGATGATTCTAGTAATGAACCCACTTCTTTAACTAGAACAAGGCAATAAAAAAGGTTTAGGAAAGGTACTAAACATATATAAGAAAGTGCCTCAGCCACAGAGTAAATCATGATGAAGAAGGTTATAGAAGCCTTAGAAAAGGCTAAGGTTACTTATCATGCTACTATTGCTAGGGTAGTTTCAGGTGTTGGTGCTAAACCCCTACTACAGTGTACCCTGGAGAGGAAAGTGGCCAAGAAGGTCCTTCTACTACTCCTATACAAGGCAAGGATACCCATCCCACTGTACCTTCAACCACATAAGTTTCCCCAATGATTGATGTAACGAAATGACCTATACCCTCTAATTCTAAGTAGAGTTCCCTTTGGGAAGACTTTCCTAAGAAAAAGGGAGAAGAGGAGGAATATTCTAAGAAAGATCCTAAGGCAGGGGATGTTGGGTTCAAAGAGGGGAACTTGTTGAATGAGGCAGAGATGAGCCAGGTCTTAATTAAGGAAGAACATAAATAAATACTAGAGAGTGCTCAAAGGCAAGCTACTAAGGAGCTTGCTCGTGAAGAAGAGGAGGATATAGAAGCACAAAAGAAAGTTGAACATGAAAAAGCATAAAAGGAGGAACCTCATGCATTGGAACTAGAACATCAAATACAAAATAATGAAGAAGAGGCTGCACAAAAAGAGTTAGAGATGAAGAGGGTAAAAGAAATAAACTCCCAAAATGAGAAGATAGAGCAAGAGAGATTGCTAAAAGAGAAAGATGAGTAGAAAAAGGATTCTTCAAAACAAATATTAGAAAGGGTTCCTCCTACCCCTCCCTCATCAATTCATCCAAGCACCCAATAGGTAACATCTCAGCCTATAGCTCCTAAATGCTTAAAGTTGAATTTGGAAAAGAGGTAGCAAGTTCAAGCCTAGCCAATTACTTGGGATGATATGGTTAAGGAGGTTGATAAAGTTAAACCCAAGAAGAAGCATCAAGCAATTCATTCCACAAGGGTCACTGATGATGGGGATTTGGTGGCAGACATTACAACTCTAGGGTACATGCAAAAATATGGGTCCCAAAAAGGGGGCTTAAGTGGCCACTTTTTTTCTAAAATATGGAAATACTAACCGTGGATGTGAAATTAAGGATAGTTACACTCAAAATTTTGAGATGGAACAAAAAAAAGGATCAAAGTGATCCAAGTCTACTTTATAAACTACTAATTTATTTTGAAAATGGTTGAGATTAAGGGGTTCAAAAGATGGACGTACAAAATTTGGTGTTGTTTTTGTTAGAAAAACATAACATAGCAACTCTTTTATGTCCCTAGCATGGTGAAATTTTTTTTAGTATTTTTAAAACGGCTCAAGTGAGAAATTAGCTAATAGTATGTAGTTGATGTGTGATTTTTCTCATAATTTTTTAATGAATATTTGATTTTTTCTTAATTTTCTAAGTGGAAACTTCCTGAAAAAATAGAATTTTGGTCGTCCCACCCCTACAAATTTCGGAAACTAATTGAACTTTTTTAATTTATTTTTTAAATTTGTAAATGGAGTATATATTCTAAAAATATAAGTTATTTTAAATTTCAATGAAGAGTTAATTTAAAATGAAAAAAATGCCAAACACTATTTTTTTCCTAAAAAGAGACACACAAACAAAAGAAATTATAGATGAAAGGCTTAGCATTTTCAGAAAGTGAAAAAAATTACATCATTCGATAGCTAAGAGAGAACCTAACATTACCTAGGTGTTCAATTTGTTTGACATTGAACCAAGTGCAATCCCGACGATGTGCACAAACTTGATTATGTGAAATATTGTAGAATTTGCAAAAACACATCTCTGGTCGTTGAGAATTCCCTGCAAGTGTTTGGCTTGGTATTCCATGAAAATCCAAAGCCCAAAGCTTGGGGATTCCCAAAGCAAGATATAATGTGTCCATGTTATAACACAAGCACATTATAATGTTCTCATGCTATGTCTTAGTTTTGACATGGCTTTTGTGTTTTTTGAATGCATTGAGAAAACACAAGTGTGTTATAATGCACTCGTGTTTTGATCTACATTGAATTTATTTTTCTTCTCTTTTTTCGTCTTTCTTCTTGTTATCTTTTAGGGAAACTATATACATGAAATAAAATTATAATTTGATATTTATGTATGGATGTGTGCTTTCTTATACTTTAAGTTATATTTCATGTATATAGTTTTAGGATGTTTGAGAGTGGTTTCAGATCTCTAGGATTTATAATGAAAAGTCTAGTTTTTGGAAGATCTAACAAATTTCAAATAGTCAAATTTCAATAATTAGGAGGTCAAATTTTAGTAATTAGTAAGTTGTATTATTTCTCTCTATCTCACTCATTTTTTATCCCTTACACTCTAGACCTATCTCTCATTATCTTCATACCTGTATATCTCTCTCTCTATCTACCTCTCCCTCCATCATTCCCTACCACTCTCTATTTCTCTCTACCTCACATTTCTCTCACCTCCCTCTCCCTCCCTCCATACTTCTCTCTCCCTCTCTTCTTCCCTATATACTCTCTATCTCGCAATCCCTCTCTCTACCTACCTTTGCATCCATCAATCCTTACCACTCTCTCTTTACACCTCTCTATATCACCTTTCTATCCCTACCTAACTCTCCATCCCTCCCTCATTCCCTCTCAACTTCTCTTTATCTCTCCTCTCTCTACCTCTCCTTCCCTCTCTACTTATCTTGATCTCTCTCCATCTCTCTACATACCTCTCCTTCCACCACTCTTTATTTCTATCTATCTCACATCTCTCTTCCTCACTACATCTCCATCTCTCTCTCCCTCCCTCTCTACCTAGCTCTCCATCCATCATGACCTACCACTATATCTCTCTATTACTCTCTATCTCACACCCCACTCTCTCCATCCATACCTCTCCCTCTCTTCCACTCTCTACTCTCTATCTCCCTAATCCCTCTCTACCTACCTCTCCATACATCACTCCCTAACACTCTCTCTGAACCTCTCTATCTTGATTCTCTCCCTCCCTCCATCATTCCCTCTCTACTTCTTTATCTACCTCTCCTTCCCTCTCTAATTATTTTTATCTTCCCTAGCCCTCTCTCTCTCTCACTCTCTCTCTCTAGATGTCTCCCTTCCTACCCTTTCCCCTATCTACTCTCTATCTCTCCTCTCCCTCCCTCTACCACTCTCTCTCTTGCTCTCTCTCAATCCTCCATCACCCTCTTTCTCTCTCACTCTCTCCTCTTTATCTCACCATTCTCTCTTTCCCTCTCTATAAATCTCTCCTCTATATGTCACCATTTTATCTCTATTAATATTTATCTCACCTATCCCTCTTTACCTCTCCCTTCCTCCCCTCTCTCACCCACCCTCCCTCCTTCCCTCTATCTCTATCTCTCTCTACTTATCTCTATCTCACCTATCCCTCTCTACCCACATATCCCTCCATCAATCCCTACAACACTCTCTCTATTGCTCTCTACCTCAACTCTCTCTCACCTCCCTCTCTCTCCCTCAGTACCTCTCCCTCTCCTTCCATATCTACCTACCTATCCATCCATCACTCCCTACCACTCTCAATACACATCTCTATCTCTCTTCTCTAGCTCCCTCATTCTCTCTCTATTTCTCTCCATCTCCCTTTCCTTCTTTCTCTATTTATCTTCATCTCCTCTAGTCGTTTCTCTCTCTCACTAGATGTCTCCCTCCCTACCTTTTCCCCTATTTACTCTCTATTTTTCCTCTCCCTCCATTTACCTCTCTCTGTCTTGCTCTCTCTCACTCCTCCCTCACCCTATTTCTCTATCTCACTCTCTCCTCTTTATCTCACCATTCTTTCTTTCCCTCTTTGTAACTCTCTCCTCTATATGTCACCATTCTCTCTCTACTTATCTTTATGTCACCTATCCCTCTTTACCTCTCCCTTCCTCCCCTCTCCCATCCACCCTCCCTCCTCCCCTCTATCTCTATCTATCTCTACTTATCTCTATCTCACATATCCCTCTCTACCCGCATATCCCTCTATCACTCCCTACCACACTCTCTTTATTGCTCTCTATCTCACCTCTCTCTCACCTCCCTCTCTCTCCCTCCATACCTCTCCCTCCATCTATCCTTCCTTATCTACTCTTTATCTCTCATGTCTATCTACCTCTCCTTCCCTCTCTACTTATCTTTATCTCCCCTTTCTCTCTCTCTGGCCAATCCCTCCATCCCCATCTTTCTCTATCCCCCTATGATGGTTGTAGGTGTAAGGTTTAGTGTTTAAGGTATAGAGTTGAGGTTATAGGGTTAAGTGTATAGGTTATAGGGATAAGGATTTAGGATATTAGGTATAAAGTTGAGGGTATAAGGTATAGGGATGAGGGATGAGGGTTTAGTGTTTAAGGTTTAAGGTATAGGGATGAGGGTTGAGGGATAGAGTTTAGGGTTGACGGTATAAGGTTAAGTGTATAGGAAATATGGATTATGGTTTAGGATATTGGGTATATAGTTGAGGGTATTAGGTTGAGGATATTAGTTTTAGGGTTGAGGGTTTAGGGTATAATATTTATGTATAAGTTTGAGGATTGAGGGATTAGGTAGAATGTTCAAGTTTGAGGGTATGAGTTTAAGTGTATAAGGTATAGAGATTAGGGTTTAGGGTGTAGAGTTAAGGATATAAGGTATAGGGTTAAGGATGGAGAGTGTAGGGTTTTTCATTTAAGTATAGGGTTGAGGGATAATGTTTAGGGATTAGGCTATAAGGTTGAGGGTATATGGTATAGGGATGAGGGTTGAGGGTTGAGTGATAGTGTTCAAGGTTGAGTGTATAGGGAAAAGTGTATAGGGTATAGGGATTAGGGTTTAGAATATTGTGTATAGGGTTGAGGGTTTATGTTTTAGTGTACATGGTTGAAGGTATGGTTTAGGGTTTAAGTATAGGGTTGAGGGATGATGTTCAATTCTTAGCTTATAAGGTCGATGGTATAGGGTATAGGGATGAGGGTTGAAGGTGTAGGGTTGAGGGTTTAAGGTATAGGGTTGAGGGTTGACGTATAGTGTTCAAAGTTGAGAGTGTAGGTTTAAGTGTATAAGGGTACAGGGATTAGGGTTTACAGTATTGGTTATAGGGTTGATGGTATTGGGTTTAAGGTTGAGGGTTTAGGGTTCAAGGTTTAGGGTACAAGGTTTAATGTAGGGTTTATCATTAAATTATAGAGTTAAGGGTTTAGGGATAATGTTTAGTGTTTAGGGTATAGGGTATAGGGATGAGGATTGAGTGTGTAAGGTTTATGGTTTAAGTTATAGGGTTGAAGGTATAAGGTTAAGTTTATAGGGTATACAGATTAAGGTTTGGGATATTGGGTATAGGGTTGAGGGTATTGGGTTGAAAGTTTAAGGTTTAGTTCATAGGGTATAGGGATTAGGGTTTAGGAGAGAGAGAGAGGGGGGGATGAGGGAGAGACATGAGAGAGATAGAGTATTATCTAGTTAGTGTGGGAGGGAAAGACTTGAGAGAGAGGGAGGGGGTGGAAGGGAGAGACCTGTGAGAGAGGGAGAGAGAGATAGATAGATGGAGAGAGAGATGCTCCGATTTATTGGACCCATTTTTTCAAACAAGTGACTACATTGACAATTTCACCAAATTGTCAAGTCAATGGGCCAATTAGCCTACCAATTCGGTGAAACTGGAAACCTAACTTGACCTATTTGAAAAAATAGGTCCAAGAAATGGGGTCTCCCTATGATTTACATCATTGAGAGACCCCATTTCTTGGACCCAAAATTTCAAACAGGTCACTACATTGCTAATTTCACTAAATTGGCAATCCAGTGGGCCTACTAGCTTGCTAATTCAGTGAAATTGGTAACCTAAATTCTCCTGTTTGAAAAAATGGGGTCTCTCGGTGATTTACATCACTAGGAGACAACATTTATTTTACCCATTTTTTCAAATAGGCCACTACATTGTCAATTTCACCAAATTGGCAAGCCAATGTGCCCACTAGCTTGCCAATTTGGTGAAATTGGCAACCTAACTTGGCATGTTTGCAAAAATGGGTCCCCAAAATTGGGTTTCCCATGATTTACATCATCAAGAGACCCCATTTCTTGGACCCACTTTTCCAAATAGGCCACTACATTTCCAATTTCACCAAATTGGAAAGCTAGTAGGTGTGTTGGCTTGCCAATTGGCAACCTAACTTGGCCTATTTGAAAAAATGGGTCCAAGAAATGGGGTCTCTCAGTGATGATGAAATTGGAAACCTATTGGGAACATTGGCTTTCCAATTGGCAACCTAACTTGGCCTTTTTGAAAAAATGAGTCCAAGAAATTGGGTCTCTCGCTGATGGGAGACCCCATTTCTTGGACCTATTTTTTCAAACAGGACAAGTTAGGTTGCCAATTGGCAAGCCAGTGTGCTTGGGAGACCTGATTTCTTGGACTCATTTTTTCAAATAGGGCAAGTTAGGTTGCCAATTTGCAATCCAGTGCACCCATTAGCTTACCAATTTGGTGAAGATGGCAACCTAACTTGGCCTATTTGAAAAAATGGGTCCAATAAAGGGGGTCTTGCAGTTATTTTTAAATGACGGAGAGACCCCATTTATTGGATCCATTTTTCCAAATAGGCCAAGTTAGGTTGCCAATTTCACCGAATTGGCAAGCTAGTGGGTGCACTGGCTTGAATCATTGGGAGACCCCATTTATTGAATCCATTTTTTTCAAACAAGACAAGTTAGGTTGTCAATTTCACTAAATTGGCAAGCTAGTGTGTGCACTGGCTTGCCAATTCAGTGAAAATGGCAATGAAGTGGAAAAATGGGTTCAAGAAATGAAGTCTCCTAGTGATGTAAACTCTCTACCCTAATCCCTCAACCCTCAACCCTTAATCCCTCAACCCTTAAACCCTCAACCCTCTACCCTCTACCCTCTACCCTCAACCCTCAATCCTCAACCCTTAAACCCTAATCCCTCAACCCCTATACCCTCTACCATATACATTGGACCCTCAAACTTAATCCATCAATCCTATACCCTCAATCCTCAACCCTCAAACTTAAACTATCAACCCTCAAACCTTAAACTCTCTACACTCTAACCTATACATTAAACCCTCAATGCTGAATTCTCAAAACTCAACCCTATACAATGGATCATCAACCCTAATCCCTCAACCTTTTACCCTTAACCCTCTACCCTAAACCTTAAACCATCAAACTTCAACCCTTAAACCCTCTACCTTATACATTAAAACCTCAACCCTCATCCCTTAGTCCCTCAACCATCAACCCTTAAACCCTTAACCCTTAACCCCTATACCCTCTACCCTATACATTTGGCCCTCAACCCTAATCATTCAACAGTGTACCCTCAAACCTATACCCTAAACCATAAATCCTCTACCCTCAACCCTAAATCCTCAACCCTAAACCATTAATCCTTCAACCTTTAATCCCTCAACCCTTAAACCCTCTACCCTCTACCCTCAACCCTCAACCCTCAACCCTCAACCCTCAACCCTCAACACTTAAACCCTAATCCCTCAACCCCTATACCCTCTACCTTATACATTGGACCCTCAACCCTAATCCTCCCTCTACCCTCTACCCTCAACCCTCAACCCTCAACACTTAAACCCTAATCCCTCAACCCCTATACCCTCTACCTTATACATTGGACCCTCAACCCTAATCCTCCAACATATACCCTCAATCTTCTACCCTCAACCTTAAACCTTCAACCCTCAACCCTTAAACCCTCTACCCTCTACCTTCTACCCTATATGTTAAACCCTCAAACCTCAATTCTCAACCCTCAACCTGTAATCCCTCATCCCTCAACCCTTGAACCCTTAACCCTCAACCCCTATACCCTATAACCTCTACATTGGATCCTCAACCTAATCCTTCATCCATATACCCTCAAACCTATACCCTAAACCCTCTACCCTCAACCCTAAACCCTCAACCCTAAACCATTTAACCTTAAACCCTTAAACCTTCTACCTTCTACCCTCAACCCAATACACTCTACCCTAAACCCAATACCCTAAATCATCAACCCTATAGGTTCTCCACCCTAATCCCTCAACCCTATACCCTCAACCCTTATCCATTTCTCTCTATCTATACATCTTACCTCTCTCTCTCCCTCCCTCTCTCCTACCCTCTCCCTTTTTATATGTACCTCTTGCTCAATCAATCCATACCACTCTCTCTTTCTCCCTCTATCTATATCTATCTATCTCCCTCCCACTGCATCTCCAACACTCCATGTCTCTCCCATTCCCTCTTAGGGTTTAGGGATTAGGGTAGAGAGTTTTCCTGGGTTTAACGGTTTAAGGGTTGATTGATTAGTGTTGAGGGTAGAGGCTATTGGGTTGAGGGTAGATACCCAATACCCTCTACCGTCAACCCAATACCCTAAATCATCAACCCTATACCCTCAATCCCTATCCCTTTCTCTCTATCTATACATCTCACCTCTCTCTCCCTCCCTCTCTCCTGCCCTCTCTAATTATCTCTATCTACCTTCTCCCTCTTTATACGAACCTCTTTCTCAATCAATCCCTACCACTCTCTCTCACTCCCTCTATCTATCTCTCTCTATCTCCCTCCCACAATCTCTCCATCACTCCTTATTTGTCCCACTTCCTCTTAGGGTTTAGTGATTATGGTAGAGATTCTTCTTGGGTTTAAGGGTTTAATGGTTGAGGGATTAGGGTTGATGGTAGAGGGTATTGGGCTGAGGGTAGAGGGTAGAGATTTTAATGGTTTAGGGTTTAGCATTGATGGATTAGGGTAGAGAGGGATGGAAGGATGAATGGGGAGATGGAGGGAGAAGAAAGATAGAGAGGAGAGAAGAGGAGGGAGGGATAGAGATATATGAGATTTGAGGATCTAATGTACAGGGTAGAGGGTTGAGAATTTAGGGTATAGGGTTGAGGACCTATAGGGTTGATGGTTGAGGGTATAGGGTTGAGGGATTAGGGTTGAGGGTACATATGATTGAAGGATTAGGGATAAGGGTCCAATGGATAGGGTAGAGGGTATAGGAGTTGAGGGTTTAGGGTTTAAGGGTTGATGGTTTAACTTGGCTTGTTTGAAAAAATGGGTCTAATAAATGGGGTCTCCTGGTGATTTACATCATTGGGTGACCCCAATTATTGGACCCATTTATTTAAATAGGCCACTACATTGCCATTTTCACTGAATTGGAAAGCTAGTGGACCCAATAGCTTGCCACTTAGGTGAAATTGGCAACCTATCTTGGACTTTGCTAATTTCACTGAATTGGCAAGCTAGTGGGCCCACTAGCTTGCCAATTAGTTGAAACTAGCAACCTAAGTTGGACTATTTGAAAAAATGGGAACAAGAAATGGGGTCTCCTCGTGATTTACATCACCAAGAGACCCCATTTTTTGGACCCATTTTTTCAAAAAGGCCACTAAATTGCCAATTTTAGTGAATTGGCAAGCTAGTCGACCCAATAGCTTTCCAATTCATGAAATTGGAAACCAAACTTGGCCTATTTGAAAAAATGGGTCCAAGATATGGGGTATCTTGGTGATTTACATAGACCTAAGAGATAGGTCTGAGAGGGAGGGAGAGATAGAGTCTTGAGATGGTTTAGGGTTTAGGATGTGAGGGAGAGACCTAAGAGAGAGGGAAAGAGGAGAGATAGGGAGAGAGAGAGAGAGAGAGAGAGTTCTCTAGTTAGGGTGAGAGTGGTGGGTGGGAGATACCAAAGAGTGATAGATAGATAGAGAGAGAGGAGGGAGAGAGAAATATAGAGATTTCTCTAGTTAGGGTGAGAGGGAGAGAGAGGGAGTGAGAAAAAGAGACCTGAGAGAGGGTGAGGGGGTGTGAGGGAGAGAGAGAGAGAGCGAGTTATCTAATTAGGGTGTGAAATAGAGACTTGAGAGAGGGGGAGGGGTGGGAGGGAG
>VDFB02086081.1:35181121-35282932 GCA_007258455.2 Sequoia sempervirens | reverse complement strand
AATCCCATGAAGCTTTGTGTTAGGAAATTTTCCCCTAGCTAGGTCTAGGACTAACCATTAAGGATGGGATGCGATAGGGGCTTATTAGGGATGAAAGGTGGAGGAGAAAGGATGCAAGACATCAACCATGTGAAAGTCATGATAAAGATGACCAAGCCTTATGATGGATGTCACATGGAAGATGATATAAGATAAAGGAATTATTATGGATTAGGGTGGAAGACCAAGTAGGGTGATAGTAGATGGTGGAGCAGAGACTAGCTACACGTACCTGTTTGCCAGGTTTTCACATTGGTACTTATCCAAAATGCCACCGAAGTGGTTTTCACTATTGGATGGATTATTTATCTTTACTATTTTCATGATTTTTTGATTTTTTTGTTGTCACCAAGACACCTATCTACTAGGCTTTGATCAAGGTAACGATTTTATTGATTTTTCAAAAAATTTCATGGTTTTAGCATGGCTCTTTGAAACTATGTATAGAACTTGTGTAGGTGCAAGTTGTTCATAGGCTCTGACAAAGGTTCTTGTCCAAGTGTGGACAATTGATAGGCATCAAAATCAAAAGATGTTATTATGACATATGGACCCAGCCAGTTGACCTCAAATTTGTTGGTTTTCTCACGTTTTGCTTAGTTTTTTGGATTCTCCATCAACAGTAAGTCACAGATGTCAAAGTGTCTAATCAAAACCATTTTATTGTAACTATAGAAAAAGTGGTTTTGATATGCCTGTAGATGAGTCAAGGTCCTTTTTCTGTATTCTTCAAACAATTCTAACTCATGCAACCTAGATATACGATATTTCTCATCATCAATAAGTCCTTTCATGGAGACCTATAAGGAGGGGACTTTGGCCTTGATAGGAACGATAGCCGTCTAACTAAAGACTAGGGAGAATGGAGTTGCACCAGTGGGTGTGTGGGTTCTCATGTGATATGCCCAAAGGGTAGGGTTAAGCTAAATGTCCAAGTCACAACCAACATCATTAATAGTATTTTTAAGAATTTTGATTATGGTCTTATTGGATGCCATAGCTTGGCCATTGACTTGCAGGAAATATGGCATGGAAAAGTGATGTTGAATGTTGAAATGCTCACATAACTCATGGAAATCCTAATTTTTGAGAGGGTGACCATTATTAGTGATGATGGTTTAAGGGACACCATATTGACATGATGTAATTGAGGATGAATTTCAAAATTTTTTTACTGGTAATGTATGTCATAGGGATGGCTTCAACCCATTTTATGAAGTATTCAATGGCAGTGATGATGAATTTATGGCCATTTCATGAAGTGGGATAATTTTTTCCAACGAGGTGAAGTCGCCATTGGGTGAAGGGCCATGGTAAAGTGATAGGTTGCAACTCCTATGTAGGTTCATGAATTAGGTCATTGTGTATCTGGCACTATCGACATTTCTACACAAAGTGCCAGGCATCATGCTCCATTGTAGGCCAGTAGTATCCTAGTTGCATGATATTTTTAGCTAGGATCATACCACTAGAATGGGCTCCACATATACCTTCGTATACTTCACGTAAGGTAGTTTGTGCTTTGTTAGTGTTGAGACATCTGAGTAAGGTTTTTTCAAAGCTGTGTCTATATACGGTATCACTGATGATGGAATAGCGAGTGGATTTATGGATGAAGGACTTGTGCTGACTATTAGGGAGGTCAGGTGGTAGGGTCTAGGAATGTAATTATTTATCGATATCTTGGTACTGGGGGGAATTAGGGCCAACAAGCTCACATACCATCTTGAACTCAGGGACATCAAAGGTGGCGACCAAAAAATCTTCCACTAAGAACTTGTACTATGACATATTGTTAGGAATATCCAAAACAGACCCTATCATGGCCATGGAATCTGCTACTTTATTTTGAGCATGTGGCACTTGGAAAAATAAGATGTCTGCAAATTACTGCTTCAAACTACCATTCATTTGTATGGGGTAAATTTCTCATCCTTAGTATCATATTAATCATTGACCTGTCGAATGACCAATTCTGAATCATCGAAGACCTGTAGACTCTTGATTTTCCATTTTATTGCCATACACAATCCTGTCAACAAGGCTTCATACTCTTCAATGTTATTGGTGCATGGGAAGGATAACCTAAAATATTTAGGGATTGTATCACCTTGAGGGGTAACAAATTATATACCTACACCTGATCCATGATTAGTATGCGAGCCATCAAAATATGATTTCCATGTTACTCCCATGTCTATTGTGAATATTGACTCATCAGGAAAGTCTAAAACTAAAGGGTGATTAGCTTGTATGGGAATTTCTACTAGTTGGTCAACAATGATGGTCTTTTTATTGCCTTACATTCCACATAGTGAATGTCGTATTCACCGAGTATCATGACCCATTTAGCTAATCATCCTATTAATGCCAACCTACTGAGTAGATATTTTAGGGGATCTATTTTTGCTACAAGCTTATGCTAATGGTTTAACATGTATTGTCTTAACTTTTGAGTGGTGAAAACCATTTCAAGACAAGCACGTTCAATTGGACTAGAATTAAGCTCGTATCCCACCAAAGTTTAGCTAATGTAATAGATTACGTGTTCCTCTTCCTCATGGTCATTTTGATCCAACAATGCCCCCAGTTTAGTTGTAGTTGTTGAGATGTACAAATTTAGGGGTTTTTCATCAATAGGTGATATTAGGACATGAGGCATCAGGAGATACTCTTTAATCTACTAAAAAGTTGCATCACACTTCTCTATCCAAATGAAAGGGACTTCCTTGTGTAACAAATATTAAAAAGGTTGATAATTATCTAGAAGTTGTGTAATGAAGCACCAAATAGACTAGAGTAATCCTTGTAGCATTCAGAGTTGATTGATTCCTTGAGGTGGAGGCATGTGTAATATTGCTTTGAATTTTATTTGGTCCACTTCAATGCCTTGATGCGAAACAATGTATCCCAAAAGCTTTCTTTATGTCATGCCGAAGATGCATTTCTTAGGATTGAGGTAGACCTTATATTCTTCTAGCCATTTGAATATATTGTCCAAGACTCTTAAGTGATCACCATGTGTCAAGGATTTTTCCTAAAGGCATAAACATAGTCTTCCATCAATGTGTGTATGAGATCATGAAATATGGTGGCCATAGCTCTTTGGTATGTTGTCTAGTGTTCTTCATTTTGAAGGGCATGGAATTCCAAAATTATGTGCCT
Organism: Sequoia sempervirens; assembly: GCA_007258455.2. Taxonomy (NCBI): domain Eukaryota; kingdom Viridiplantae; phylum Streptophyta; class Pinopsida; order Cupressales; family Cupressaceae; genus Sequoia; species Sequoia sempervirens. The sequence goes on along the minus strand of VDFB02086081.1, from coordinate 35,279,728 downwards.
CATGGATAGGTAAATGCGGTCTTGTGTTGGTCTTCAGACGCGATACAAATATGATTATACATTGAGAAGCTATTCATGAGGGACACCATCTCATAGCCTTCTATTAGGTCTACTATGATGTCTATATTCAAAAGTGGGAAGTCGTCCTTTAGACATGCTTTGTTCAGGTCATAGAAATTTTTGCAAATATGGATTTTCCTATTTAGCTTGGTCAATGGTATAATGTTTGAGATCCAGTCAACATAGTCAATAGGTCTTATGAAACTGACATCCAATAATTTCTTAAGTTTAACTTTAACTAACATAGCTATTTTAGGGTACATTTTTCTAAGCTTTTGTTTGATATAATTTGTATTTTGATGCAATGGTAGATGATGCAGGATGAACTCGGGGTCCAGCCTTAGCATTTTAGCATAAGACCATGAAAAATTGATTTGGAATTCTATGAAACATGCTTCAAATTTTGGTTTTTCCTCTTCTATGAAGGATTCTCCAAAGAGAACAATCTTAGGATTATCTACAATGTTGATGTTGACTTCCATTATTTCTTTCCATCAACATTGGGAATCTCTCTTGATTGATAGGGAGAAATTCCAATCCTCCATCCCTAGGTTCCTCAGAGAGGTTTTCACCTTTAGATCATCTATTCTTTTTACTTTTTTTTATTCAAAAGGCTCATTGTGGTTTTCACCTAAAGACCGTTCATTTTTTATTTTATTTTTGTTATTTTTGTGACTAGATGGTGGGACAATCTCATGCCAAAATATGCTAAAACATAAAGATCTATAGTGAATCCAACCTTATGGTCCCTATGTAGTATGCCCTTTCGTAGTCCCATAAATTCAGCAATGGCCTCATCATTTTCAAGTATGTCTAAGGTAGGTTGATCTTGTTGGTCCCAATCAATCAATTGTGGGTAAATGAGGGAGATTCCATCATCAATGTTAGTGAAGGATGGGGAAGCACCTAATAGGGTAAAGATAGAGGTATTATCAAGGTCCCAAAAGGATTCTATCCATGCTCTTATATCTATGTTCTTTGGTAGGTTGGGTTCATAAAAAGGAGTCAACACAAATATTGACATTCATGAGGTTGGTAAAGGATGGATGAGGTATGTAAAATACTTGAAAGAAATGATCAAGCTCATAGTCACTAGTGGTGCAAGATTCCCACTCATATTCATTAGATTTTGTGTCACCATAACAGTTTTCAGTAGGATCCTTAGTTTTCTCAACGTATTTCGAAGCACTCACATCCTTATTTGAAAGCACCTTAGTACTTGGAGCACAAATGTTAATTGGTACAAATCATAACCCTCAATTATTTGGCTACTTAAGAGGCATTAGGGGTTCTCTCATTCCATTTTTATGTATACCAAGTCCACTGATTCCATCATAATCCTTTTTTTTCATGAACTCAAAACCTTTACCATATTGTTCTATTGGTATCAATGGCATATCTTCTTCATCTTTGTAAATCCATTCTTAAATGTCTAGAATGTCTTCTTTATTTAACTCTCCCTAGCTTGTGAAGGTGGTGGTGGGGAGAACTTGAAAGATAGCTCTGGGTTATATCTTGAAGCAACACCTACCATAAGAACAGGGATAATTAGGTAGCTTTGTGATGCAATAGGAAATATTTAGTTTATACTCGCCACAACCTTTGTCCTAGATCTTGATTTTGGGGTTGGTGGATGGGGTTTTGGATGTGGACAATTTAATGAGGGTGGAGGGATTGACATAATTTGATGAAGTAGATGTGGAAGCTTCTTGGCTGATAGGCACTTGGTGTGTAGGAACTCCCCTTAAATTAGTGCAATATTGGAAGGGATCATGGCCACCAATGATTGTGACTTGAGTGCCATTCTATGGAAATTTGAACATTAGAGATAAGTGGAAGGCACAACTTTCATGGCATGAATCTAGGGTCTACCAAGAAGAAGTTTATATGGAAGTTCAAGATCCAAGACCTAGAATGTGGTGTCCATAACTGTAGGTCCAACTCTGATAGGGAGTGTGATAACACCATTTGAAGAGAGTTCTTTCTCATCATAGGCCTTGAATTACAATATTTTTGGTTGTTTCTACACACGCTTTAGAACAGCCAAATTCCTTGACCAATTTTAAGGTGCAAATGTTTCGTCTAGTTCCACCATCTACCAGGACTCGTCTAACCTTGTGTTGATGGAATAATTCTTCAAGGTGCAATGGGCCATTATGGTTAGAATTTTTTCTAGAGTAGTCTTTGTTGGAAAATGAGACATGGAGAGAATTTCCTGAGTATCCAACCATTATTTCAAATTGGCTGACATCCAGGTCGGTAGGAATGGAGGTTTCTTTGAAAGTCTTATCAAGGATAGATTATTGTTTAGGTGATAGGAATAACAACTCAAGGATAGAAATGTGTGTGGGTTGCTTGCCCAAATTTTCAACAAGATTATATTGTTCTTTATATTGTGCCTACTTTGAAGAAGGACCAAATAAAGTAACCTTAGACATGCGAGTAGTGACGACAAATTCAGGAACCTTTTTAATGGTGATTGTCTTGACATAGTCATCAGCGTCATGGAGGTGATCAATTATCTTTGAGTAATCAAAGGAATTCCTAGTATAATTAGCCTTATTATATGTCTATTGTCTTGAGGTGGAGGGATTTCCTGAACCGTGGTATTGTAGTGGATTCTTGAAGATTGTATGGTCTTGATTTGAAGTTTTTTGTTGTCCTTCAACCTCTATGGTACCATTTTTAATTAGTTCTTGAATTATGTTCTTCAACTAATGGCATGATGAGGTCTTATGTCCTTTGATGCAGTGGTAGTCACAAAAGGCATTGTTATCCCATCAAGATGGTTTGAAATGTCTTGGGTCGTATGGTTTGGGTTCTTGGAGTTGTATGACATTTGAGTTTACTAGCTTCTTCAAGATAGATTCAATTGGTTCTAGTAAAGGGGTAATTGTCATTGTGGGTATTGCCTTGGTTGTCTTGAAGGTCCTTGCTCTTGATTATTTTTCATTTCATTGGCTATGTGTTCATTCATGTTGGGCACTTTAATAGTCAATGTGTGTCTTATTTTTTTCACAACTTTCGTATCTATGACTCCATCATTTGTTACATTCTTATTCTATGACAAATACTTACTTTTGTCAATAAAGGTTTATTGGTTGTTGGTGTGTTTGTGGACATATGTAAGTTCACCTTGGGAAATTAGGACATTTTCTAGTGTCATGCCTTTCTCAACTAAGTCTGTAAATGTGGCACAACAATGTACTTGTAATGGATGTTTCAATTTTGACATGAGGTTTTTTATGAACATGTCAACTTTTTGTTTATTCAGGAATCTCAATAGGACATCAACTTGCCATACTATGCCATCTTTGGAAGAAAGTAATAAAGGGATCACCTTCATCTTGTTTCAAGTGGCATAAGGTAGAAGTCATGACATCATTTTCAATGTTGTAAGCATATATCTCCATGAATTTATTGGTGAGGTCATCCCATGACTTTATAGACCCTTTAGGTATCATTGAAAACAATTCAAGTTCTAGTTGCATAATACTTCTAGGGAAGAGTCTCAAAATATAGGAGTGATCATATGCGACATCCACACAAGCAGTGGTTTATTCTCATATGTTCTTGAGAGTATTTCTCTTTCTCTTATACTTAGTGAAGGTAGGGATGACATACCCAAGAGGGAAAGGAATCATGTATATACAAGTGTCCTATGGATAAGGGTGTAGATCATGTGATGAGTACATATTCATGTTTGACACTTGCATCCCTCCCACTTGAATTTACAGGGTAGCCAACTAGTTAGTCAATGCATCTATTACAGGATTGTTGGCAACATTTTTATGAGGTGCCATGTTTTGTTGAGATGACATGTTTTTGTTCAAAATGTTGTGTGTATGTGGTGCATTTTGATTGTGGTGATGAGTATGAATGTGTGATGTGTAAGTTGGGATGTCAGAAGTGGTTGAGCTATGTTACATTTGTTGGGTGTGTTTTGCATGTATATTTTGGTTGCCAAAAAGGATTCCTTGTGTGTAGCCATATGATATGTTAAGAGGTTGTGTCATTTCTGATCCTTGTCCTTGTTGAAAAGGATTATAATGATGTGATATGTTTGTATTTGACTATGTGGGGCATTTGTGGTTTATCCTTGCAAAGTGTTTGTATTGATATGAGGACCTTGTGACATGGTGGTTGTATTTGATTGAGGTCCTTGTGACATTATGTTTGTATATGATTGAGGTCCTTGGATGAGAATTTGTCTCACCGTAGGTCTACCAAGGATGGTAGATGTGGATGCCCCTATGGCCTAAGATGATGACCCAAAGGTAGTAAATTTTGAGCTAAAGGGTTGTGTTGTGAGTAATCCTTGTGATGTGGTTTGTGTCATTAGTTATGACTAATTGGTGGAAAAATGGATATATGAATATGACTCTTTCTCCAATAAATCACTCAACAATGTCCCAGGAGTCCTGATTGGATTTACTAACAACCTCACAAGGTGAGTCAATTCACAATGAGGACCTAGGAAGTGGGGTTCACCACCAAGTATAAACTTGGATAAGAAAATGTTGGAAAACACAATGTAATATGCAAATGAATGCTAAATGACCTAGAAAGATAAACAAAATGCAATAGAAAACTATGAAGCTGAAAATGTGCACCTGGGAAATCTGGAGATGTTGTGAGGATTATGGAAATGTAAAGAGGCTTCCAAAAAGTGCTATGGAGGACTAAGACACGCAAGATGGCATTTTAGTATTGTTGTTGTTTTTTAAGGCAGATGCAGTGTCTTTGGAAGTCAGAAATGGATCTAAAGAAATCTCTGAAAAATATGCTTGGGAGGGCTAAGTCACCCAAGGTGGCATATTAGTCTTATTTTGAGTTTATGCAAACTCTAAATGTGATCCTAAGCTCCAAGGTTTTCACTTGCTTCCTTTCTAATCTCAAGTTTTGAAACTTCCAAATTTAGCTTATATGTGAGTTTCTGTGAAAATGACAACTTTGTAATGCAACTTTGCAACTTTTACAATTTTGCACTCTAAATCATCTTCAAGACTTCAAACTAGATCTACAAACAAAAACATGCAAGATGGGAAAAACATGTTGTTTGTTAGTGAATGGGGGTTTTCCTTGGTCAAACCCCTTGTAGTAATTAAACCTTGAAATGAAATAGAAATAGTGAAGGAAATGGTGAATGAACAACATACAATGATATAACTCACCAAAACCTTATAAAGTATGCAAGCTCATGTGCAATGGCTGCAATGGATATGGATTTTGAACCAAAGGAATGATCTTGAATTTCTTTACTTGAATCAAAACCCTACATCAAAAATTTTAGCACAACAACACATGATGCAAGAAGCTCTTTGATATGATTCTTGAATCTTGATAATGGCTCCAAATGCTTGATAAATTTTCTTTTGAATTCTCTTGTGAACTCAATTATATTATGATGAATGCTCTAACAAAATTGTTCAATTGAAATGAATGAATGAACCTTGTATTTATACTCATCTATGTTGAATATCTTGAAATTACATCACACCAAGCTGACTTATGAATTCATTAAATAAAGGAGGCTAAATCCTGCCATAATTTAAAATTAAATACTGAAAATGACTCAAGGAGGACTAAGATTCCCTAGGTGGCATCTTAGTCCCAAGCCATGAAACTTGGGGCATAGACACCAAAAAGGGGCCCAATTAAGATGCCTCAAAATTAGGGTCCCGAGACCTTTGGGGGACAAAGACACCCTTGGTGGCATTTTAGTCAAAACCCAAAAATTAGGGACACACTAATGGACTCATTAAATCATCATTTATGCATTAGAGAATGTCAAGATTAACTAGAAAAATATATAATTGATTTGGCTTATGGACACAAAATAGGAACTATTAAGCCATAAAGAGGCATAAATAAAGCAAGGTAGGCCCAAAGAAAGTGTGAAAATACAAGGGTATGCATTTTACTATAGTACAATGACATAGATTGTGTCACAAAGATGGATGAAGTTTTGGTAGTTGTTCCAATGGGTAAGGAAATTATAAGTTGTGTAGATTGTCCTTGGCTTGTTTGTGTGTTGTCCTTGGGTGACATTGTTGTGTGTAGGGTATTGACATCAAATCCTTGAGGTAGTTTAACTCTGTGCAATATTTTGGATAAATATTGTTAAGGATCCAACATGACAATTTCATCCACAAGAGAGATTACTTTAGGATTTTGTGTGGTAGCCTCTACTTCTTCTATGAACACATTTTCATCTTTACATCTAACAAAAAATTGTTTGAAAGGATTTTATGTCTTTGGTTGCTAACAAGATGTAGATCCCAAGTTGACATACTCATGAATTTCAAGGTTGGTATTTTTGTGAGGATCATTAGGTTTATTTTCAAATTGAGGGTGCTAGTCTTATTGTAAAGGTCATCATCATCATCATCATCAAAGAGATCCATTGCTCGATGTTTCTTTTGCAATCTAGTTTCAACCATATAAGACTTGCTCAAAATGAAGGCGGATGGTATGAGACTAAGACTATGCTTTTGGTATTTTTTTGAAATAAGGTATGCCTAAATGTAATGCAACTATTTTTTTTTTTGGTATTTTTGGTATTTTAGGGATGAAAGATGTCTAATGTATGCAACAAGACTAAAAGTGATAATGATAATGTTGGATGTTATGAAGTATAGAATGTATGATGATGCTCTTATATGTCTAAAATATTATGGTATGAAGGATGCAAATGACTAAGTGGTGATGGATACCTATGGTGAACTTGAGGGCTTAAACACTTTTGAAAGATGTAAGAATAGGATCACTAACTATCCAAGGGTAAACCAATGTTTCAACTAGGACTGTCAAAGGACTTTTCTAGGACTAGTTAAAAGAGTGATAAGGTGAGTTTCCCAACTAGACTTGTGAGTAGGAAATTATCACCAAAATGATAAAGGATGAAGTTAAAAAGTGACTTGGTCAAGTGACAATCTTTGGTTGAAGCAATGATTTTGCCATGGTATAAAGAGTTCCTCTATCCTAAAATCCAAAGTTTCAAGCATAAAATTTTAATAAAAGGGAGTCTAATGTGATGTTGGGATATGTGAGTAATGCAGATGCTAAGGTACCTAAAATGGTCACTTAATAATGGAATGATTATATGCAAGGTGAACTAAGCAAGTTTCTGGTTTTAAACAGGAATCACAACAAGAAGTTGGTCTAAAAATGGATCTTAAAGGTTTAAATATGATTTTGGCAAGAATTTGACCTTATTTTGACTATTTTTTTGGAAAAAAATTCTAGGTGTGAAACTATCAAGTGATGAAATTTTCAAGTTAAAGGTTTGCTTACTTGTTTGTTTGAAAGACACACACATAAAACACAATGTGTTGAGTTTGATCTTGGTGTGAAATGGAAAACACTTTGAAAGAACCTTGTACAACCCTAGGCTTCTCAAGAGACACCACTCGCTAGATCCCCACTCAAATTTATACAACCACTTAAATAAGGTATATAACTAGAGACTTGGTAGAACTGACTCCCCTCCACGACACTCACTTCTCGGGCTCACCAAGTCTTAATTCTCCAAAGAGGAATTTCTGCCTCTACACATGCTTAGTGAAAATGTGGGGCAACTTTAGAATGATTGTTCCTATGCTAGCAAATGAAAGGGATTTTGGCCACTATAACAAAGGTTCGTAGTGAATACTCAGGGACATGACACCTCGTGAGCATACATAAGCCATTTAAGGCTTAATTTTCTACTAAGGGATCTTATACATTTTATCTAGGTACCTAGTTTCAAGTGAAACTACACGACTAAGGCCTACATACCATGAGGACTTGACAGTTTATTCTTATCCTTTTCTATACTCATATCTTTTGCATGTGACGTATCCATCAGACAAAAAAGCAAGACAAGTATGTTGTTTTTTATCTCCAAGATCACATGAAGCACAATGAGAGAGCATACACGACACCTTTATCTCACACTTACATAATGTCCATTTTAATTCCAAAATCCAAATGTGTAGGTGGTTGTACAAAATTTCTAAAGGTGTTTCTGATTATGAATATCACCAAATGGCATGAGAGAAGAGCATACGCACCTAGAAACAAAATTCAAATGAGAAGACAATGCAAGCACTAGTAAATTTTAACCCCACTTATGATGTCAAACAAACACTCAAGTTATTTTTAGACCCACTAATCATTCTATGTGAAAAAGGAAAAAAATATAAAGCAAGAGCCTTGCAAAGCACGATTACTAGTTTTGACATCCAATCATTGATAAGTGAAAGTTTAGGTTTTAATTTTCAAATCTTGGTCATTCGAACCTAAAAAAAAGGTCAAAGATTAGTCACAAAAATGAAAATTAAACTAAAAAAAATGACATTAAGCTAAGTAACTGCAATTAAAATTTAATCTAAACCTAACTAAGTTAATCCAAACATTAATCTAAATTAATCTAAGTTATCATTAATTTAAACTAAAAAGAAATTTATTTAATCTAAATTAATCAAAATCTAAATGAATGTAGAAAATCTAAAATTGAAACTATATTTAATCGTAATCTGAATTAATCTAATAAGAATCAAAACTAAAATTATGAAAAAATAATTTAATCTACAAATTTAATTAAATTAAAAATCTAAAATTCTAAAAATCTAAAATTTAATCTAATCTAAAGAAATCTAAAATCTAAAAAAATATAAAATTAATCTAATCTACATTAAAAAAATCTAAAATCCTATAATTAATCTAAATTAATTAATCAAAAATTAATAAAAATTAAAATCTAGTCTACACTAACAAAATTAAAATTAATCTAAGTTAACAGATTAACCTAAATGCTAAAAAAGTTTACCAAACAAAATTGAATGCAAATCTAACTATGAATATTAAAACTAAATTATTCTTACAAAACATTAACATCTAAATTCTAAGAAAACCTAATTAAAATCAAATTAAAGTTTTCTAAAAGCTTTTCGTCCACAGTTGACCATGCCAGTGACGAAAGAGTGTGAATTTTTAGAATGTAGCATGCCAAATTGGACAGGTTAAATGTCAAGCATAATTAATGAATGCAAGTCGTGGGTTCAGCCAACTGCCAACCACTCATAGTTGGCAAAGTGTCATTCTCAACCACCCACATTCCTCATGTTGGACCTGTGCATCATAAATGTTGCATCCAACCTTATGCTACAATGAACACATAATTTATTATACCTCTGGTTATAATTCGAATGTATGAGCCTATATTTGGTAGAGCTCTAAATCAGAGTGTCTCGTCTCTTCCCTGTTATTTTTACTTTAGCTCAAGCAGCCTATTGAATACTGTAGAAACTCGATTGAGGTTGCTGAAGATCTTAGAGAGGCTAAAAAATGTGATGAGCAACAGAGCCATCAAAAGTGGGAAACAACACACCAACTTGTCTTACCTGTTGAGGTAAACTTGTGATGCTTGTGTTGCCATGCAGAAGTTTTCAACTTCAACACTTCAAAATAAAAAATGTATTGTTGATGGGATATTCCACTCTATTGGTGTAATTAAAAACTTTACAAAATATAAGCAGTGAGAATTTTTTATCGAAGCTAGCTTTGCAAGAAGAGAGTATAGACAATTCACCTTTTCCTATAAGATTTGCAAGAGTGAAGAAACGTTGTAAGGAACTAAGTCTATATGATTACATTGCATGAATTTCAATATATATGAACACACGTCAACAAATAGAAAAATACAATAGATATTATAGTATAAAAGGTGTAAATGCAAATATAGGAGACTTGCACCAAGCACGCAATTTGTTTGATAGAATACCTCAAGAAAGTTTTAAAAAGTATACAGGCTTTTGTTTTGGAAAAGAGGCTATGTACATCATTATAAGGTAACTAGATTATATACACTTCAGTTGACAACCATCCAAAAGGGTGAATCATAGAAATTATTCGATAGTATTAGCATTTGTAAGTTGTCTACACTCTGCTTGAGAACAATTTGACTGAGTAAATATTGAGGAGATATGGATGACACTAGCGTGCAAGAAAAATATACAAGAAGGTTAATAAATTCATTCAAAGTGGTAGAAACACTTCAAAACCCTGCCACCTTCAAAACATTAGCATGAAAATGATCATAAATTCCCTAATTGTGAAGGTAGAATATCTTCATTGTGGTAGTATGATTTTACGTGCACTATGGTTGTAACTGCAGTTGTACTATCGATGCTGGTGTCTGAAAAAATTCTCTTTATGGTTGTATCCCTATATTCTGAGGATCTAAACACACAAAAGTGTGATTAGCTTGAGTTTAGATTTACTGATGCCTCCATGATACACAAAAAAAAATGTCACTGTTCAAATGTAGGCTTTGATTCTCCACGAGTTTGTAGAATCTTTCTTTCATGGGGCAAATAGAAGAAAACAAACAAACATATCAATGACATCTACTAAAAATAGTTAATGTGGTGCATCCAACAATTAATCTGGAAAAACAAACTTACAACTAGGATGATAAATACAAACGGTTAAGTGGTTAATCTTTTATTTATTCTAGTACTATATTAAGCACATATGCATGTCTCTTAACTAAAAATGATAGATATAGGGATGAATTTACTTCTGCAATCTCCTTATTCAACAAAATATTGTAAAATAAAACTAACTTAGAAATAGATCATTTTAAATCCATTATTTCAAAATACTAGTAGGTTCATCAAATGTAGCTAGAGTAAAATTTCTAGATTAATTACAAATAGCATAAAACCTTAAATCCTAATCAACAATAAAGCACAAAGAAAGTAAGAAGCATAAAAATATTGAAACAATATCACCTAGTCTTCAAGCCTCCATTGATTGACCTCTATTGGCTTTCTCCATCTTGTTGCAAATTTCATGATTTCATTTAGATTTAAGTTCAACTATAACCTATGCCTAAAACAAGAAAAATATTGAAGTAATGTGTGCTCAAGTACTCAGAGTTCTCAAGCATGTTGTGTGTATGCACGAAGATGACTAGAGAGAGACCCTTTTAAAAGAATGCCAAATTGGCAATGGATGGACATGATTAGAAGTTGATAAATTCCTAAGATCAAAGGCTAGAATTCAATGTGATGAGGAGCATTAGGGTTAGAGCAACATTAGGTCAAAGTTAGGGAAATATTTGAAATGAAGGGTTTGGATTTAATTGAAAATAATTAAATCAATGGTGGAGAAAAAGAGGTAGTGGGAAAATCAAACAATAATAGCAATTATTTGATTTATGGAGGAAAGTTGACTTTTGGAATCAAATAATGGTTTAATTCATAAATGAGAATAAGACAAAAAGGAAATAAATAATTGTTTTGATTATTTACTTGTGGGATGAAAAGTGGGTTAAATGGACAATTTTATTTAATTGAAGGATAAATAATAATGTTATTAAATAATTAGTGGTAATTATTTAATTATAGGCGAAAATGACAAATAATTAAATAAATAAATTCAAAATTTATTTAATTATTGGAGGGAATAAGGATTAATTAGTGATTTATTTAAATAAGTAAATGTAATTTATTTATTTAAATATACATAGAGGAATAATTAATACATTAATTATGTGAGGGAGAAGTCTGGTCGCCATAAAAAAATATGGCTTGCAAGTCTAGGCCATTTTTATGTGTCTATACTTGGTATCTGTATTTCATAGAGTATGGAAGTTTTTCTGGTTTCAATTTCTTAGGTCTATGTCATCTTTGTTCTCCTTGCTCCTCTTGCACTTTTTCAATGTCAATATCCTACTCTAAAGAAGACATTTAATTAAACCTAGAAACAATGACATTCATTAGACAATAGGAGTAGTAGACAAGGTTAGACATCATATAAATTTTACATTAAAATCCTATTATCTAAAAGAAGTGGTTTTCCAAATAATATTTTAATACTTTCAGGAGTTAGGATCGGGTTTGCACCTAGAATGTGACAGCTACTAACACTTCATATCATACCTATTGGACATCATGATTAGGATCATGTTCTTCATAGGAACCATGGAGGAAAACATATTGAAAGTCTAGATCAGGTTTGGATCCAACACTGGGAGTTAGAAAATGGAAGTACTTCAAGTTTCATCATTAGTTCTGTCCCTACAAGAGATTGGAAGTTAGAGTCAGGATAAGGATCGAATCAAAGACTTAGCACAAGGTCGAGAGTCAAGTTCACTTTTGAAGTATGATCTCGAGGAGTTACTGAAAGTTGGGATTATGTTTCATTTGAACTTGAACCTTTTTAGACATGAATTGGTACATGTCAATTGTGATTTATGATCTTGACCAAAAATCAAAATTCAAAATTGGGACAACACCAAGCAGTGGAAACTAATATTGTGTCAAGGATTTGGTTCCTTCTAAAGCTCGATCCTGAAGATAATGTGGGGATCAAAAATTGGGGCATGAGCTAGTACTTTGAAGAAAACTATAAACATGGTAAGGTTGCAATATGAACTCTAATTCCAACTATAGATCAGAAATCATAATTAGGATATGAGTTGCAACTAGACCTAAATGGTGGTAATAGGATGAAGTTTAGTTCTGAAACTCAATTCTGATAGGAATATGGGAATTAGGATCAAGAAAAAATCAAACATGAAGGAATTTAAATGGATTTAACCATATCCTCACACATACCTTCGAGACTTGGATTGGGATTGGAACGAAGGATTATAGGGAATATCATGATTAAGTGCTATCACACCCACTTTCCAAGAAATTCCACTCAAGGATAACCCTAGAGATCTCAATGCCAAAGACAAACAAATCTTGTAATAGGGTTGTCCTAGGTGCTCAATATGATCTAATGATGGTTTCACCACCAATTTTAAACATGGAAAAGATAATGAAATGAAATATGAAATACAAAATCCTAGTTGAATGCAAACTAACACTAAATAACCTAGAAAAGAGAATGAAATGCAACAAAAAATTGTAAACTAGAAAGGGTGCACTTGGGAATTTGGAGAAGGATAAATGGAGGTTTGAATCACTAAAAATTCTACTTTCAGGGCTAACTAGGACTCATTCACCAAGTTGGGTGAATCATTCCTATTTAAGGGAAACTATGTAGGAATAAGATTCTACCAGAAGGGTATCTGAATCTACAAAATCTTGAAAATAGGCTGGAACTGGGACTCATTTTCCAAAAGTGGCGACTTAGTCTAGTTGGGATTTTTTGGAACTTCAAAGGCTAATTATGCTTTTCTTTGCTTGCTATGTCCTTTCGGACTTGTTTCCATATCAAAATCTCTAATTTGTAACCTGTGGTCTTCTCCAATGTTTTCCAAGGCTTGATGACAACTTTGACAACTTTGAATGATTTGGAAATTTCCTCCAATCTTGCTGCTTATGAAATATGCAACCTAGACCTGAAAATCACACACAAAGGAGAGGGGAAAATGTTGTTGGGTTAGTGGATAGGGGTTTTCCTTGATCAAACCCTTTCTTGGTAATTCAACCTTGAAATGAAAGAAAATATGAATGGAGAATGATGAATGAACAAAAGACAATGTTGCAACTTACCAAACCCTAGCAATAAGGTTTTGCAAATATACTTGAAATGGTTGCAATGGATGTGGTTCTTGAATCTTGCTTGATGGATGTTGATCTTGCATGAAACACTTGCTTGAACCATAAACTCTACATCACAATTGTTAGCACAATAACAAACATGACATATGAAATTCTTTACATGATGATTGATGTTTGAAGAATAATCTAAAATGCTTGATAATTTTCCCTTGAATGCTCTTGCGAACTCTCTTGAATGCTAGGTATGAAAATGAGTGAAAGAACCTTGTATTTATACTCAATTATGCAAGAATTCCCAAAATAACAGCACTACAAGCTAACATCAGATATAGGAGAATAAAATCCTACCAAAAATTTGAATTAAACTTGAGTTTGGGCCACACAAGACTTGTTCACTGAAGGTGATGAATGAGTCCATTAGACATAATGTATGGGACCAAAAACCAAAAGTGCTTAGAAATGTGTGAAAATCAGTTTAGGGCCAAAATATCTAGGCGGGACCCATTTGCTCAAGGTGGTTAAATAATTCCAGATCCCTAAATCTAGGCCACACAAGCTAGAAACACCTAAATTATGACTGGCTAATTATTGGTGTTGGGATTATCCTTGAAAAGATGCAATAAATGAGGATTGTGGATGCAAAATAGGGACAAGTAAAGCATAACAAAGCCCAATTATTAAAGAAAAACCTAGATAAGTGTGAAAGTGTGTTAAACCACTATAAAAAACTCCAAATAAGCAAGATTAAGGTTGATTTTCATTATAAATAGGTTTATTAAGTTCAATTTATTGATAAAACCCTATAAAAGTGTGAAAGCCATTGGAAAATATTGTCATTGATGTCAAAAAGGATCAATATGCATCATTAATGACAAGAGGGTGTTACAAATATTTGGAAGTGAAAATAGATGCTAGATTTTCAATCTAAGTTTCTCAAGAGCTTTGCAAGAAGGTCTTGTGTAGATCTCGATGTCAATCAAGATGTCATCATTCATTTTTCCATGCTCTCGATCTAGGGTTTATGAGTTAAACCCTACATTTGCAGGAGTTTACAATCACAACATTCAAAATATTCTATCTCATTCCTGACTTGTGTTTGGTGGTTGTGGGGAGCGCAAGTAATAACTTAAGCCCATTATGTCTGTCCCGTGATTGGCTCCTCACATCTTGGCAAATGGTTGAAGAATTTTGTGTTTCATATTGGTATAACAAGAGTATAATGATATGACTCTCCCAAGAGTTTATTCAATCGCTTGATGACCATATCATCTGCGAGACGCCAATGTATCAGTAGGAGTTTGGAAGGACTCTCTTTGATGGAGTGATAAGAATTAAGGAGAGCTTTATAAAAGTGACAGTGCATGATCGGCGAGACATTGATGTATCAGTAGGAGTCTTGGAGAAGTCTCCTCGATGGAGCAATAAGGAGTGTGGAAATGTTATTAGTAGGACTATACGATGTTGATGAGATGTTTGGCTATGTATCTCTAATTTGGAAATGGTAGCACTCCATGTTGAACCAAATCATAGTGACATGGGTGAAACTGATGATGAAGATAATACGTGGCATGACAAGACTCGATAAAAGATAATCCACATTCTTGTTGTGGATTATGATGTAATGACATTGTGATAAGGTGCACATGTGATGTCATCAATGGCCTTCATCAGCATGATTCATGGTCATCAACAAGACTTGTTTGGATGCATCTTTAATAGTCTGATATGTGCTTAATTAGAGAGAGATGTAGTTCGCATGGAGTTTCATGATTATCTCTTTGACAATTTAATGACCTACCCATTGGTTAGACAATATGGTATTACCAGAACTATGGAGCTAGTCATAATGATAGGGCTATAGGAGAATGGATGTTTACTATGGGACCTAGTGAGGCAAACGTGGAAGTGAGAATCTATAATATGAGAATGGCATGCATTCATGAAGAGAATGATAGGATGACATGTGGTAGGAAGTGATATTTAATGCTAACATGTGGTGACATGATGGTGTTGGGACCACTTGTCTATAGTAGTGAATGGTATTGGCATGAAAACACCATATTGGTGGGAGTCTGAAAGATGTCCCCTCAACAGAGTAATAAGGGGAGAAGCTAGTGGGACCCGGTTGTGCCGAAGGCTAATAGTTTGCAAAGAACGATTGCTCGGTATGCAAATTTGCATCACTGTCATGAATTAGGTGGAAATTACATGGAATAATGATGGCATGTGGGCCCAAGTACTTGAAGGTTATCAGAGTCGCATTTTTGTATCGACAAGACCTTGAAGCACATCTCTCCAATAGAGTGATATGACAGATCAATGATGAAGATTTGAATGAACACTTATCCAATGGTGGAGATTTTAAAGCATGACAATCAACAAGGATCACAAGATTAGGGCACAAAATGAGAAGATTGTTGGCCAGAATTCAAACATAGAGATCTAAAATGACTATGACAAGTGTGAACAAGGGTTTCAATCTAGAAGCTGACATATGAACAAAACCAAATTGCTCAACTGCCCCAATGAATAATTAATTAAGGTGATATGATCTACCAGTTGGCAGCATAAAGATTCATACTAATCAAGATAAAATCTAATTGAATGGGCAAGAGAATGCATTGAATGCATTCAGCTCTAGTGTCTAATAGAAGAGTCAATTTAGGAAAAAATATTTTCACCTAAATTTAATGTTGTAGGGCTTGAGGTGAATTGGTAACTTTCTAAAGAAGGTAGCAAATGGAAAACCTTAATAGATATTTTGATATGCATGAGCTATAAAAAAGAGCGTTGGTGATAAGGGGTCTATAAGTTGAAGTAGGTTATTGTAAAGGAAAGTAGAGAATTTGAATATACATGAATTTGATTATAGTAGTGTGAGAGTGGAAAGAGAGAGAAGTGTGATGTACTGAATTGATGCATTATAGTTTTTGCAAAACCAATTTTATGCATACTTGAATTTGTAATCTTCATAGGTTGTAGCCTCATAGTACTAATTTGTAGCTCAATTTAGGTGATAGTAATATCCTTGGAGTAGTAGCTCCTAAAACAAGGTGTAACAACATCCTTGAAGTTGTAGTTTCTAAATAGGGAGTTGTTACTTCCCTGGGTTGTAGCCCTAAACATTTTAATTGAACTTCTTTTCCTATGAGGTTGGATTAGGATATTAGACCCTAGCATCATTTGTCACCATGGTTTTTCCCATATTGGGTTTTCCACATACATATGGTGTTATGTGCTGATCTCTCTTGTGCTTTTGAGTGTTATGCTTATTCATGCTTTGAAATGCACATTTTAGTTTTTTTAAGTTTAAGTATGCAAAAGGTCTCTCTAGATTAAAATTTTTAGTATCTACTAATTCACCCCCCTCTTAGTAGATCATTGTGTTATAAAAATTGCTATCAGAGGTTTAGGTAACCTAGGAGAATCTTAATCATCTTGGGTAGATCTTGGATTGGTGGACACAATGACACATCAGGAAGGTTCAAGAAATCCACCTATATTTGACGGAAGAAATCATGCTAAGTGGAGCCAATTAATGGAAGGATGCTTTTCAAAACCATGTATAGTATTATTTCTACTATTCCTACTGATCATATAGGAAAGAAGGATTATGAGAGAAATAAGACAACCTAGTTTATCATTATGAACAATTTTTCTGATGCTAGGCATAGAAAAGTTATTCACTATAGAACTACTTATGGTGTCTAGGAAAAAATGAATAAGATCTATGAAGGTGACACCAAATTGAAGTTGGAAAATTTACAAGTGCTAAGAGAAAAATTTGAATGCTTGAAGATGACTGAAGAAGAGAAAATTGTAGACTACCTTCAGAGAGTTGATGATGTGGTAAATGTCATTAAAGGGGTGTAGATCTGAAAGAAGAATATGAGTATTGAAAGTTCTCAAGTCTATAACAACTAAATGTGATTCCAAGATTTTTTCTATTGAAGACATAAGAGAAATTGATAAACTTACCCTTGATGAAGTGCATGGAATAATTACAACATATGAGATGAGAATGCTAGATGTTAAGTCATCTAGGAGAGAAGCTGCATTTAGATTGCTGAGAAAGGAAAGGATAGTTTAGAAAAGAAAGACAAAGTTATGGTCATTATTTTAGACTTTGAAGAGACTAATGAAGAAGAAGAAAACTTCATAAGGAGAATAAGGAGAGGATCCAGAAAATATAAAGGTAAGCTTCATTTTAAGTGTTTTAATTGTGGTTGAATAGGTCATTTTTCGTCAAAGTGTCCTTATGGTAAAGCAGATAGTTCCAAGCAAGAAGAAGACAAAAAGGAAAAGAAAAAGGTTTATACAAAAAGGAAGAATTTTGGAAAGAAGAAGAGTTTGTAAATCAACAAAGAAAGTGAAGCATTTGATGTTAGTGATAGTTCATAACAAGATCAAGATCGTGCCCTTGTAATGAGAGAAGATAAAGAGAATTTCTATTTATGGCTAAAGAAACTAAGGATCATAAAGATGCATAAATTGAGGATTCACATGAAGAAGAAGAGGGATTTGTTCATCTTGAAGGAGAATTAATCAGTTCTCTTGAAGATATTGATGAACTAATCTTGAGATAAATATGATGATCTTAAGAGAAAAAACAAGAAACTGAAAAATAATGCTGAAAAGGAGACTAGCTGATTAACTCAAGAACTTGAAGAATCCAATAAGGTGATAGTTGGTCTGAAAGTTCATGTAGAAGAGCTCAAAAGAGTTGAAGATGTCATGAAATATAAATTGTAATATGAGATGGATAGATGTTTGAAACTTGAGGAAAAAATAGTTTCCTTAAGAAAAGAATTGGAGAAAGCTAACGAACATATCAATAAAGGTATAAAGTTAAAAGGTGGTACTAATATTCTAGATGAATTAATAAGTACACAAAAGCTAGGTAATAAAGAAAAATAAGGCTTGGGACTTGAGAAAGGAAAAAAATTCATTTATTGATGCTTCTACAAAGCTCTATGAAATATTTAGAGTAGAATAAAAATCAATCCTCAATGGTGAAGAATCTAACAAAGGAGGAGCCTCTAAAGATGAAAAGAATTCAACTATAGTTGAGAAATCTGTTAGAGAGAGGAAACCAACTGAAGACAAGAAATTTTGTACCTACTAATTACTAATTAGCAAAAGAAGTAGAATACAAAGAGAAGAAAGAATGATGGTTTGACAAGAGTACACTATCCAAGGAGACCTAGTTAAATATCTCCCCATCCAACTGAAGGAAACTCCATGACCAGGTACTCATCATACTTCAATGGGTATTTCTATACTTGTAACAATTTTGGTCATAGGACTAGAGAGTGCCAATTCATTCCAAGGAGAAATATAAATTTCATGAGTAAAAATTCATTTGCTTCTTTAGTTGATATGAATGTAGTGTGTTTCAATTGCAATAATTTTGGTCATATAACTAGAAATTATAGAGAAAACTTTGTAAGACCAAATTATCAATCTAATAATAAGAAAAACACACCTCCCAAAACTGAAAAGAAAAATAAGGTCATTGAGAAAAAGGAAGAAAAAGTTGAAAATAAACCTAAGAAGGTATGGAAGGAGAAAAAATAGAATTCCACTCTTTCTATAATTTCTCAAACAAAATTGCATGCAAAGGAACAAAAATAATGGATAATTGATAGTGGCTAATCCAAGCACATGACTAGAGATAAAAAAAAATCATTAAACTTGAAATGAGAAAAGGAGGTTTAGTAAGCCTAGGTGATAATACTGATGTCAAGATTTGTGGTAAAGAAATTTTAAGCAAAGATGTGAAGAACAAAAATAAATATGTGCTCTATGTTCAAGGTCTAAAACATAATATTCTTAGTGTCAGCTAGATGTGTGATAATGGATACAAAGTTGTAGTTGATTTTGAAGGTTGCAAGATAAGAACGAATGGTAAAATAATTGCTCAAGGGATAAGGACTAATAGTAATCTCTATATTCTATGTGAAGTGGAAGGATGAACATGTCTATTTAGACAAGCAGATGATATTTGGCTATGGCATAAAACATCGGGACATGTAAACATTGATGATTTGGTAAAGATAAGGTCAAAAGGATTAGTCAAAGATATACCTAAGATTGCAAAGCTTGAAAATACCATTTACCAAGGATTTCAGCAAGGAAAGCAAATAAAGTTTAAGTTTCTTACAAAGGATTATTCAGTTCTTCAAAACCCTTGGAGATAAGTCATACTGTTCTATGTGGTCCAATTAGGACACAAGCATTTCAAGGAGAAGGATATTTCATGTTGTTGATTGATAATTATATGAGAATGGCATGGGTCGCATTTTTGAAGGAGAAGGCTAAAGCATTTGAAAAGTTTAAAATCTATAAGAAGTTGGTAGAAAATGAGACTGGGACATGAATCCAATGTCTCAGGTCAGACAGAGGTGGAGAATTTATGTCAAGTGAATTCATGGAATATTGTGAAGATCATGTAATCAAACACCATTATCAACCCTAAGAACACCACAACAAAATGGTATGGTAGAGAGAAGAAACATGATTGTGAAGGAGATGGCTAGATCCATGTTGAACAAGGAAAACTTGATAGATACAATTTGAAAAGTAGTACAAACTAATGTATACATTCAAAATAGAGCTCTTATTAGATTTAACAGTGGTAGAACACCATGTGAATTGTTTTTTGATAGGCCTACATCAGTCAAGCATTTAAAAGTATTTGGCAGTAAATGCTATATCAAAAGAGAAGCTAAAGGTTTGTGAAGTTTTGTGTCAAGATGTGATGAAGGAATATTTTTGGGGTATTCCAATTAGAGAAAAGCATAAAAATGTTACAACAAGCAATTGCATAAAATTGTAGAGGGTGTACATGTCAAGGTTGATGAAAGTAAAGCCAAGTCCAGTAGAAACAATCTTGAAAGAGGATCAGATGATAAGGATATAGGTGCAACAACAAAAGAAGAAGAATAGGAAGAAGAGAATGAGAAAGAGGTTGAATGTGCTCCAACAAAATATGTGCAAAAAGATCATCCTGTAGATTAGATAATTGGTGACAAGAAGGAAGGTGCACAAACTAGAAGAAGACTTGCAAAGAACAAGGAACAAGTGAATTTTTCCCTCTTATCTCAGATTGAACCGAAAAACTTTCATGAAGCTAGTAAAGATGAGAGTTAAATGGAAGCAATGGAAGATGAACTCAATTAGATTGAAAAGATAAAAACATGGGAATTGGTTCTTAGACCATCAAGGAAGAGTGTAATTGGCACTGAATGGGTATTCAAAAATAAGCTAATTGAGGACGAAGTTGTGATTATAAAAAAAACAAGGTTAGTGTGCAAAGGATATGCTCAAGTAGAAGGTATTGATTTTAAAGAAACATTTGCTCTAGTTGCATGCTTAGAAGCTATTAGAATGTTTATTGCATTTTCTATGTATAAAGGTTTTAAAGAATATCAAATGGATGTCAAAACTACATTTCTAAATGAAAACCTCGAATAGGAAGTATATGTGAAATGTTTTTATTTGCCTTAGTCTTTTGATCTTCAGATTCTTTTGTTTTTGGCTTCAAAGATGTATGGGTTTATGCAAGGGCGGTTGAAAAGATGGGAAATGCACCACGTTGTGATTGCATGAATTTATTTCATCATTTTCCTTTTAGAGGAGGGCCCGGGACATGCATCAACTTGGCAAAAGTTTTCTACAAAATATTTTTTAGAAAACATAAGATCCTTGCTAGCATAACGTGTCATCTCTTCGTTGTAGGAGGATTATGCCTCTTACAACACTATATCTTTTAGGAGTTTGTTAGAGCTTGTTGGCCTTTCTTTCTCTTGGTTTTCAAGATGGGAGTTTTCAGTTGATGCCTCTAGGTGATGTGATTGGTCAATAGGACCCTTTTTCTAGATTTTTTTTAGGATTTGAACATTTACGGGCCTCTATCTTTGTTAAATATCTAAAGGGAATTAATGTAGCAGTTGAGAATTAATGAACAAAGATCATTAAGACCTAACCAAATATCTACAATCAGATTGCAAGCTATCAGATATCAACATCTAGCAGCAATTAGTTATGTATTGTGGTTGTGTTTTCTTCTTTTGATGGTTATATAAGGAGGGAAACAACATAATTCAGGGTTGGATTCCAAGTTGTAGTTTCTTTGTTGAAAGAAAATGTTTCTTTAATTTTCTTAGGGTTTTAGAATTATTTCCAAAAGAAAAGTTATAGAACTAATTTTCTTTGGCATGTTACATTTGTTAAAGTTTAAACTATTGTCGGATTGGCATATGACCTCTATTTCAAAGTTCATTTGATATTTAAAAGCATGAAATATTGAGGGGAAATTGTTGATATTGTGCATGTATGTTCTTTTTCAAGCTTTCATTCTTTATATTATCATTTTGGATGACACACTATGTCTTGCAAGCTAAATATGGATAGTTTAAGTAGTTGATTTCCATGCTGTATGCTCTTATGGTAGAGTAGTAGCTTAAGAAAATTGGATTATGTCATTGGACTTCTCTATTTTTTTGAACGTTGTTATTTTGGCATGCTATGCTATATTAGGAGGAAGATTTCATGTGATTTATGAGATATTGTTCTAGTACTAATAAGAAATATTTTTATGTGATTCGACCTTAATGAATAATTCCCACATAAATATTTGAAAGTCTACACTCTGCTTGAAGTTTGCCTTTGTTGTTTGTTCTCTTTCCAACAATGAAGTGTTTTTTGTGTTTATATATATCACTCATAAGAATGATTTGGGTTTGAAATGTTGTAAAAATTTTGGCACATCACCTTTTTATGTTTTATGTTTACATTTCCTTCTCCCCTTATCTCCAAACCCCAAAGAAGAGTTGACTTTCTATAAAAATCCTTGAGGTATTCAATGAGATGCAATTTGTGCCTCACTCATTGAATTTCCCATATGAATATTAGAGAGGCACAAGCTTTGATGATCAAGAGTTCTTTTTCTGGTATGCCTGATGGGACAAGAAGTTTTCCAAAATCTTGATTAGAAGTTTCATGGCCAGAGTCCAAACAAGAGAATCTTCGAGAGGTCACTTCCAGTACTCTCAATTACCTTCCTCAGTACCTAGAATGAGAAGACTTATACATTTTGGATCACCTAGAAGGAGTAATAGAGAAAGAAGTAAGAGCCCAACATTCAGGGCTTTATCTACACTCAAAGGCTCAAACTTCCAAAATAGAGTATCAGTATACCTAATTCATAAGAATCTTTTCTTTATATCTCACGTCCATCCCCCTACTCCTAGAAAATTTATAGCATGGGATAGCATTAGTCTGCTCCAACTACCCACACCCCCAAATGTATGGCTTTCTATAACTACTAATCCCTCAATCCTATCCTAAAATTCTCTAGAGAAGACTTCAAAACCCTTTTTGAACACCTTGAAGATATACCGGAAGTATGTAGGGTACATAATATAGTAGAGAAAAATATCACTCTAAGGCTATTAGTTGCCTCTTTCAAAGGAAAAGCCCAAGATTGGTATCGATATTTTGCTTCAGGATCTATTATGTCTTGGGACCATCTCAAAGAGAGGTTGTTTAAATTCTTTTCAGAAAATGGAGATTGCTCCTCACTATTACATCAATTAATCACCATGAAGAGGGCCCAGCAAGAGGCCATGAGCAATTTCAACACTAGGTTTGATAAAACTTGGTAGAGGATCCCTGTGACTTCTCAACCCCTAGATGAAATGGCGTTCATGTTCTATCTAAAGGCTATCAATTCGGACATCCAAGTTGTGATAAATTCCATGGGAGGAGACATCTTGCCCCATGAATATGAGGTAGTGTGCATGCAAAAAACAATTTGATCAATGCTGGGAAGCTCCCACCATGACCTCCTATATCCATTTCATCGAATTCTCTAGAACATCTCGATAAGAGGCTTCTCTAGCCACTTCCACTACACAATTGATGTCGAGCACACTGCAGCCTATGTATGTGTATCCCGCCACACAGAGTAGCAGATCGAGCTCTAACTCAATCATGATAGATATTAATGACATGAAGAGTATCATGTGGACTTTTCCTAATGAGTTGGTTATCATCAAAGGATAGCAAGTGATGCCTCAAAAGCTGAGAACTTAAACCTACGATAGAAGTAGGCCATCCTATCAATAGAACACATACCGGGGGCTTTCTCGAGGAAGAGGCCAACAAATTCCAACTATGAACCAGATAGTTTCAGTCACCATGTTGCTTCATATGGTAAATGATAGGCAGAGCAGAGAAACGATCCCAGGCCAGAACAATTTGGTGGAAGAGGAAAACGTATGGTGTTTCCCATTCAATGATAGTAATCATCCCCAAAATTTCCCTAGGGGAAATATGAAACAAAAGATAGTGGAACAAAGAAGCAAAGGTGTGCTCCCAAGTACAGATGAATACAAGTCTTCTGAAATGGAGAATTCTCAATGCAAAAAAAAAAAGCATGGGATGTCCCTAGAGCATGAGCTATATATTGCACCTGATCAAGCATTGTTCTTGTGGATGGAGAAAGAAGTTGTGATATTCACAAACAAAGCTCCAACAAATAGCACTCCACAAGTATAGTCTGATTACAACATGAGCTCTAAAAGAAGGCTCACTTGAGAATACACTCAACAACCTCTACCATGACCTCAGTTATGTCAACCACCATCGCAAGAGAAGCAGTTTCACCACCTATCATCCATCATGTCTCATAGCTGCATAATTTATGGTTTCCCGAGAGAGACAAGTGAAAAACCAAGCCTAGTCACATTAGAACATTTTCTCTAAAAAATGAGGGAGATACCACGATTTAATCCCAAGGCCCAAACAATCGACGTGGTGGATCAATTGAAGAAGGTTCCTACCAATGTATCATTGTGGGATGTCATATCTATTCCCAAACAAAAGACTACTTCAAAAGAATTGAAGAAAGAAGAGAAAATGCATCGGATAGGAGTAGCTCTGATATGCGATCAAAGGAAAGACAAAGTACCTACATCAAAATCTCAAGCTCACCAAAAGCTATAATGTATACAAATGATGTTGACAATTCAAAGAAGAAAGAGGTAAGCAGGCTAAAACCCACACCTTTCTTTTTAACACTTATTATGGGAGATAAACTTTTGTGTAATAATATGATTGATTTGGGAACCAATACAACTGTCATGCCAAAACAAGTGGCCAATTCCTTGGAGTTTAGGTATGAGCCACTTGAGAAAGGAATCATGCAACTAGACGAGAAGAAGGTCCCAACCGTCAGTCAGATAAAGGACTTGTTTTTTACCCTCTTCTCATGCCCAAGTGAAATAGTCATGCAAGAACTAGTAGTGATAGAAATTCCACCGGTCTTTGGAACATGTTTATCAACAGATTCACTACCAAGCTTGGCCGATACCTAGCACTTGACTGGTCCCACTTGATATTGAGAACCAAGCATAGGGTGAAGATGAAGATTCTTTTCGAATATTTACATCCTAAACACATTGTAGACAATCCATTCCTATGCTTTGAAGTCACACATACTTCCATCTCTCAATAGAAGAAATATTGTGTAGAAATGGTAGAAGATGAAGAGGATAAAAGTGAGTAGACTCCTAAGGAAGAAGTGTTGTTCAACCAATTCTTTAATTTTTGATAGGGCTAGGAACCTATGTAATTTTTGATGGTGATGAAGTCTTTCCCGAACTAATGAGGGATTAGGAGAAATCTGATGACTCATCTGATAATCATCTATGGACCCTATATTTTGATGGTGCCAAGTGTAAAGCTGGCTTCAGAGTGGGTGTCTGATTAATATCTTCGATGGGATCCGAAACTCTCAGAGCTTACCATTTTATGTTCTCATGCTCAAATAATGATGTTGAATATGAGGCCTTGGTCCATGGTCTAATCCTTGTAGAAAGAATGGGTATACAGAGAGTGCAAGATTTTGGAGATTCAGAGCTAGTAGTGAGCCAAGTTCATAGTTAAGAAACTACAAAGAACACCTGAATGAAGTCATATAGACATTGGATTTGGGACCTAATCGAGAGTTTCAAAGCCTTCAACATAAGTTATTCCCCAATCTTAGAATAGTGTTGTTGATCGAATGGCATCTGTCAGGTCACAATTTGAACTAGTTTCTGATTCAACCAATAAAAATGCAGTACAATTTATCATCTAGCCCTCAATTCCCAACAACAACAAAATTAGAAATTTTTTGATGACAACACTTAGATTGGTACCTTCATACAAAAGGGAGGAATGGTTCCCGACTGTTCACCCCTAGGAGTAGAATTTCCCGAATGGCAGGTCATCCAATTAAAAGGTAACAAGCTTCGCAGAGGGTTGATTTCCCTAAAGAACCTTTTTGACTATGAAGATGTGAGAAATGGCAAGAGAAGGTTCACTATAGATGAAATAGATTATGAAGAGCTTGATGTTTGAACTAGTAGAAAGTTGACAGTCGGAAAGGAGGTTCTGCGGAAAGATAAAGAAAGATTATGGGATCTATGTTATGAGTATGATGAAGTTATGGCCTAGTCCTATGATTATCTTAGAGGTTATGACCTAGGTATAATTCAACATACCATTGACTTGGAGGAAGTGTCCAAGCCTGTCTGACAGAAGCAAAGACCAGTCAACCCAAAGGTTGAAGCCTTGATGGCACAAGAGTTCACCAAGATGGTCAAGTCAAGAATCATATATCTAATCAAACATTCCACTTGGGTGTCAAATCTGGTACCCATCTAAAATAATAATGGTGACATCCGACTATGTATTGATTTCTGGGAATTAAACAAGGCCTTGCACTGAAGGACCATTACCCCTAGTTCTTAATGGAGAAAATTTTGCAGATAGTAGTCGGATCAGAAATGTTCTCATTGCTTGATGGTTTTTTGAGATAAAACCAAGTATATGTAAATGACGACCAACACAAGATGACATTTACCACTAAGTGGGGAATGTTTGCATATGCCAAGATGTCATTCGAACTATTAAATGTTGGTGCAAATTTTCAACGAGCAATGGATATTGATTTCATAGGTTTAATCAACCTAATTATTTTGATATATCTAGATGACTTGATGGTCTTTTAAAAATCAAAGGATGATCACTTTGATCATGTAGAAAAGGTTTTCTAGAAATGCCAATAGTTTAGGATTTTTTAAATCCCAAAAAAGGGTATGTGCAGAATCATGATGGGCCAAAAGGTGGTGATATGATGGCTATGTGTAGAGTATGTGGATGATGACCTTTTTTTTACCCAAAATTAATGAAACATAAAGGGTTTTTAAAGGAGATTCTCAACTTTCCACCAATATAAATAATGCTTTACTTTGAATTTAATAAATAATTATTATTCATTTTCTATTTTAATTACGACTAAAGTCTTGATTGATAGGTTGATTGAAAAACATTTGTAGATTTCAAATGGTATCACATTTTTTAAATTTGAAATATGTTTCACATTCTATGATTCACATACTATAGGATTAAAAGAAAAGTGAATTTCATGAAGTTTTGACCAAGTTAAGGTTTTTAGACATATGAGTTTTAATATTTTTAAAAATTGTAATAAAAAATTCATAATTAATTATTTACTTTCAAAAAATTACAAAATAATATGCATCACATTAGCACTTGAGTCCTCTACTTATATATAAAATTTTCTAAAAAATATTATCATTTTATTGTGGTTAGGGTGGTCAGACAAACACCTACTTCTTATTTTTTCCATGAAATTTAAGTACTACTCCATTGTAATTTAAAATTTTCACCAAATAGATTTTTTTTAAAAATAAGCTTAGTAGTTTAGAAACTACATTCAATTTGCTATGGATTCTATTCTTACATATGTTTGAAATAATATAGATAACTTATTCAAAATTTTACTTCAAGTGGCCTAACTCTGATTTTTCATAATTTTTCAACACTTAAGGGTATTTTGTTTCCATGATGATCCTACACATACCTAAAATGTGTCTTTGGTGTGCCTGAAGGTAAGCTACTTGGATTTGTAGTGTATAAAGAGGGAATAGAAATAGATCTCGAAAGGGTTAGGTCTATAATGGAATTACCCCTACCAGTAAACTAGAAAGGACTCCATTCACTTTTAGGGAAAATCAATTTCATTAGCAGGTTCTTTTTGAACTTCGTCAATATTGTGAGGCCTATCATACTAATTCTTAAAAAGAAATTATTTTTCAAGTAGACCCCCAAAGGAAAATAAGCTTTTAAGAAAATAAAGATAGCGATTTTCCCTACTTTGGTCTTAGCTAATCTAGATTTTTCCAAATATTTCCTACTTTATGTATGTAGTGGTTAGTATAGTACAACTTCAATGCTTACTTAGAAAGGTGATCAGAATGATGGAGAACATCTTGTTGCACTCCATTCAAGAACCTTTAAAGGTTATGAGGTTAGGTATAACTTTGTAGAAAAGAAAGATTTTTCCATAGTTAAAAGTTTAAAAAAGCTCCAACACTTGGTGTCTGACAACAAGATCACTATCCTTATAGCATATCCCAGTGTGCGAGAATACATCATAGAAGGTGAGATCACTGAAAAAAGAGAAAATTGGATCACTAAGATCCTATAATATGATGTCGACATCAAACCAACTAAGCTGGTTCCAGGAAGAGGTCTATGCGAATACATCGCACAAGAACTGAGTTTTGTGGCTAAAAGGGAGACTGACCAAGTCTACTCGAACCAATTCAAATCTGAAGAATCTTGGGTGGCTGATCAGATGTAGTATATGCACAAAGGGTACTACCTAACTAACCTTCTACTTCACGAAAGGAGATACTACCGATTGCAAGGTGTCATGTATGTATTATATGAGGGTGTAATATTTAAGAGAAATTATGTTGGTGTGCTACTCCAATGTCTCAACAACCTACAGGAAGAAAGAGTTATTAGCGAATTTCATCACAGTCTTAAGGGTGGAAATTTTTCACCCAAGACTACTGCTTTAGAGATAATGGGAGTAGGGCATTATTGGCCCTCTATTTTTTCCAAAGCACATCATCTTGTGTAGAAGTGTACACAGTGCCAATATTTTGTTGGCAAAAGAAATAATGTCGCTTTACCCTTGAGACTGATTGTAACTAAAGAACCCTTTTCCCAATGGGGTTTGGATTTTATCGGTAGGATAAATCCTATTTACAATGTTAGACACAAGTGGATCCTCACGAAAACAAATTACTTTACAAGGTGGATAGAAGTCGTTGCTATAAAGAATGCAACAGAGAGGGAAATTGTTAATTTCCTCAAAGAGATAGTGGCCAAATTTCATCCACCCAAGACCATCATATCAGATAATTCCCAAGATTTTTTTGGTTCATGGATGTCATATTTTTCTATTAGACATGGTATTTTCCTTTAATCTTCATCAAATTACTACCCATAAGGGAACGTGTCAGCAGAGTCCACCAACAAAAACCTAATTAGGTTAATCAAATGCATTAGGTTAGAATGACAAAGAGACTAGCACAAGCATTGATGAGTTGCTTTATGGGTAGATTGAATTACCCCCAAGCAGATTATGAAAACCTCCCCTTATGATTTGGTGTAAGGAAAAGAGGTAGTGATACCCATTTCTATAGAAATTTATGTTTTATAACTACTGAAAGCCCTCAAGATTAAAGAAAATGGTGGAATGGAAGTATAGTTGGTAGACCTCCTCAAACTAGAGGAAGACAAAGAAAAGGCTCATGGAGCCCTGATCAATTGCCAATAGACAATCGAGCGATCACTTGAAAAAAAGACTAATAACCTATAATTCAAAGAAGGGAGCTTAATGCTAAAGTATGATGAACATACTGCAAAATAAGGGAAAAACACAAAATTTGATGCACTATGAAAAGGACCTTTCTGAATCAATGCATGCAAAAAAAAGAACATGTACGAGCTTGAAGATATTGAGGGAAATTCTTTAGATATACCAATGAATGGTATTTATCTAAATATTTTACATTAAAATGCATAGGTCTTTAAAAAAAATTATCAACTATGTACCATATGTAAAAACTTTATAAATATTTCAAAATTTTGAGAATAAAACAACCGAAGAATAACACAAGAGAGGAGAAAGCTTGTATTATATTATATTTATCAAAAAAATTACATATAATGCAAACTCAAGGCTTATTTTTAAACATATGGCTCTCTCGAGCAAACCCAAAAGGAGTTATGGAGCCAAAAGATCCAAAAGGGAAGCAACATGCAAAAAGAGTCCAAAAAGGCCTCCAGTCATCACCCAGGAAACCGTAAAGGCTCATTATCAGGTATTTCGTCTTCTTTTTATTTTATTCCTCTTCTTCTCCTTGTCTATCAGGGTGTAAAAAGGGGGTCGAAGTGCTTCCTCCAGGCCAGTCCCAGAACCCGCTCCATGTTGTACTCTCGTAGTAGAAAAATGGCCGCTGGCTGAGAAAAGAAACAATTGTACCAACGTCCATGGTTCATAAATCAGAGAGGAAGGGAAACTAGGGTACATCTATTCTAAAGTCCACGTGCCTATAAATATCCATGGAACTCAAAATACCAATGCTGGGGCTGGCCCCTCAGACTATCTCACCAAGCCCTTCAATTAGTGAGGTGTCAAATATCTTGTGACACAGTTCAATTATCATAGGCTTAGACACATTTAGGTCCAACAGTGAGGCCACAAAGCAAGAAAGCATGTTGTAGTTACTCCAAAGCTAGTTCTTGTCAGTAATGAAGTCTCCGTTGACCACCCATTTGAATGCAATCATGATGAGGCGGTTACATTTCTTCACTAGACACTTGATTCAATCACTAGTGACCTCTACCATGAAGTAGTATTGCGTTCTCTTGGGAAGGAGCCGAATGTGAGTGCCTAAGCCAGTAGAAATTTTGATAAAGCTGAGAATTATGGAAAAATGTGAATAAGCGGAAGGCCAACTAACTTAAGAGACTATATGTTTGAATGAATGTTGCAAAAGGTGGCATAGCTATATATAGAAAAGGTGAGCTAGAAACCTCAACCAATAGAATGTCTATATTTGGTCAGACAAAAAATGGAAAGTTTTAAGACATAATAAAGTAAGGTAGATAAATCATATGGAGGATCTAATGGAATTCCTTGAGAAATAAATTTGGGTGTTCAGAGTAAATTCTCTCATACGATGATTATTGACATGCGTCCTTTGCCATCATCAGCGCCAACCAACTGCTAATGAGAAAAGACATAGATTAATGCACTGAAAAATCTAACAAATTAATGGGAACGTCTTTTCAAGACTACCTTGTATCACCCAAACACATTTTGTATGACACAAAAACACTCTTTTCGATGCAATAAGTTGATTTGTGAAAAGGCCATAGAAAGAATGCACTCATTCCATGCTCACACAGTTCTTGGAATTCCTAAGGGATTCGGATATTATGTTCACACATATTGCCCTAGTGGTACTAATTAATGGACTAGAGATAATAGCGTAGTCTTAACTACATGTAAAATTAAGAGAATTAATTGCACTCAAGAGTAGGTTTTCCTCACTGCTAATGAGAAAAGACAGATTAATGGACTAAAACCTCTAACAAATTAATGGGAACATCTTTTCAAGAGTACCTTGTATCACCCAAGTACATTTTGTATGACAAAAAATCACGCTTTTCAATGCAATAAGTTCATTTGTGAAAAGGTAGTAGAAAGAATGTACTAATTCCATGCTTGCAGTGTTCTCAAAATTCCCAAGGGATACAGATATTATGTTCACACATATTGCACCAGTGGTACCATTTAATGGACTAGTGATAATAGTGTAGTATTAACTACATGTACAAGCAAGAGAATTGATTACATTCAAGAGTAGGTTTTCCTTTTCAAGAAAATGGAAATTGGTCATTTCCACTAAGGAATTCTCTACAAATTCTTGATACAATCATGGCGGAACCCTCTTTCTCTAGAAGAAAAGCTAGAACTTCAAGTCAACGACCTAGCTATGCCAATGTTTTTGGGTGGACATTATTTTCCAACACCCCGGTAGTGGAGGAGCGATCTTTTGAATTCTGCAAGATGTTGGTTGATAAGCTCATAAAAAAAAGGTAGTGCAAGATATCACCAACAATGTTTTTGATCCCAAGTTGTCAGCAAACCCTAAACGTCTCAGAGAAGGTGAAATTCAGAAAAACAAAATTTATGATCTAGCTGAGGGTTTTGTGCTTCACCTCTAGGATCCTAGTTTGCCACAGTTCATGTTTCTTGATGTGCATCCATGCTCCCAGTTAGTCGATGCATGTTCCAAGAGATTCAATGAGATAATAGGGGTCATTTAGAATGGTAGGATTAGGGTTATTGTTTCTTCTGAAGCCATATGGGACATGTTGTGCATCCCTACAAATTGGGATGTAGAACTTTTTGATAAAGAAAAGATATACTTCTTCAGGGAAGAAATAGTTAGAAGAGAAAATTTTTATGAAGATGAAGCAAAGAAACAGCCAAACATAGGTCATCTTCCCTTTCCTCTTTCATATGTGAAATTCAAGAGGGACATGCAATCAGTGTTTTCAATGTTGGCCTTCATTTTGGTCTTGAAGATGATGCTCGGGTTCTTCCTTTTTAGTTCAACTTAGCCATTGTGCTAAAAAGAGAGAAGAACCAGAGGCACTATGATTTTTTCTAAGTAATAGCTAGACACATATTGAACCCTAGCTAAAGAATTATAGAACTGATTCCAAATTTAGGTATTCTTATTTCTTGGCTCATTTGGTTTTGCATAAAAATAATGAATGGTTGGGGAGAAATGTACCATTATCTAGGCTAGATGAAATGGGTTGTCTCTAGTGAGTTTCTGTACGAACCCATGTACTTTCTAGAATAGGGGGATATTATTAGTTTGTGGATCACTTTTTGAGGCCAATGCTTCAAGTATTGTTTCCTCACCCTTTTGGTCGCTTCTCGCCTGAGGTCCTACAATGGATGAGAATATTTCTGAGCATAGTGGATTATTTCATGGGCACAAACTTCACATTTATCAGATTCCACGACTTTCTCAATGAGTCTTTCTAACTCCCTAGATTTGTGATAGATAGAGTCTTCGCATTGGAGGAATGCCTCCAGGTGACTGTTGTTGACAAGATCTATAGTGTTAGAAGAAAGAAAATGAAGTTATATCTACTTCCCCTCAATATTGCTAACAATTGAGTATCACAGACAAAGTGATTTTTTGAGGATGAGCTCAAGGATCTATTGGTGGTCTAGTTCTCATTTGGGATAAGTGGGACTATAACCCATGGGGATTTTATTGTGTGAGACATGTTGAGTGCAAATACTTCAAGAGGAGGAATAATCTAACTCGAGAAAGTGTAGAGGTGTACATTTATTTGAAACACATTACTTTCAAACGACCAGAATGGTTGAGCTTCTACACACCAAAGATACAATATGATAGGAACCTTTGGATAAACAAATATATTAATATATAGCTAAAGAAAAGAGGTTGTTTGGAAAGAAAGAAGGTAGACTTCTAGAAGCTCGAATAGGAGCTATGGTGCCTCACACTTCCTATCAGATAATTACCATAGGATGATGAGTTTGAAGAGATTTATGATAAGGAGGTTGACACCAAAAACAACAATCCAGAGACTAGCCATGAAATTGATGAGGAAAAACTTCTATGTTGGGCTTCTCAACCTTGAGAATCTGACAGTCAGATGGATTCAAAGCAAAGGGATTCACGAGCTTCATCCTCCTCTAGTGCCCAAAGCAAAGGAAAGAGACCTTGATGGTCTCTGAGAGTGTCATCCACTGTGGTCATCAAGGGCCAAGTTTTGGAGAGGTCAGTGGCTAGGAGACTAGAAAATGTTAGTTCTAGTCATGAGTAGAAGAAGAAGTGGAGTCTTCCCTACATGATGTGTTGACTACTATGGCTCAAGTAAGTTTCACTCCCTCTCTTCTTCCTATTTCTGCATCTTTGGTTGCCCACTTGCCTCTTCCCTTGGAAATGAACTCTTTGTCCTTGGTCCTTGACCTAATAATCTTGAGTACACCCCCTCCTATTTGTAATGAACCGCCCAGAATTACCCCGCATGCTCAGTGAGCAACATGCACTTTGGCCACTATTGACTCTTTGACTGCCCTATCAAGGGCCCTTCTAGAAAGAACTAAAACATTCATGCAAACCCCCAATCCTAGCCCATCATCTTCTAAGCAAACACTTTTCTGCCTCTAGTCATATCTCTCTTCACCCCTACTAGAAAATACATTCTTCAGTCTCATCTTGGTGTGCCACCCTTTTCCATGATAACACTCCCGTTCACTTCATTGCAAGCTCATACATCCAAGGTATCCCCTTCCATTACCCTTTTCAGTTTCCCTCCCAGTGCCCCTATTGTAGCACAAAATGTTGATGTCCCTCAAGCCTCTATGATCATTTTAATGCAACCAAGCTCGTTCGACAAAATGCTAAACAAAGACGGTTGTTGAAGAATGTTGAGTTATCGGCTACCAAGAAAATTGAGGCTTATTTTAATGAGCAGAATTCTCTCCTGATTAGCACCATGACACCGCTCATGGCTAAGCCTGAGGGGTAGATGCAACTGGAGGATTATGAAATCTAGACGATGAGCCTAGATCTAAATGAACCTCATCAATGTGACAAGGTAGTATATAAAAACTATGAAAGGCTAGGCAGAAAGTTGAAGAAGTGTTAGATAGATTTGGTTAATGTGAGGGAAACAATGGATAGATTGTAGACTAAAATCAAGTTGAAGGATGTTGATATGGCCCGCATAATACAGAGTCAAGGTAAGCACATGGAAACCTCGAGGTTTCTTGAAGAAGCATAGAGCAAACAAGTTCGGCTACATGCCAAAATTGAGAAATTGAAAGATGACCTAGCCAGCTAGGATCAAACCAACATGGAGTATAGAAGTACTCACGAAAAGCTCCAGAAAGAGCTAGAAAATGTTCGATCTCAAGCTTCTAATAGTGTTGACAAGGAATAGGTAGAGGTAGAAAGATTGAAGCTAGAGAAACAAGAGACTGTGTTCAATTTACAGACCCATGACTAAGAAATTAGAAAGATGAGCCATGAACTAGCAAACACTCTCAAGGAGAGAGATCGATTAGAGGAGAATGCAAGAACCAAAGAGATCCAACTCAGTTAGGAGCTAGTTATTGCTCAAAAGGCCAAGTCCGTGTCTCGCTACTAAAAGGATTAGTATATTTACACTGGGAGTGGATTGCAGCTACAATTCTTGTTCTCAGTCCTGTCTTGTAATTCTTGAGGGATGTTAGAGAAATAAATGGGAAGATTGGCTCGATGGTCGATCAGATTCTATAGACATGTGACCCTGGAGTAGGAGAATCATAATTTTTCATTTCTAGGCTTTGTTTGGCTTCTGACAAAATAGTGAAAGATGCCAGAGTTCCTACTCAAAGAATCGCTTCTATCAAAGCAATTGAGATTGTCAACTCCCGCAAGGTCACCATAAAGTGAAAAGATTGTCAGATGGTGTTGGAAAGGAGAGTTGAAGAGGTAAAAAATTATTTCAATGTCTTGATCAATTATTGTCCACCTCTTCTTTTCTCCTGAGAGGAAGATGTGTAGAGACTAGAACATATTATGGAAGCTATCAAACAAAAGGATCAAACTTCTATAGACTCTCAGTTCAAGTACAATGCATGTAGTCAATGAGATCAAGCACAAAATTTATTTCCTTTCTCATTTTTATCATTACCTTGGAGTGGTTACTACAAGGTTGAGAGTTGTGTCTTTCAGGGAAGTCTTCTAGCTTGACCAAGCATACAGGCTCATCCGCAGTCTACCCTTGCCAATTGAAGTAGAATCATAGAGACAACACTCCTATTTCCTTAACCTCTTGGAATTTATAGAGGGTTGGGTTCATACCTCCACAAGAAAAGGCCCCAGTGAGTTGCCAAAACTATGAAACATTTTTCTTTGCCTTAGCCTTTTGATTTTTGGATTCTTTTTTTTTGGCTTCAGAGATGTCTGGGTTTATGCAAGGCCAATCAAAAAGATGAGAAATACACCATGTGGTGACTGCATGGATTTCTTATATCATTTTCCTTTTGGAGGAGGGCCTGGGACACGTGTCAACTTGGCAGAAGTTTTCTCCAATTTTTTTTTTGAAAAACATAAGATCCCCACCTATGTAATGTGTCATCTCTTCATTGTAGGAGGATTGCGCCTCTTATGAGATTATATCTTTTTGGATTCTATCAAAGCTTGTTGGCCTTTCTTTCTCTTCAGGATGGGACCTTTGATTCAGTTCCTCTAGGTGATGTGATTGGTCAACAGGACCCTTTTTCCATATTGTTATTAGGATTTGATCATTTATGGGTTGCTATCTTTGCTAAAGATCTAAAGGGGATTAATGCAACAACTGAGAATTACTGAGCAAATATCATTGTGACCTAACCAAAGATCTATGATTAGATTGTAAGTTGTCAAATATCAACATCTAGCAACAATTACTTCTGTACTGTGGCGGTGTTTTCTTCTTTTGATAGCTATATAAGGAGGGAAAAGACACAATGGGGGGTTGGATTCCAAGTTGTAGTTTCTTTGTTGAATTTTTTTTTTCTTTAGTTTTATTAAGGTTTTATAATTATTTTCATAAGCTAAGTTATAGAACTACTTTTCTTTGGCATGTTATATCTATTAAGGTTTAAAATATTGTTGAATTGGCATCCGACCTCTATTTCAAAGTTCATTTGATATTTAAAAGCATGAACTATTTAGGAGAAATTGTTGAGACTATGCATGTATGGCCTTTTTCAAGCTTTCTTTCTTTATATTATCATTTTGAATGACAAAATGTCTTGAAAGCTAAATCTGGAAAGTTTATATAGCTAATTTCCATGTTGTCTACTCGTATAGTGGAGTAGTAGCTTAAGAAAAATGGATTATGTCATTGGACTTCTCTATTTTTCTGAAAGTTGTTTATTTCTTGTGCTATGCTATATTAGGGTGAAGAGTTCATGTGATTTCTAAAATATTTTTCTATTACTCATAAGAAATATTTATGTTTGATATAACCTTAATAAACACTGCCTGTGGAAAGATTTGAAATTTTGCACTGTGCTTGAAGTTAGCCTTTACTATTCATTCTCTTTCCAACAATGAAGGGTTGTGGCATTCTGTGTCTAATTATATCACTCATATGAATGATTTAGGTTTGAAATTTTGCAAAAGCTTTGGTGTTTCCTTTGATGTTTTATGTTTACATTTCCTTCTCCCTTTATCTCCAAACCCCAAAGAAGAGTCAACTTTCCATAAAAGTCACAGAGGTATTTAGTGAGATGCAATTTGTCCCCCACTTGTTGAATTTCCCATAGGACTGTCGTGGAGGCACGAGCTTTGATGATCAACAATATATATTGAGCAGCTAGAAGTTTTCAACAGTAAGAGAATGATTATTATGTATGAAAATTGAGAAAAGCATTGTATGGTTTGAAGCAAGAACCAAGGGCTTGGTATTCAAGATTAGATCAATACCTACAACAACAAGGATTCAAGAAAGGTTGTGCTAATAAAAATCTATATCTCAAATATGAAGGTAAAAAAATGATCATTGTTGTAGTATATGTAGATGACATTATATTTGGTGGTAGCAATGATGCAATGTGCAAAATATTTGATACAAACATACAAGATGAGTTTGAAATTTCCATGCTAGGAGCACTTAGATTTTTTCTTGGTTTGCAAATTACACAAACTATTAAAGGTATATTTATATCACAACAAAGTATGCAAAATAAATTCTTAAAAAGTTTGGCATGGAAGATTATAGACCAGTCAGTACTCCCATGATTACTAGCTGCAAATTGAGAAAATTTAATGAGTCACCTCATGCAAATCAGAATAAATATATATCTATGACTAGAAATCTACTATATCTAACTGCATCTAGGTTTGATATAATGCAAGTGGTTTGTATGGTAGCTAGGTTTCATGTAGAACCTAAAGAATCACATTTCAATGCAATAAAGAAAATCTTTAGATACATCAAAAGTACTGTTGACTATGGTTTATGGTATCCAAAATGTAAAGATTTCACTTTAACAACATACACAGATGCATATTGGGATAGAAGTGTGGATAACAGAAATAGTACTAGTGGAGGAGCCTTCTTTTTGGAAATAGACTAGTTTCTTAGATGAGTAAAAAGTAAGAGTCTATCACCCTTTTTACTACAGAAGCAGAATATGTTGCAGTAGTTGTGTGTTGCACTCAAGCTCTATGGATGAAGAAGACATTAAAGTACATCATGGTAGAGTATAATGATCCTATCTCGATTCTTTGTGATGGGTATGTGTAGGATCATCATGGAAAAAACATATGTGATGCATATTTTTTTGTAATTTTTTTCCAAGTAAATAATTAATTATGATTTTTTTATTACAACTTTTAAAAAATATAAAAACTCCTATGTCTGACCAAATTAACTTGGTAAAAAATTCATGAAATTTATTTTTTATTTTTTAATCTTATAGTATGTGAAGCATAGAATGTGACACATGTTTCAGATTCAAAAAATGTGATACCATTTGAAAGCTGTAGATGTTTTTCAATCAGCCTATTGATTAGGACTTTAGTCATAATTCAAATAGAAAATGAATAATAATTATTTATTAAATTCAAAGTAAAGCATAATTTATATTGGTGGGAAGTTGAGAATCTCCTTAAAAAACCCTTTTTGTTTCATCAATTTTGGGTAAAAAAAAGTTGTCAGCTACATACCCTACACATACCCATAATATCGCCACTTTTTTCCCATCATGATCCTACACATACCCTCACAATTCAAGTGCCACTAATATCTCAAAAAATCCAGTGATGAACTCTAGAACCAAGCATATATAAATCATGTATCACTTCATCAGAGAAAAGGTTGTAGATAAGGAAGTTAGCATGGAGTATCTTCCAACCAAGAAAAAACTGGCTAATATATTTACAAAGCCTCTTCCTAAAGAACAGTTTGAATACTTGAGGGAGAAGTTGGGAGTAGTTTCTCCCACCACATCTCACTAAACATTAGTGATAGGGAATATATCTACGGGGACCTTCATTAATCAATTATTTAACCCCGATTAAGTATAGTGTGATCAAGTCATGTAAAATCTTGTTTTTACAAATTTTATTGACTTGATAGTTATAGAGTTTGTCAAAATTAGAGCATTTCCTTAAGGGAAGTGTACCCTTTTCCATTTATGTCAAAGGGGAGACTATCTAAATGTGAAAAATTGTGAAGCTTGCTGAGAAGAGAAGAAATATATTTCATGTAGGGGTATTTGTTTCATTGTTGTGTTACATAGTGAACCATCAATATTTTTGGGGGCTATATACTTCTCTTGCACTCTTAGGGTTTTTCACCTAAAATAAGAGAGATGGGACAAAAACTGTGGTGGTTCACTGAAATTAATATGTGTATGATGGGATTATGCCTAAATCCAATGATCTAGATGCAACAAAATGATAAAATTTATTGATTATTTATGCAAAACTAATGAAATGTGAAGTGTTTGAAAACACAGTGTGATATGCAGAAATGAACTAGAAACATGCACAAATGAACTTAGAACTTAATGAAACTAAAAAGAGTTCACCTGGAGATGGAATTATGATGCTAAAAAGTTCTAGAATCTAATATAAATCAATGTTGATGACTAGTGGGACTCATTTGCCGCTGATGGGGAATCAATCTTGCTTCTAGTAAACTTTGCTAAAATTGTATTTTGACTATCAAAAACTAAATTTTGAACAGAAAAAATTTTCCATCCACGCAGTGGGACTCATTCACCATTGATGGTGGATGATTCCTCCCATAAAAATCTACAAATTCAGGGGTCAACACTATGGGTCCGGATCCGCACTTGTCTTCTTGTCAGGTTGACGAAACTAAATATATAGAAAGTGGGTTGAATGTTGTCTCCAAGCTTGAATTAGTGTTTAGTTTACTTGAATTTCATTGATGACATGTTGACCACTTTTCAACACCTATTTCTTTGAAAAAAATTCCTACAAGACCTACAAACACACATGCAAAGAGGGGAAAGAGGGTTAAGGGTTAAAGTATATAGATTTTCCTTGGTCAAATCCTACTTTGGTAATCAAACCCTTGATATAAAAGATAAAATGAAAGAAGCAAGGAATTTTGAATAAACAACATGCAAGTGTCTTAAACTCACCAAACCCTTGTTGTTGAAGTCTGAAGATATGTCAATGGTTGCTCCAAGATGTTTGATAATTGTTTGATTCAATGATGCTATGATGGATTGAATACAAGAACTATAATTGATGATGAATGAGTGAATGAGATGAATGGGGGGTTAAAATGGATGGAAAAACACTTATTTATACACACTTATGCCCTAATTACCCAAAAATACAACATCACAGGCTGACATAAGGTCTTAATGAATAAAAAACTAAAGGAAATTTGAAATTATTTTGAATTTTGTGCCAAGAGGGACTCATTCACCACCCATGGCTCAATGGGTCCCACTCTAGGCTTGCAAGTGGGTGTCAGGAATTAAGTTTCTTTTAATGTTGTTTGTTGGGTTTTTTTTCAAAAAAACACTTAATTAAGGCCTATAAGTGCATAAAGGGACCAAATAAAGCATAAGAAAGGTGTAAATAGTGATGACAAGCCTAGAAAAGCATGAAAGCTAGTTACAAGACTTTACAACACTTTGAAATAGGACTTGATAAGTGATAAAATGATAATGTTTAGATAAATTATAATAAGAGTCTAGAAATGTGTTACAACACTTCACAACACCTTCACAAGACATCATAATTTGAATATTCAATACCTAATGTGAATGTTTAAGTTACATTGCAACATTAAATATAAGAAAAATAGGTCAAGAATCATAGGAGAAAGACCTAAATGACCATTAAAATATCCAAGATCAATTTTTCTATGGTACATTTAGCCCCCATTTTAGTGAAAGGATGAACTTGCTTCAAACTCATGTGACTAAAGTAGCCATGCATATTGAGAGGGATCCAAATGCACTCATTTTAGCAAGATGGAATGAAAATGATCAAGAGGGATGATCAAGCCCCTAGGATGAGATCCCATGGAAAAATAATCATAATAACAAAGGAACACACATGTGAGAGAGAAAGAGAGAAGGAAGAGAAAAATGAAAAGTCAGATCAAGCTTCAATGGTTTGTTCAGCTAGTTGTGGATCAGGTCTAGATTGTTTGTCCAAAAAAGAAAATGCATACTCACTTTGGGGTGATAGAACTCATGGCTATGCACTGAGATAGAAGGCCCAAAAGATGAGAAACATATGCTCAGCTGGTATGTACTCACAAAAAAATAGGTGGCTATGGGGAAAGTCATGTCGTGGAATGGGCTTCTCGCTCAACTATATCAAGGTTATACCTCCTGATAACTTTAATAAAGTGCAACACAGGAAATTTTTGGTCCATGCTTCATGAGACAAGAAAAGCTTTGTATGCTTAGAACTCATGAACAAGTAGGATGGTACCATTGAAAACAAGACATGAGAGCCAACTTGGAAAGCCCCTATGCCAAGTCATACGTTTCTAAGTAAGGTTGCTTCATGCAAATGAAAAGGAACAAAAGAAAGAGGGGTTTTCCCCAAAAAGGAACACACCAAACACATAAGGGATCTATGGTTTTGAGGTTAGTATGTTCATTGCTGCAATGTTTTGATTAAAGAGCTCATAACTATTATCATTCCCCAAATACATAGAATTAGAAGAATGACACAAAGAGAGTGAAAACAAAAGAAAGAGAAAGTTCATTTTGGGTCAACATCGAAGAGACATTGTGGTTTCAATGCCTTGCATCATCCCCAAAAGGAGAAACAAAAGCAAAAATAAAATGAAAAGGCAATAGAAAAGGAAATGCTTTTGGGTCAACATGAAGGAAACATTTTGGTCTCAATGCCTTGCGTCATCCACAAAAAGAAAAAACAATAAAGAAAAAGTAAAAAAGGAAAAGGGACCAATTGGGTCAACATGGAAGAGATAGAGGTCATCTCAATGCTTTGTTCCATCTCCAAAAGGAAAATGCAGAACAAGAGAAAAAAAGAAAAGATAAAGTATGACATATAGA
Source organism: Sequoia sempervirens (assembly GCA_007258455.2). Lineage (NCBI taxonomy): Eukaryota > Viridiplantae > Streptophyta > Pinopsida > Cupressales > Cupressaceae > Sequoia > Sequoia sempervirens. The sequence goes on along the minus strand of VDFB02086081.1, from coordinate 35,238,109 downwards.
AGACTAGAGGTACAAATAGAGGAAGTGCACAAAGAGAGAGAATATTAAATGCACATGATGGGGGGATACGATACACATACAATCACAACAAAGCAAGAAAAAGAAAAAGTTAAAATGAAAAAGGGGTAGTAATACAAATGAAAGTCAACCATCAACTGAGTTATGTACTTCACAATCTCAAATAGTATAAGCGGATGATGAATAACACAGTTAAGAGACAAGGACAAATGCATTACTAGGACAAGGCTAATAACTTCTTTCCCCCACTAAATTTAGGGAAAGAATGAGCCAAGATAGGTGATGGGAAGGATCATGCAATAGTGAGAATGGATAATTCTAAAACTATTGCATGATGAGGGGAGTTGGTTTTATGGAATTATAGGATAACAGTCGGTATTAGTGAAGTGATACTTCTTCAGTATATCCTTCAATGTCTGACATTCATCACTTCGATGTCCAAGAACATGATGGTATTTGAAATATGGTATATTAGAATCTTTAGGATGGATGACCAATATATTTAAAGGTGGTAAGAGTATCAGACCCATGTTTAAAAGCATTTGCAGTTTCCTTTCACATTTAGGTGGTGGATGGAGAAGAAACCTTGGTTTTTTCAATTTGTATGGTTGTTTGTGTTTACTAGATTCACATTTTTCATGGATTGAAGGAGGAAGAGGACCCATGGGGATCCTAGCATCCTTTTTCTTGGAATCATGTAAGGGTTTTTCACATGGAAGGAGAACATTCAAGTCAATAGGGGAATCAAAGATCACTATGCCATCATCTTGAAGTCTCCAATATTCAAAAGGAGGCTTGTTGTCATGAGGATGATCTTGATATCCTAACCCTATTGTGTTTTCATCTATTGGTTAAATGTGTTCTCAAATTTGGTGAATTTCATGTTTGGTTGTTGTATCACATCCTTATTTTCTTAAGATAGTAAAGCCTCTGCCATAAGTTTCTTCAAGGTTGATCAGTGTGTTTGTAACTTTGTTATCATAAACTGGTTGAGGAGTTGCTTGATTAGAGGAACTAGATCGAGCTATTGGAGGGAACTTAGGTCCTTGATTTGTTTCAATATGTAAGTAACCCAACATGTCAGGAGGTGAAATAGTAGGAGACCTTGTGACTTCATGGAGGGGTAAAAGGAAACATTGGCTTCAAGGTTATCAAGGCATTCATGTAAGAACTTATTCATGCTATCATCATCTTCTCCAATGATGCCAACAACATCAAAGGAAAATCATGAGGAGTTGAAGGACCATGAGGAATCTCAAGGTCATTACGATCACAACCAAAGGAACAATTTGACATGTCCACTATGGATTTTAATGAATTCCAAAACTTATTAAAGCAAAAATCCATGATGACAATGAATACAATAAATTTATGTTCAGAATGTGCAACTAGATTGATTCACCTAGGGTGGCGAATGAGTCTAGGGATCATTATTTTTGTGTTTTTTCAAAAAAATTAAAGTGATTTTTATGCTTTTTTTATGCAAGACTATGCAAGATTATGATGCACATACAAAATTTGATTTTTTATAATGTTTTGAAGTGCAAAAATGAAATCTATATGAGATATTTACTAATGCAAGTTTGTAAACCCTAGGATGCAAGAACAATGCAAAGGCTAATGTAAAATCAAAAGCTATGAGTCCTAGGACATAAATGCAGATACAAATCAGAAAGAGATAATGTTCAATATGCAGGTTCACCAAAATGAACCATCATTTTTTTGGGGGGCTATGTACTTCTCTTGCACTCTTAGGGTTTTCAACCTAAAAGGAGAGAGATAGGCAAAAGACTATGCTATTTCACACAAATTAATATGTGTATGATGGAATTATGCCTCAAAAAAATGATCTAGATGTAGAAAAATGATCAAATTGGTTGATTATTTATGCAAAACTAATGAAATTTCAAGTGTTTGAAAATATAGTGTAATATGCAGAAATGAACTAGAAACATGCACAAATGAACTCATAACTTAATGAAACTAAACATAGTGCACCTAGAGATGGAATGCTAATCCTGGAAGGTTCTATAATCTAATAGAATTCTCTATTGACGACTAGTGGGACTCATTCACCACTTATGGCGAATAACTCTTGCCACTGAATTCTGAACAAAAAAAAAAAATCTAGACTAGAAATGGGACTCATTCACCATTGATGGAGAATCAATCCTCCCACAACAAATTTCAACTTCAGGGGTCAACTATGTGGGTCTAGATCTATACTTTTCTTGTTGTTGGGTTAACGAAACCAAATATGTAGAAAATGGGCTGAATATTGTCACCAAGCTTGAATTAGGATTTAGTTGACTTGAATGGATTTGATGACATATTGACCACTTTTCAACACCTATTTCTTTGAAAAACATGCCTACAAGACCTTCAAATACAAATGCAAAGAGGGGGGAAATGGTTAAGGGTTAGAGTATAGGGATAAAGAGATGAAATGAAATAAGCAAGGAATGATGATTAAAAAACATGCAAGTGTCGTAAAATCACCAAACCCTTGTTGAATTTTGAAGATATGTCAATGGTTGCTCTAAGATTCTTGATAATTGCTTGATTGAATGATGCTATGATGGATAAAATGCAAGAATGTTAATTGATGATGAATGAGTGAATGAGATGAATGGGGGAGTTAAAATGGATGGAAAAATGCTTATTTATACACTTATTCCCTAATTACCCAAAAATACATCATAGGCTGATAGAAGGTCTTAGTGAATGAAAAAATGAAGGAAAATTGAAATTATTTTGAATTTTTTTCCAAGAGGGACTCATTCTCCACCCATGAGGAATGTGTCCCACTCTAGGCTTGCAAGTGGGTGTTAGGAATTAATTTTCTTTTACTTTTTTTTTTCATCTTTTTATTTAAAAACACACTTAATTAAGGCCTGTAAGTACATAAAGGGTCCAAATAAAGAAAAAGAAAGGTGTAAATAGTGATGACAAGCCTAGAAAAGCGTGAAAGCTTGTTACAAGACTTTACAATACTTTGAAATAGGACTTGATAAGGGATAAAAATATGATATTAAATAAATTATAATAAGAAGAGTCTAGAGAAGTGTAGAAATGTGTTACAACGCTTCACAACACCTTCACAAGAAATCATAATTTGAATATTCAAGACCTAATGTCAATGTTTAATTTACATTCCAATATTAAATCTAAGAAAAATAGGTCAAGAATGATAAGAAAAATACCTAAATGACCATGAAAATGTCCAAGATCCATTTTTCTATGGTACACATAGTGAGTAATCAAATTGGTGAGGAGATTTTGTGGTACCTAGAAGAGCATTTATAGTTTTTCCATCAATAAAAAAAAGGGGGATTGTTGGAAAATGTTGTAATTGATGTTAAAAAGGATCAATATGCATCATTGATAATAAGAGGATGTTACAAATATTTGGAAGTGAAAATAAATGCTAGATTTGATCTAGGTTTCTCAAGAGCTTTCCAGGAAGGTATTGTGTAGATCTTGATCTCAATGGAAATGTGAACATTCATTTGTCCATGCTCTAAATCTAGGGTTTATCAGTTAAACCCTACGTGTGCAGGAGTTTATAGTCATAGTGTTCAAATTTTTTTATCTTTTTTGTGACTTGTGTTTCATTTTTGTAGGCAACTCATTAGCAAATTAAGCCCATTATGTCTATTCCATGACTAACCCCTCACATCTTGGCAACTAAGTGATGAAGTTCATGGTTCGTATTGGCATAAAAAGAGTATATCGGTGAGACTCACCTAGGAGTCTCTCTAACCACCCAATGACCATATCATCGATGAGACACTAGTGTATTGGTAGGAGTTTGGTAGGACTCTCTTCGATGGAGTCATAAGGAGTAAGGAGAGATTTATTAGAGTGATAGTGCATGATCAATGACAGAATGATAGATGTCTCTTCAATGAGTCGATGATCATCTTATCGACGAGAAATTGATGTATTCATATGAGTCTGAGAGAAGTCTCCTCAATGGAGCAATAAGGAGTGTGGAAATGTTATCAATGAGGCTAGATGATGTTGATGAGACCTTTAGCTACGTCTCTTTGATCTGGTGATGAGAAGGTAGCACTCTATGTGGGACCTAGTCATAATGACATGGGTGATAGTGATGACAAAGATAACATGTGTCATGATGAGACTCGATATTTAACGGTAATATACATCCTTGTTGTGGATTATGATGCACAGAAATGGAAATGAGGTGGAAAGGTGATATCATCAATGGCCTTCATCAGCATGACTAATGTTCATCAGTGAGACCTATTCAAATGTCTCTTTGATAATATGATATGTGCTTGATTGAAGAGACAAATGCAGTTCATAGGGAGTTTCATGATTGTGTCTTCAACAAACCAATGACCTACGAATCAGTAAGACAATATGCTATCACTAGGACTATGGAGCTAGTCCCAATGATAGGGTGATAGGAGAATGGATGTCAACTATGGGTGAGGTGGAAATGGAAGTGAGACCTGGTTTAAGATGAAAATGGTGTGCAGTCATGAAGAAAATGATAGGATGACACATAGCGGGAAGTGATAGTGGATTGTGACATGCGTTAACATAATGGGATGGGGACCACTTATCCATAGTAGTGAATGGTATCGGCAAAAAAATTACATATCAGTGGGAGTCTGGAAGATGTCCCCTTGATGGAGTGATAAGGTGAGAAGCTAGTGGGACTTGATTGTGATGAAGGCTGATATGATTGCTCAGTGTGCTAATTCACATCATTGACATGAATTAGGTGGCGATGACATGGAAGATTGATTGCATGTGGGTCCAAGTACTCGAAGAAAATTCATATCAAAGTTCCATTGGTGTATCGACAAGACCTTGAAGCATGTCTCTCCGATAGAGTGATATATCGACGATGAAGGTTTGAATGACCACATATCTAACGATTGAGATTTTAAGGCATGCTAGTGAATGAGGATCATAGAATTAAAGCATGAAAGGAGAAGATCAATGACCAAAATTCAAATGCAGAGATGTGAAATGGCTATGACAAGTATGAACATTGGTTTCAATCTGGAAATCGGCATATGAACAAAATGAAAATGATCAACTACCCAAATAAATAATTAATTAAGGTGATCTGATCTACAGGTTGGTGGCATAAAGAGTCATGTCAATCAAGAACAAATCTGATTGAATGGATAGTAGAATGCATTGAACACATTTAGCTCTAGCACCTATTGAAAGAGTCAATTTGGGAAAAAATCTCTACACCCAAATTTAATGTTGTATGGCTCGAGGTGAATTGGTAACTTGCTAAAGAAGGTAGCAAGTGGAAAACCCTAATAGATATTTTGATATGCATGAGTTGTAAAGAAGAGTGTTGGTGATAAGGGGTCTGTAAGTTGAAGCAGGTTACTATAATAGAAAGTAGGAAATTTAAATATACATGGATTTGATTCTAGTGGTGTTAGAGTGAACAAAGAGAGAAGTCTGATGTACTGAATTGAAGCATTATAGCTTTTGCAAAACTAATCTTATGCATACTTGAATTTTTAATATTTAGAGGTTATAGCCTTATAGTACTAAGTTGTAGCTCAGGTTAGGTGATAGTAGTCTCCTTGGATTTTTAGCTCCTAAAATAAGGTGTAGTAGCATCCTTGAAGCTGTAGCTTCTAAAAATGGATTTCTTGCTTCCTTGGGTTGTAGCCCTAAACATTGTAACTAAACATCATTGCCCATGAGGCTAGATTAGGACAATAGATCCTAGCACAATTTCTCACCGTGGTTTTTCCCATATTGGGTTTTCCACGCACATATGGTGTTAGGTGTTGATCTCTCTTTTGCTTGTGAGTGCTATATTTATTCATGCTTTGAAATGCACATTTGAGTTTTTAAGTTTAATTCTACAAAAGGTCTCTCTAGATTAAAAATTTTAGTATCTATTGATTCACCCCCCTCTCAGTAGATCATCGTGTTCTAACAAAAGTGTGTCTTAGCACTTCACATCACTTTAGCAAGGTACCATTAAAATCCATTAGTTGACAAGGGCCCAATACTTAATGTGAATGTGTTGACAACATTACAACATTGAATCAAGGCAAAATTAAGCCTAACTAACAAGGAGGGCCCAAACAAGCTAGGAAAAGTAGAAGGGTTACTTTTTTAGTGACTCTATTTAGCCTCCACTTTAGTGAGAGGATTAACTTTCTTCAAACTCACACTAAAGTAGACCAACAAGCATCATGAGGGGTCCCATTGTACCAATGATAATAAGATGAGATAATGATCAAGAGGGGTGATCAAGCCCCTAGGATCAAGATCCCATGGAAAACAAAAATAGGCACAAAAGAAAACACATGAAATTGATATAAGAGGAAAAAAAAGCATAAGCATGCAATGTGAAAGATGAGAAAGAAAAAATAAACATAAAAGAGAGTATTGGATCAAGCTTTGATCATTTTTCCATCACGATGCAAATCAGATTTAGGCTATTTTTCTGCAAAGGAAATGCATACTCACTATGTGGCAATAGAACTCTTGGCTGTCCATTGGGTGAGAATTCCAAAAAGGTGAGAAACATACACTCATGGATAGTATGTATTCACACACACACATGAGTGGCTATTGGAAAAGTCATGCCTCGGTCAAGCTTCTCGCTCAAACCATAGAAAATATATACCTCTTGATATCTTTATTAAGCTACCATGCTAAAATGGTTTTTGAGCTTGATGAGGCAAGCAAAACTTCATATGTTTGGAGAACACGAAAAAACAAGATCACTTCATAGGAATGCACATTGTGTTATGCAAGGTGGCCATATAACTAAAAATGCAAAATACAAAATAGGAACGTTCAAAGGAGTCTTTCTTAGTTTGTGCGAGGTATTTAACCTAGGGAACATTGTTGCTAATGTCTCCAAGAGAGGACCTTTGAAGAATAGAAAATTCACAACTTAGGGGATGAAATGTGCTGCATCAAGCCACTAAGAGGAATGTAATCTGATAAGAGAGATCATTCTCATAAAGCAAATCACACTGAATGTCATCCACAAAGCAAAAAATTCATCGTATGAAATAAGAAAATTGCACCATGAACCATGAAAAAGAAAAATGCAAAAGAATAATACCAATATATACCCCCACTTTAAATAAATTACTAAACACCATATTATGAACAATAACTTTAAAGTAGAAAATAATGAATGCTAACAATAAAGAAGGCATTAGATCCAACTTGAAAAGTTGTATGCCAAGTCATGTTTCCAGGTAAAGCTATGCTATGTAAGAGGAAAGAAAAGAGAAGGGTTTCCCCCAAAATGAAAACATGGAACACATAAGGGATCTATGGATTTTGGGTTAGTATCTTCTTTGCTACAATGTTCTTAGAGAGCTTGGAACTGTCATCATTTTCCAAACACACATAGAACTAGAAGAATGACATGCAAAGAGAGAAAAAACAAAGAAAAACATTTCGGGTCAACATGGAAGAGACATGAATATCTCAACGCCTTGAGTCATCCCCAAGAGGAAAAAATAATAAAAATGAGAAGTTAAAGGAAAATAAAAGAAAAATATTTTCGGTCAACATGGAAGAGACATGAATGTCTTGATGCCTTGCATCTCCCCAAAAGGAAAACACAAGACAAATGAAAAGATAAAGGAAAAGGAAAGGAAAAGATTTTAGGTTAACATGGAAGAGACATGGATGTCTCAATGCCTTGTGTCATCCCAAAAAGGAAAATACAAGAGAAATGAAAAAATAAAGGAAAAGGAAAGGAAAATATTTTGGGTCAACATGCAAGAGAGATGAATGTCTTGATGTCTTGCATCATCGCCCAAAGGAAAACACAAGAAAAATGAAAAGATAAAGGAGAGGAAAATATTGATGACATAGAGAAGAATGAAGGTACAAATAGAGGAATGTCACAATGGGAGAGAGAGAGAGAGAACATCAAACAAAACAACACGGCAGATCACATTACGCACATGTAATCACATTAAAGAAAAAAATTAAAATTAAAAGACTAGTAAGGAACATAAAAGTCAACTTATTAGCAAGTCATCTGCCTCCCACTAATACTCATTGTATACTGAAGGTAGGAAAATAGTGAAAGGGACAAGAGAAAGTTTCGAACTAGGGGAAGCACTAGGTTCAAGACTCTTTGTAGGAGATCTGTCATTTAAGCTCATGGAAGAGGAAAACAATATATTCAATTTGTTATGCACCTCTTTGTCAATTTTAGCAACCTTGCCATCATCATCCAAGTTAATCACAATAGGAGGTCAAAGGATAATGTCCATGGAAGGATTCAACTCTTGTTGTGGTTGTTGTATTGTATTGTTTTTTTTCAGGGCAGGGGTAGAGTCATCATGAATTGCTCCAGTCAAGTTTGGATCTTGATTTTTTTTGTTCAATACTTCATGTAACTTGCGAGCAAGGGAACGATGTCTATGCCTATGCTCTCTATCACCTCTATTTCTTTTGGATTTGCTTTTAAGTTGTGCTTGTGTAGGAGATATTTGATCAACTATAGGTTTCTTTTCTTCCCTAAGGGGAGGAACAAATGGAACCATGGGAGGTTGTTTAACCACTTTCTCTTTGACTTTGTATACTTTTTTTATTCTAGGAGGTGTGATGGGACTATTTTCATTGTCTCTTGGTCATTTGTGAGATGTAGGTGAAGGTTATGTCTTAGGTTGGTCTTGGTAGTTTGGGATTTCTTTAGGTTCAAGCATGGTTTTGCCAAGGATGGTAGGCTCATAGGTGGATGAGGACATTTTTAGGAGGGATAGTTCTACTATTTTCTTTGCCTTGAACTTTTGATAGGACAAGAAAAAGAAGTATTCTCAAGGTTTTATAGGTTCTATAGGCTTAGGCCAAAAGGAAACTAAGGAAAAAATTCCTTTAGAAGACAAAGGGTTGAAGCCACTATGGTAAACAGTGAATATTTCATTTTCAAAGGGAAACTTTTAGCATTTATGCACAAACGAATGGGAAAAATTCATGGAGTGAAGCCATGGATGGCCTAGCTTCACATGAAATTGGTCTGACTATAGGATGATGGAGAACGAAACATCTAATATCTTTGGTCCTATTTGCAATGGTAAGGTGATCGATCCTATTATAGGGAAAGCAAAACCATTATGTGTCTTGATCCATGATTTCAGTTTATCTTATAGATCTTTATAAATTTCATTTAAAAGTAAGAACTCCTTGGTGATCACATTCTCTCCACGGGTGGGATGTATAAGTATCCTATTAGTGGGCTTGTCATAGATATGATTGAATATGTAGAGAGGACTATCGAGTGCATGTTGAAGTATATCCTTAGAGGAGAAATCAATTTCAAGAGAATTTTTACTTCGGCCCTTATGAGGAATGATGTTTATCACTCCTACCATTTCCTCTCTAGGATTGTTATTGATAACACTATTTTGAACATAATCATTGTTATCATCATCTTTGTCAACATTCATCACATCATTCTTTGTAGTTTCATTGGCTTTGACAAATGAAATGTTATGTTTTGGAATGGGGTTGGTGAAGATTTGCATTCTTTGATTAGGAGGGGCAATAGACTTATTTACTTGATCACTAACACCTCCAACAAAAAGACAGTCAGAATCAATGAGGTCTTGCATGAGATGTTTAAGATGCTTACAATGTTCCATGTCATGTGCATTTTATCAGTTATATTGGAAATAAGAATTTGATCTCAAGCTCATGGGTAAAGGCTTATTAGGATTGGTTGTTTTGACGGGAGGAAATGTAATCATTTACTGGTCTAAAAATTGGGACATTGTGTTTTGAAGGGTATTGGATAAGGGAGTGAATTATCTATTTAGATCTCCATAGTTAAAGGGTATCGTGGATTTAACAACATTTACTTTGTTATTGGCATTGTGAGTTGTTTGTTGAGGTGGATTGAATTGAAGGAAACCTTCATTCTATCTTCTAAAAGGTTGGGAATTAATTTGGTTTGCGGGCTCGAATTTCTCAGTTTGGCTAGAAGTGGACTTTGTATCTTGAATACTAACTAAATTTTTGTAATCACATAGGGTAGTACATAAATGCATGAAGGATGGGAATTTCATCATGGTGATCTTGTCTTGAATCTTACTTTGCAAATTTTCTATGAACATCTATCGAATGTTGGGGTCGAGGACCTTGACATCAATTTTGCAATAAAGTGATTGATAGCCTAAGATAAAGTCATTTATATATTTTTTTTTTTTTCTTGGATCTCATAAAATCAACCACGGTCATATTAGGGGTCATATGCAGTTGGAAGTGGTTCACAAAGGCATCAAAAAGTTCATTGAATCAACTAATTGAGTTATTCGGTAAAGAGGAGAACCATTCCAAGGTAGTATCTTTTAATGATCTAGGAAAGAGCTTATCCAACAGTTTATCATCAAGGAAAAAGTCACTACATAAGGTAGTATAGGCATTAACATGGTTAGAAGGATCTCAGTTCCCTCCATATTTCTCAAATATAGGCAACTCTACACCTTGTGGCATTGGTGTTCACAATATCTACAAGGACAATGGACTGCTTCTGATATAATATGGAGGTGGGCCATTTTTATTTTGGTTGATGGTGGAATTTTTTTTTTGAAAGGATGAAATAGTTTGGAAGATTTGAGTTATGAGAGGATCATTGTTTGTGTTATGATATGCAACTGAAAGTGGCGAGGGAGTGTATGTGTTCGTAGGACAAGTGAATGGAATACTTGTAGGTGGTAAAGTGGTAGGAGATATAATATGTGATGCAACATATTAACTAGGGATAGTAGTAGGAATACCCAAGGAAGGAATTATATTACCAACTTGTTGCATTGTTGTTGTGACTTGAGGATTGGTATAGGTAGGTATTGAGGCAATTGTTGTGGGAGGAGGAATTTGAGTCCCTCCTTGGCTTGTGAGATTCTTTGTTGGTAAAGGGAAACTAGTGGCTGAGGTAAGATGTTTTCCATAGATTTGAACTATGTTTTTCACAAGGTCAAGCCCATCTTCACTTTCAAACATGTGGTGGATGTTATCTATAGCAGGGATGGCAGTGGTTGAAATGTTGTCATTTTGCACTTGATTTGGTAAGTTTGTTAGGTCCTCATGAATATGAATTATGTTTTCTTGTGAGACACTATCATTACTTGTTTCAACTTGCATACTACTTGAAGCCAAAGAGTTGTTAAGGATATTTTCCATATCTAGTGTACTAGTGTCAATACTAGGAGTGCAAGAGATATGCAACCCAAGATCCACAATGAGTGTACTATCACAGGATGGTATGAGGCTCGAGCTTCATCTCACTATAGTATTAGCAATATGACACCAAATAATCATGCAAGGGAAACTAAATGCAAGGTGAATGCAAATGCAATATAAGCTAAGAGCAATGAAATGCTTATAACTAAAATTCTAAAAACTGAAACAAAAAGACAATGACAACAAATAGAAACTTGGAAACTACCCTTAAATGCTAGAAAATTCAGTGCAGTATGTGTAGAGGGATTTATTTTCCTAAGGTGGCGAATGAGTCCAAGTGATGATTTTTTTGAATTTTTTTTGAATTTTTTAATGGAATTTTATGCTTTTTATGTTTTATGATCTATATGTGAAATGCAAACATAGATTTTGAATGATTTTTAACAAAATTAGATGCAAAAATGCAAGCTAAATGAGCTTTCACTAATACAAAATTTCAAACCCTATAATGTAAATTAACGAATGCAAATCCTAATGCAATGTTAAGCCAAATGTAGGATGAAAATGTAATCCAAATCAGAATTATGGTGTTCTAAAGGCAAGTTCACCAAAATGGAACTAAGGATTATGGGGGGATACTGTGATTAAGTGCTATCACACCCACTTTCCAAGCAATTCCACTCAAGGATAACCCTAGAGATTTCAATGCCAAATAGAAAGAGATCTTGCAATAGGGTTGTCCTAGGGGCTTAATATGATCTAATGAGGGGTTCACCTCCAAGTTTAAACTTGGAAAAGAAAATGAAATGCAAGATGAAATGAAAAACCCTAGTTGAATGCAAACTAACACTAAATAACCTAGAAAAGTGAATGAAATGCAACAAAAAATTGTAAAACAAAAAGTGTGCACCATGGAATCCAGAGAAGGCTTAATGGAGGTCTGAATCACTCAAAATTTTGATTTTAGGGCTTACTCAGACTCATTCCCCAAGATGGGTGAACCATTCTTGTTTATGGGAAACTATGCAGGAACATGAATCTGCCAAAAGGGTATCTGAATCTACATAATCCTAAAAACTATCTAGAACTAGAACTCATTCACTAGAAGTGGAAAATTAGTGCAATTGGGATTTTCTAGAACTTCAAAGGCTGATTTTTCTTTTCTCTACTTGCTTTTTCCTTCTTGACTCGTTTTCAAATTTGAATCTCTGATTTGCACCTTGTAGGTCTTCTCCAATGTTCTTTGAGGCTTGATGACAACTTTGACATCTTTGAATGATCTGAAACTTTCCTCCAATCTTCCTCCTTATGAAATATGCAACCTAGACCTACAAATCACAAACAAAGGAGAGCGAAAAATGTTGTTGGGTTAGTGAATAGGGATTTTCCTTGGTCAAACCCCTTGTTGGTAATTAAACCTTGAAATGAAAGAAAATATGAATAGAGAATGATCAATGAACAAAAGATAGTGGGTGATCCCATAATAGTGGTTTACAATTTTTGGCCAAACTGGACACTGAAATTATTATTTTTAACTAAATCTTCACATTCGGGCACCCATAGCAGCTAAACCGTGAGGAATTTGTAGATGATGCAAACTAGAGTCTCATCAAATTTTGTTAGTAGATTCTAAAAATATTTTTTTCAAAATTTTTGGAATCAAATTGCACTTCTCTTTCCATCTCCCACGAAAATTGATTTTTTTCAGAAAACAACATTTTTAAAAACTGACGCACAGTATAACGCATTACTTTTTTCCATGAAGGATAAAATTCTAATTCTTTCAAATTTAGATTTGCAACTCTGATATCTAGTGTTTCCACTTGGTTAGATAGTTTTTTATTGAATATTTTTTCCTTAATCAAGTTTCAAAATCAAACGAATTACAATTCAAACACAGGCGACCGTATAACGCGTAACTTTTTTTGTATATGTCAAAATTTATTTTAATTTTTTTGTTGGATCAAGGACTTCAATATCTGGTGCACTCATATTTTTCAATTTTTTTGATAATCTTCTATTTTCCACATGTGAAGAACAAAGAAATTAATTTTGATGAAAACCTATGTTTAATAAAACTTAAAAAGAAAATACATAACAAAACCAAAACATATTAAAATTATATTCATTGGATAGCTTGTTCTGAGGAATACCATAATCATTTGAAATAAATTTTAAATGAATTCATTTGATCCCCAAAAGCTAAATCAAAAGTGATTTTTATCAGCATTTTGATAGGTGTAAAGGAGACGCATTTATAGGTATGGTTTAAAACTAGCGAGGTTCTATCCAAGGGGGTTTGATATAAGGTGATTTGATCAAACCCTCTTCAATTGGAATCCTTAAAATGGAGCTTTTAAAGGATTAAATCATTATATTTTCTAAAAATATTTGATTTCAGCTAAAATTCGTTCCTCTCAGGAATTGTAAACCACTATTGTGACAACACCCTAGTATTGCAACTCACCAAACCCTAGCAATAGGGTGCAACAAATATGCTTGAAATGGCTACAATTGATGTGGTTCTTGAATATTGCTTGATGGATGTTGATGTTGCATGAAACATTTGCTTGAATCATAAACTCTACATCACAATTGTTAGAAAAATAACAAACATGACATATGAAATCCTTGACATGATGAATTATGTTTGAAGAATGCTCTAAAATACTTGATAATCTTCCCTTGAATTCTCCTAGATACTCTTGTGAATGCTTGAATACTCTCATGAACTCTCTTGAATGATAGATATGAAAATTAGTGAAATAACCTTGTATTTATACTCGATTATGCAAGAATTCCCAAAATTACAACACTACAAGCTAACATTAGATATAGGAGAATAAAATCCTACCAAAAAAATTAATTAAATTTAATTTTTGGCCACATGGGACTCGTTCACCCAAGGTGGTGAATGAGTCCCATTAGGCATAATGTATGGGACAAAAAACCAAAACTGCTTAGAAATGTGTGAAAACTAATTCGGAGCCAAAAGATCCAAGTTGGACCCATCCATCCAAGGTGATGAATGAGTCTCAGATCCCTATATCTTGTCCACACAAGCAGGAAACACCTGAATTATGATTGGCTAATGATTGGTGTCAGGATTATCCTTGAAAGTTTACAATAAATGAGGCTTGTGCATGCAAAATAGGGCCATTTAAAGCATAAGAAAGCCCAATTATTAATGACAAGCCTAGAGAAGTGTGAAAGTGTTAGAAAACTTTAAAACGCTCCAAATAAGGCAATATTAAGGTTGATTTTGATTAAAAATAGGTTTATTAAGTTCAGTTATTTGATAAAATCCTAGGAAAGTGTGAAAGTGTGTTTCAACACTTCACAACACTTTAGCAAGGTACCATTAGAGTCCATTAGTTCACAATGGCCCAAGACTTAATGTGAATGTGTTGACCACATTACAACACTAAATCAACACAAAATTAAGCCCAACTCACAAGGAGGGCCTAAACAAGCCAGAAAAAGTAGAAGGGTTAATTTTTCAATGACTCCATGGATAATTTCAAAACCCTCTGAAAGACCAATTCAAACTTTTAACCACATTTCCATTTAATTTAGGAATCAGACATGATAAAATGAAAGGTTTTGACTCATGGTTTTTAACATTCAAAATTTAATGTTTGTTAAAACAAACTCAACCCAAGTGGTATAAAAACCCTAACTCAACTAGGGCACAATAGGAACAAGAAACCTGCATCAAAAAGTGTGAAGCAAAAGACAACAAAATGAAGAAAAAGAAAACCCAAAACAAAAGAAAAGTAGATGAACTAGGGGATTCGAGGAAAATAAGAAATGAGCACAAAATCCCACCAAAAACCAAAAACAAAAGGAAAATGCAAACTAGTGAAAGAACAAGTAAAAAACACATAGGAAAGTGAGAAAAGAAAAAATGCACAAATGAAAACGCCCACCTTAAGAAACATGACATAAAATCCAATAGCCCCTGGTGACAAAATCCAGAAAGAAATCACCACACTTGACCTCTGTCTCACACCCTTCGCTCGAATTTGGCTCCTTCATAAAAAATACCAAGTAACAATGAGTGAAAATCAAAGAGTGGCAGGATTATAAAACAACTCACATGTGAGAGCCATTTGTCATTAATGCATATTAGTTTAGGCCTCAGGATCATGGACGAAATCATAATGCGCATCACAAAAAAAATCAATAGTCGGAAGTCAGGATCGGGACAAAACTAGGAATCAAAACCCTCAATGAGTGCAAAGTTCTAGGAAAGTTCTGAAACTTGAACCTGATAAGCAAAATAAGAAAGAGGGCATGAGAATCGAGATCAGGATGGAACGAAGAACAAGAACCTCGAAAAGGTTCTTGGTTCTAGTTTCAGTCTGATACCCAATTCTGAAATAAACAAACACAAACACAAAGTCAGAAACTGGGATTGAGATGAAAACTACAACAAGAACCTACAAGGGTTCTTGGTTTCGGCTCTAGTCTAAAACCCAATTCCAATAGACAAAAATTAGAACACAATGACAAAACAGGAGGAGCGAGATCGGGGTGAAAATTGGAACTCAAACTTTAGAAAATGCAAGGTGACAGTTTCAATTTGAAACCTTACTCCGACCAAGACCAACAAGACAAAGAACAAGAAGCAAAATCAGGAAGAAACAAGTAGTTGAACCTAGTGAAGGTGCCAAGTATCAGTTCTGATCCGATATCTGAACTCTACAAAAAGAAAAAAAAGTGCAAGGAAAAATGTGTGGAGCAGGACTAGGAAGAAAACTAGACTTCAGACTTTTAAAAGTGTTAAGTACTAGTGACAACCTGAAACCCAATCCTGACAGAACAAGAAAAAAAAAAGACTTGGGAGAAAATGACAACTCCCAAAGCCAGAATAAGAACACCAAAGACAAAAACAACAAAAGGGGGACCCATTTCAAACAAAAAGAAATGGGGTGGTTATGGAGGGCATAACAATTAGTATCATATTCATATTATGTTATAAAAATATTTTGAATTGGGAACACAACATGCATCGACAAGGTCACATAACGACTATCTAACACTTCAGAATACTCACAAGAAAAATTATATTTTTTTTTTAGGTTTAATAGATCTCAATTCATGCCCAAGATAGTGGCAAAGGGTATATCCATCAGATCATGTGAAGATGTACACTTTGTAATAATGCTAGCATTATTAGCCTTTTCATTTTGTTTGCCTTAAAGTGTAACCCTTGATATTTTTACAATAGTCTAGATCATTGGCTAGATGGTACTTGAACATAGCCTTCATGACTAAATGTGATCTCAATGGTCAATAATAAATGGTTTGATGCAATAGTAAAAATTTGTTAATCAACCCTATATAATCACTTCATTTCTCATAAAATGACCACAAACGCAAACTTATCTTTTAAAATCGAGCATCATGCAATTGACAACCAACTAGATAAAACAACAATATAGATGTAGAGTCTTTAAACATAGAAAATAGCCTTCACAAGTTAAATTAGACTAGATCATGAATTTTATTATGAGAGAGATCACAAGGAAAGAATAACTCAAATTAATCAAAGATTCAAAATGGATAAAATCCATGACAAGATTTCTTGAATTGCTAGATAATATACCCTATCAATTTTATTGCAAAATTGGAATCCACTTCAAATACAAATAAATGAATCCAACAAATACAAGAACAAGGGTTGACATATCATGTAAGGGAAAGGCACCCGTAGTGGGTAGGGGTCCAATGGTAGATATAAAAGGAGGCTTGAGTGGTCCCATAGTGGGTAGATTTAATATTCAATAAACTTACACTTAATATCCAATTGCAAAACACTTTTATACATAAAGTACACAAACTGACAAATCATGTGATGCCACATCAACACACCAATAATACATGGCTTAGTGACCCACTATCAGTCTCACTTTTTTTTTTTGGGCCTTTTTGGATACCTTGACAAAAAGCATGTTGACGTGGCATCATGTTTGATTATGTGGCCTTGAAACCAATTTTTATAAGCAAGGAACTTGCCAAATAAACTATTGTACAAATTTGGGAGTGATTTGAAATTTTCATTTTAAGACTTTGAGAAGCACAAAATTAGGGTGGCCCACTATAGACTCCTCTCCCTTATATGAGGAGAAGTGTTGCTTCCGAAAACCCACCTCAACTTTAAATTCATTAAATAATAAAAGTTTTGCATAATATAAGCTCATTAGAAAGAGTTAATCACAATCTAAAATCATACAAGATTGAATTTTTGCATAAATTTTTCTTAATTGAACTTTGTGTGTTGTTCGAATCTCGATAGCGCATTCAAATGACAGTTTGAAAATAAATTTAACTCTGTGTCAAAAAGGAAACCTTGTTGCTTTATATTTCAGAGTAGTTTATAGAATGATCAAATACAATATTTGCTAAATTCCTGAGCTTTTTCGTTAGCTTAAAAAAAAAATTAATAAGATTAATCATAAATGTTGGAATAATGGGAGAATGCTTGAAGTTCCGTTTGTATACCCAAGTTTCACAAGTTGTCAATGCCATTTCCAACAATCATCTTTAGAGCATAAGGAATAAAAGAATATAGCCAAAAACATGTATATGGTGGCAGAGAGAGCAAATTGTTTTGCATCCACTCTTCGTTACAATTCAAAATATCATATATTCTGCTCTCCCACTAAAGTTTATGAGGGACGAAGGGTATAATATTTCTAGTATCGGACCCGTCTAACATGAGAAACATGAATCCATTATTGGGCCGCCGACAGGGACAAAAGCGTGGGATAAATGATAAGCCTGTCACAATTTCTGTGAGAAGAAAAAATTAAATACACGTACGACTCCTACAGTGTATCTCATAATGACCGTTTATCTAAACATGCCTTGAAGGCCATCTATATGATGAAGAAAATTGATGGACGCCTGCACACCACTCTCTGACGAAATTTCTGTCTCCGATTGCTTTGATGGGCATTCACAGTCTCGTGCCGAGTCCCTTTTATGAAATGATGTATGTCCATAACGTGTGCCAGGGCACCTATACCTGCCCTCTCAGTCCTTGGCCCCTATCTAATTAAGGTATTTATTTATTTTCACAGTTGTCCACCGTGGAAGTAACCTGCGTTGTTGTGGGATGTGACAACATAATGAAATGGGAGGATCGTCGCTATTGTCCACCTTAGATGAGGAGGATTAAATCGAATGGAAGAAAAAACATCGTCTAAATGATAAGAAACCATGTGAAAATCCTTGCCCACATGGGCTTCCGCGAACTGATGTGGTTGAGTAGCTTGATGGATCTAGCTCCAAGTACATTGCATACGAATTAACCTTCGTCCCTGCTGATTTAAAAAGTCGGATAGGAATTAAATCCAAGTCCCTTTTGCCAACCAATTTATCCATGTCGGTGCTTACCTTCTCCAACTCCTTGTAAATTTTGTGATTATTCAATAATTCGGGAACAATTCTTTTACCATCCCTATAATCAGAGTCTTGTATCATACTAGCAGTTGTGTGTAGTGACATGCAACGATGAGCTGATAGGCGGGGCGAAGTACAAATGGCTGGAATGAATCTGAGAGATAGCAAAGGGTGCTTGGAAATGTCAACGTAGCGAATGACAGTATATATTGTAAGTTTTAGTTGGAACAATGATTTTCTGCTGCTATACTTTATTACCCCTATGTATAAATTTGTATGGATGCTAATGGCACACGTAATAAAATTATTTGAAAGGTTATTATATCATTGATTTGTTGTAGGAGATACAATTGTCTAGTAAGTATATATTAGCACAAATCATGGACAACAAAAAAACAAGAAAAAGATATGTTGTTATTGATTGCGAGCTACATTTTTTTAATTTTGTTAATGAGATTGACATTACATGCGATCAGAATATCTCTCAAAACATTATATGCAAACTTTTTCAATGGAAGATTTGAAATTAGGGATTGTTGTATGAATGTAATCAATGTTTAAACAAATCTTTGATATTATATAAAACATAAAGTGTAGAAAATTAACTATTTTATTCTATTCTAACCATAACCAGAAAATGGAGGCCATAAATCAACTAACATTGGTTTGAATAGCGATCAAGATAGAGAAACCCAAAAATGCGTAGCCACAAAACTCATGCAAAACCGTAGCCAGATAACAAAACCATAAACAAAACAATATTTCTATTAACAAACAATATAGTCTTTTCTCAACAACACCCTATGGAAAATTGAAACAATATATCCTTTTGAATAGAAGCTTATTGAAAATGAGACAATGTAGCCTGAGCTAGTCAATAACAATCGCCAAAATCTGCATAACGTCAACAATTCTATTATGTTGCAAACATACCCACAAAACGGAATCCATAAAGAGAGACCCAGAGGAAATTGACAACAACAAACCCATAGAAAAATATACTCTTTTCTCAACATAGCCTTATCAAAAATTGAAACAATATAGCCTTTTCAACAACACCTTTTCAAAAATGGAAGGATATGGCTTAAGCAAGAGAACAATAATCAACAATGTCCAATGGAATCTAATATAAAGTGTATAAGATTAACTAGTTTATTCCATTGTAACCATAACCTGAAACATATGAATTTTGTCTTAATCTTATGTCAAAAACATAAAGATTTGTACATAAAAAATATAAAATAAAACACAACAAAATGAGGCCTGCTCTCTACCCTACCATATTGGGTCATGGACCCTCATGGACTCTCACCAAACCCCCAAGCAAGAAAATACATTTCTCATCACTTTGTTCAACGATGAAATGAATATTTCTTATTACAATCAATATAGAGTACATTAGGATCTAATTGTTTATTTGACCATTGTTACTAATTTTGTTGTCGCTATCATTATTCTGAAAGATTTTTTGTAACACACTATTTCATCAAATTCTGCATTATGGCTGGATTATGGTCTACAAGAATAACAAAAAAGTGTCAAGTTTAGTGTGGTGATTATGCAAAACAAAATGAACTGCATAACATTAACTATTTTATTCCATTATAGTCATCGCCACAGAAATCTAAAACACACAGCTACAGTCCTATGCAAAACCTTTGCTACAAAGCCCAGACCATATACAACTTATGTGTATACAAAGTATGAATTTTAGTGTAGTGATCATGTCTAATTCACAGACAATATGTAAATCAGGAGATATAAAAGTTCTATATTTTATAATACATAATTTACTTTGCACTTGTAATGGGAGGAATGAAGTAATTATAATTTACCCATATCCGGTGCATGTGGAAGAATATAGTGTGAAGACAAGAAAACAAGACCCAATTTCCACCCTACTATATTGGCTCATGGAGCATCATGTGCTCTCAGCAAACCCCTGAGCCAAAAAATAAATTTTCCACCACTGTTATCAATGGTTAAAACAATGTTTAGGCAGCTGCTGACTTAATACAAGATCTAATGGCATCAAAAGGCCCACAAAGGATGATTGTTTGGGTTGTGTCTAGCTGCAAACATGAAAGGATTATATGAAGTTTAGTGTAATAAACACATACCATTGGTAGACAATAAATAAATCAGAAAATATAAAGACTTGTACAATTAATAACAAATAAGCTGCAATGCAGTTATAATAGAACACAATAAGTAAATAAAATCTAGGCATACCTTGTGAACGGAATGGATTGAAGTCTTGACACAAAAAAGGAGGATTGCTCTCCACCCTACCATATTGGATCATGGAACCTCATGGGCTCTCACAAAACCCTCAAACAAAAATGTTAATTGTCCACCAATTTGATCAATGGTGAAGGAAATGCTTTGGTACCTAAAAAAATCTATTCAGTGGAAATCAACACTATACATTTTTAATAAATTGGCATGGAGTTGTGAAATGAGAAATGTAAAAATAGATATATAGGCTTACATTGTATACAGGTGGAATGTAGGTGAAGGCCATACAACATTCAAATGTGGAATTGTAAAGCTATTTAGCATTTTGGAGATCTATACACCTTGTATATGAATAGAAGGTAGCTGAAATCTAAAATACTTTCAGTGGAATATACCTATAGAGAATGGAAATGTGAACTTTGGTGCAGCGAACATGTTTTATTGGTAAGCAATATGTAAATTATGAAATTTAAATTGCTCTATAATTTATAAGTGAAATATATGTAATACCACAATTACATTTCACATAAAAAAAATGATAAGGAATTGAATTTAGAGATGGTGTAGATTCTATATGCATAGAGATGAAGAGGAAAGGAGAAGAAATTTACTTACCATAAAGAAGAGAAACTTTTGATGATGATGGAAATGAATAGTATTGTTGGAGATGACCAACTTGTTTGATTTATAGTGCACTCTAATTGTTGGTATGTATCCTACATTATCTAGCAAAATATAAAGGAAAATCTACACGTAATCATAGAAAACCTAGTTCAAGTGAGGAATTTATCACAACCAAAACTTTTGTAGAGTTTTTGTGACCATCACCTCATGCAAAGAAAATAAAGTAACATCTAACCAACTCTACAAAAGCTAAGAAACACTTGTTCAAACTTGTATCTTATGATTAATTGTTGTATGCTTTTTGTGTAATTCTCATGGTTCTAAGTAGTAACTACTTTTAAAGCCTTGGAAAACATAATGAATTCCTATCCAAACCCCAAATGAAATTATATTGCAAAGGGTTTTTTGATAGACTCCCCTTGTCACTTACTTCAAACACATATCTCCCCGCTAGCTTCTATGCAAAATAGCCAAGAAAAAAATTATCACAGGTGACACTTTTCTTTTTCTTTTGCAAGAATCACCCAATGCAAAAGACATAAAATAACCTCCAAGTATTTTTGGATAAGCTGTAGGAGGCTAGCTTGAGCTTGGACCCTTCCGGAATTTCACAAACGCTCGCTATATTTCTCAAATTTTTAAACATATCTGGGAAAATGCGATTTGACAGTGCATATTGTGGATTATGCCTCCCCCCTTTTCCTTGCCAAAAAAGAACTTGAAAATCCTAAGACTGAGGAAATTACTTTGCAGAAGAAAATGTACAACATGTTTCACTTGAGAAAAGAAATATAAATAAGCACATGATGTGGGTCTCGAACAACAAAATTTCAATTATCAATTGAAACATAGGTACCCATTCTTTTGTTACATGTGACGACAACTCTCAACCAATAGACAAAAGGCTACATGATAGAAAGCAACAATAAATTTTTGTTTAGAAGTTTAATGATAGAGATAAAAAAAAGCAGGAAACTACCTTATGTAAAGAATAAACATAAGGAGAATATATGAATGTTCTCTACATCTGAGCTTACAATCATACATAGCTACACACAATGGTGAATACTAGTTACGAACTAGGAAAGATGGGCATGAAATTATCTTTGTTGCTTTCCTCGTCTACATAACTGTTGATACCAATATTGTATCATCTATGCCTTTCATTCTGTAGTCATGATTGTAATTCCTTAGCTTAAGCTATATTGTTTCATTTATGGCCAACACACTTTTGTAATGCTTTTGCAACCATCACCCGGTGCTAAAAACACAAAATAAACTCCAACCACCATCACAAAAATTCCACAGCTGATGATCGCACCTGCACCTTTATAGAAGATTTCCCTCCTTACTTACAACTTTGTTGTGGAACAAGGGAAACCCAGAGAATGACACCCAACAGTGCACTATCAAAGATCAAGCACAAACATTCACTATGTTTTCAGAGGATTTTATAGGCAAGTGTTACTTACAACCATCACTACTATTGTGTTGGAACCCATCGCCACAAAATTGAGGCCATAAATAAAACATTGGTTGCAATAGTGGCCTAGATGGAAAAGCCCACAAAATAAAAAAAATGATAGGTGTTATTACAACCAGTAAACAAAGGAAGAAGTATATATGTTGCTTACAATTAATTTTACATACATACATATTTGCATACATAGAAAGGAAAATGATATGCAATAGAACAACTACATACTTTTTAATGGCAAGTTATTTTGAAGCACAAAATTCCTATCTATACATTAGATGAATGAAATTGATAAAGATGTAGGTGGAAAACAAAAAAGTACACCAATATATAAAGATGCATATGGATATGGAAATATATCTGCATTGGTGATTGTTGTTGAGCAGCTTTAAAACCAGTAAGGCTGACAAAAATTCCATCCAAAGTTCACAAATATAGCCTATCTTCTAAAAGTTTATATATAGAGGCTATTGTTGCAAAGCAATAAAGAGTATTCCATTTATTGTTTCCATATAGGCGTGATCATTGCATAGCAATAAAAAAAAACCAATAACAACATTGTTTCATATATATGTTCCATAGACATGCAATGGGAAAAATAATATGTAGAGTTCTAAAGTTACCAAAGCAATTGAACAGTATATGTTACTTTCCATAGGGAATTGTTTACTGTTGTTTGTAGCTTTAGCTGCTATGAAAATTGTGTGCCACCATAGTGATGATTGTTTCTACAAATGACATATATACATATGTGTGCCACCATAGTGATGATTTTTTCTACAAATAAAATCTATACATATGCACAACCAAAGTTGTCAATACATGTCAAAGATATATAGATAAATTTAAATGCACATATATGTGTGTGTTGCTTCCATGGAGGAAACAAGCATCACTTTGCATAGGTTTCCATGGCAACATTATCTCATGTATGTGCTACATATATTGGAGATGGTTGCAATAATACTTTGCATTTAAAACTCACCAAAGTAATTGAGTAGTTTATGGTATTTTCAATAAGACATTTTTTAGTGTTGGGTTGTGGATTGAGCTGCACAACATACATAACAAAAATTATAGATAAGAACCATATGAAATCCATATCTAGTATGGCACTATCATTAGATATCGCAAAGTAGTAGCAAGAACATTCAAGAAGCATTAGATGCATACCCAGATATAGATACTTACATAGACAAATACATCATAGACACATATATATCTACACAGAACTCTTTCAAGATATTCTATGCACTGAGAACATTGAAAACAAGATGAGAGCAACATTCTATTTAAAAAAACTTAAAGATAGCTCTAAATATTGAATTGTGCATGCATATACGCATAGATATCCATTACACACACATATATCTACACACATTTGTAACAGAAAGTTGTATGCACTGGAAAATTTGAATTGCATGCATATATATTTATTTATATGCATATGTAAATGTACAGATGCATACAACCATGTCCACAGGTATATATACAAAAAATTGTAGATACTGATACATATCTTAAAAAGGACAACAACTCTATATAAATATACACTTAAAATATAACAAAATTATAAGCAACATGAATAATAGAAAAGAAAACAAGTGTATCTTTTTTTATTAAACATTATAAGTTATAGTTCATTGTCTTAATATATAACTCTTTGTTAACCCTTGCAACTTTCACTATTGTTGTTTTCAGTCTTGTTTCTAAATTATAAGTCTGAGTTTTAATACTTGAACAGTGAAAACAAATGAGGTGTAGGTGACAACATTGATAACAGACTCAACTGTCATTGCAGTGGTAGACTCATATTGCAACATGTAAAGTTGTTTTGCTAACATTTGCAATAGGCTTGTTGCAACCTCATAAAAAGAAGTTTCCCAAATCTCGCCTATGTGGTTTTCCATCTTTAACTATAATAAATACCAAAAGCCACAGTGAGCTATTGTTGTCTATAATTTAGGGAAGAACCATGTATTTTTCTTGATTTGTTCACACTTTTTCTTGCATTCCTCACCATTCGCGTACAAAAGACATGCAACATAATAGAATGCATCAATTTTTATATATTTTACTATTTCCTTTACAATAGCTTGCAAAGTTTTTGGCAAGCCAAGGTAGTGATCCAAGATATATGCAATAGTGACTCTCCAATTTCCCAAAACAACCTTTCAAGGCACTATCCAGGGAGGCTTAACATTAGGTGGATCAATATGTCCTCATTGGATCAAGGGTTGTGCTTCTGGTATGTCAGGATTTATATATAGAAGAGTCCCTACGGCTATGTTCACAACTTCTCCATTGAAGTACCCAACATGTACATTTTTAATAGCAAGGATGAGAGCTAAACTAGGGGTGTAGAACCTCTCCAACTCATCACCCTTTTCTTCCCAATTTGAGCCCCACAAATTAGCATCAATTGAAAAGGATGAGAAATCATTAAGTTTAATAGTCCTCTAAATTTTTTGGGACTGATCCTTTCTTTGTATAGTCGATACCATTCCTACATGCACCCTAGTGCCCATAACATCAACCAAACTATTATTAGTTCAATTTGTAGTTTCATTTAATGGGATGAATTTAAATACTTTCTCTAGCACAAAGGCCTCACCATCACAATATTTTAACATTGATTTTTGATCCAAGATTATTTCCATTTGGTTGTTTAACTTATTAAATTTCTTGTCAGCCTATCTCACTGATCCCTTTGACAGATAATAAGTATGACCCACCTCAACCCTATCATAATGCAATTTTTCTATGTCATTAAAGCATGTAATTCATATTTTTGTTCCCTCATTATCAATAATATCAAAGCTGAATACTTTCCCCTCGTGCCCCTATCTATTGTAATGGTGCATATCCCTTTTTGTTTTTACCCGACCTTTTATTTTCCATTTGTTTTGGTAAACATTCAGCTCTTTAACAGTGTTGATATTTGTAGGAGCATCATGTTTCCTTGGGGATTTATTAATTCCAAATGCTGAGGCTTGTTTGGATGGGGAGGGCATGTCACAACCAACTATTTGTTCTTCTTGATCTCTAAACAAATATCTAGGTTTTCCAATTAGCTGGAAATCTAACATTTTGACATCTAGGGATAGTATGAAAATCACCCTGGAATGAAACAAACATTAAATACTTTAAAAGGAAGTCCCCACAAACAAGGAAGCAGAAAACTACAAGTAAAAGTAAGGTAGAACTATATCTAACCTTTTTTCCCCCAGCTTTCTACACAGATAGTCTATAAAGCACAAAATCAAACCTATTTTCAATGCCCCTATAAACAAAAGTTCCCATCTACATGTGGGTTCCATCAAAGAGGACAACATTGTACCGATAAACTAGGCTTTGATCACCTCCTATTTTTTAGAAAGACATTAGTTGGATGGCTGCAAATGGGACAACATCTACAACATCTATAGATCATATTGCATGTGTTGTTAAGGTTGGATTCACATTTTTAGCCTACAAGGAAATTAAACTCAACATATTGGAAGTAATTAGATAATTATGACTATGACTCAACTCTAAAAGAAAACAACAATATTGAAACATTTGGAAACTATGGCATTTTCCCTGTTAACACATAAGTCACTCCCAAATGGCCAAAAAATTGAAAGGGAAAGCAAAGACAAAGAGTTCAAATATAAATGAGTTAGAACATATATCATATCAATTGTTAATTAAAATGAAGCATATTCTTAGTTTTTTAGGTGCACTTGACAAAGTGTAAATATAATTGGTAGTAGCAAAGAACTAAACAAGAAATAGACTTACAAGACTAGTGCTCAAGGATTGTTCACCAGCCTCGGTAGATATACGTTTGCCACCAACATTGTTGGGGCTTCTCTTTTAAAAGTTGAGAGTTACAATGTCGGCAGCTAACTACAAGGTCTATGACTTCAAAACACAAC
Source organism: Sequoia sempervirens (assembly GCA_007258455.2). Classification (NCBI taxonomy): domain Eukaryota; kingdom Viridiplantae; phylum Streptophyta; class Pinopsida; order Cupressales; family Cupressaceae; genus Sequoia; species Sequoia sempervirens. The sequence goes on along the minus strand of VDFB02086081.1, from coordinate 35,211,247 downwards.
ACAGGCTCTCAATTTTTTTGCACAGGAATTAAGAATACAACAAGAAAGGATTAATAAAAATAAGGGCGTTAATGATTCAAATAATACTTAACATACAATTTTTTACTCCAATTTTACTATTTCATTTTTAAAATCCCTCCTTTTTTTCCCTAGAGACATGAAGATTACGAAGGGAAAAAAATAATTAAGAAAAAGGCTTCAATGTTGTATATAACAGTTAATATAAAGTATATCATCTGAAGTATGCCCTGTCAAGTTTTAGAAAAATAACTATTTTGAGAAAATAATAAACATTGGGAAGAACATATGTACATTGCTCACATCCTCTTTAACATACATAGAAATCTACACACATGGAAATTTAATATTGTCTCATTTATGGCTTTTGTTCTATGGAAATGGTTGCATTATATTAAAATAGTCCATTGTTTTTTCCATAACACAATGTTAATTGTTGTTCTCTAGATTTGGCTATATTCTCTCATCTGCAATGCATAATAAAATGGTTAATATTATAGATTTTATGTTGTTATCCAGAAGGTATTCTTGACTTTCATAGCAACTAATTTCATTTTGACTATCCACAAAAATCTAATATAAGATATTAGATGCTGAAAACACTATTATAGAACATTGAAAAATAGGCCTTATGATTCCAAAGATATCACAACAAAATTATGTTAGGGATTAGTATATATCAATGTTCTTTGCATCCACTATCAGTTACATACATTCCTGCAAATAGGTGGAACACATTGTCCATCAGTGCGATCAAATATCTATAAAATTTTTAACCAACCATTGTTGACTGTCATTATGTGGCTTTACCAGCTATCACAAGTGCAAGCAAGGGGAGCAAGTTGTATAAGCGTGCAACTTTGAGCATGCCATGCGAAGCTGTTGTGAAGGTAGCAGTAGGGTTGTTTTGTATTTTGCTACATCAGGCGATAGTTGGAAAAACATTACAAAAGTGTTGGAAATGATAATTTATTGTGCATTTGTTGTAGACATGAAGAAATCAAGAAGAAAAGAGAACGAAAGCCGGAAGAGGTACACTTGAACCAAGGAGGAAGAGGATGAATTTGGAAAAACCATCAACATTTCCAGTTGTTCTTATATACTTGTGGACATGGTTCTATGTATGTATACATCTACATATACATATAGAAAACATCTATACATGCAATTCAATGTTCCTAGTGCACACATCTTCATACAATTTTGTGTAGGAAAATGTGTTTGTAATAAATTTCTATGTGTCTAGACAAAAACTAATGGGTTTCTTTTGTTGTGTTCGATTGTTCTTTTCCTCTATGCACATATGTATGTCTGCAAAACTTGTAAGATGTAGATAACATTCATATAAACTCGTCCCCTTGTTTATTGCTTTGCTAGGATAGTTCTTATTTCTTTTGTCTTCAATGAGAATTTTTGCAATAATAGGATTCATATTAATCATAATAAGAAAGATTGCTTCCCACATTCAATGTGTTGAAAAGCTCTTGGAAGTTAGGAGAATAGCATAAATTGTTTTATGTCTTCAGCTCTCACAATATCCTTCCATATTTGATTCGCAATCCAATAGTGTATGGTATATAATTTATGATGTTGTCCATAAGGCATTGTTGATTGTTGGTCTATAGATGCCGCTATATTGTTTTTCCATTTGGTTTTCTATTGAAACCAATATTTATTCATTTATCGTTCACATTTTGTGGGGAAGGGGTGATCCCACAAAGTTGGTTTACAATTTCTGGGAGATTCCGATTTTTGCTTAAATGACATATTTTTAGAAAATATAATGATTTAAGCCTTTAAAAGTTTCATTTAAAGCATTCCAATTGAAGAGGGTTTGATCAAACTACCTTAGATCAAACCCCCTTGGATAGAACCTCACTAGTTTTAAACCATACCTATAACATAGTCTCATTTACGCCTATTAAAATGCTAATAAAAAACAACTTTTGATTTACATATTGGGGGATCAAAGGAATTCATTTAAAATTTATTTTTTGTAAAGATGTACTCCTTGTTATAAGCTTCCCAAAAATTATTATTTTAAATAAATTTACTTTTATTATTATATGGGTATGTGCACGATCATCATGGAAAAACCAGGCCCTTAAGTGGAATTTTTTTAGAAAAAATAGAGTTAGGAAATTGAATGTAGTTTCTAAAATACTAGGTTTATTTTATTTTTTAAATCTATATGGTGAAATTTTGAAATTTCAATGCAGTAGTACTTAAATTTCAAAAAAATAAGAAGTAGGTGTTTGTGACCACACTAACCACAATAAAATGATAATATTTTTTTATAAGATTTTAGATATAAGTAGAGGACTCATATCCTGATGTGATGCATATTGTTTTGTAATTTTTTTCCAAGTAAATAATTAATTATGAATTGTTTATTACAAATTTTAAAAAATATAAAAACTTGTATGTCTGACCAACTTAACTTGGTCAAAACTTCATAAAATTCTTTTTTTTTTTAAATCCTATAGTGTGTAGAGCATAGAATGTGGTGCATTATTCGGATTCAAAAATGTGATACCATTTGAAAGCTATAAATGTTTTCCAATCAGCCTATCAATCAGGACTTTAGTTATAATTTAAATAGAAAATGAATAATAATTATTTATTAAATTTAAAGTAAAGCATAATTTATATTGGTGGAAAGCTGAGAATCTCCTTTAAAAACCCTTTTTATTTCAAAAATTTTGAGTCAAAAAAAATTGTTAACCACATGGGCCATCATATCAGTGATATATTGCCACTTTTTGGCCCATCATGATCTTGCACATACCCATATTTATTTTTTATTTCTTGTGAATGTAGGTTTTTCACAAAAAATCAAATTATTTGTTATGCACATGTGGAAAAATAGAAGATTGTCAATTTTTTTTTTGAAAAATATGAGTGCACTAGATATTGAAGTCCTTGATCCAACAAAAAAAATTTGAATTTCAATACATATAAAAAAAGTTACGTGTTATATGGTCACGCTATGTCTGAATTGTAATTGGTTTGTCTATGAAACTTAATTAAAGAAAAAATGTTCAATAAAAAACTATCTAACCAACTGGAAGCACTAGATATCAGAGTTACAAATCTAAATTCGAAAGAATTAGAATTTTATCCTTCATGGAAAAAAAATTATGTGTTATACGGTGAGCATCACTTTTTAAACATGTTGTTTTTTGAAAAAAATTAGTTCTCGAGGGAGATGGAAAAAGAAGTGCAATATGATTCCAAAAGTTTTGAAAAAAATATATTGAAAATCCATAGACAAAATGGCACAAAACTCTAGTTTGCATCATCTACAAATTCCTCATGGTTTAGCCGCTATAGGTTCCCGAAAGTGAAGATTTAGTTAAAAAAAATTATTTCAGTGTCCAGTTTGGCCAAAAATTGTAAACCATTATTGTGGGATCACCCGAAGGCTTTGAATTAGTTTGTTACTACAAGATTTTTGTGTTTTGTGGGTGTTCCATTTGGGTCACTGTTGGAAGTAATATTTTTGTGGCCATGGTTGCAACACAATGAAATAGTTAATGTTATACAAATTGCATTGTTTTCTGTAAGGCAATATTGATTGTCGTTCTCTACCTTAGGGTATATTGCTTCTTTTTTTGGTAAGGTTTTATTGGGAAAATACTATATAGTTTATTCATTGAAGGGTATGTGCAGGATCATCATGGAAAAAATAGGCCCTTAAGTGGCGAAAAATTTAGAAAAATAAGAGTTACGCAACTTGACCTAAAAATTTCAATAAGTTACCTATATTATTTAAAAAATATTTAAGAATAGAATCTGTAGAAAATTGAATGTAGTTTCTAAACTAATAGGTTTATTTAAAAAAAAAAAACTATTTCGTGAAAATTTGAAACTTCAATGCAGTAGTACTTAAATTTCAAGAAAAAATAAGAAGTAGGTGTCTATCTAACCACCCTAATCAGAATAAAATGATAATATTTTTTTATAATATTTTAGATATAAGTAGAGGACTCATGTCTCGATGTGATGCATATATTTTTTGTAATTTTTTTCAAGTAAATAATTAATTATGAATGTTTTATTACAACTTTTAAAAAACACAAAACTCATATTTCTAACCACCTTAACTTGTTTAAAACTTCATGATTTATTTATTTTTAATCTCATAGTATGTGAAGCACAGAATTTGATGCATGTTTTAGATTCAAAAAATGTGATACCATTTGAAAGTTATAGATATTTTTCAATCAACCTATCAATCAAGACTTTAGTCGTAATTCAAATAGAAAATGAATAATAAATATATATTACATTCAAAGTAAAGCATAATTTATATTGGTGAAAAGTTGAGAATCTCCTTTAAAAACCCTTTTTATTTCATCAATTTTGGGTAAAAAACAAGTTGTCAGCCACATATTGTACAAATACCCATCATATCGCCACTTTTTGGCCCATCATGATCCTGCGCATACCTCAAACCATTATTGTTTGATTCATGGTTCAACATTTGCAATGCTGGTTTTTGAAAGGTTTCTTATTGTGTTTTTTAGTGTTGTTCATGATTTAGCATATGGCTAACAGTTGATACCAATATTGTTTCATTTATGGATTTCGTTTTGTGGTGATGGCTGCAATGCAATAAAATAGTGAGTTTTATGCAATTGATATTGTTTTGCACAACACACTATTCACTATTGTTGTCTACAATAGGCTATATTGTGTCATTTATGGCCTCCATTTAGTGTGGCCAGGAAAGGAAGGTGGCAGATTGTTTCTTTTATTTTAAAATTAAAAGCATTTTCTGAATCATTATAGAAGGCCAATGAAATGGCATCAACATTAATTGTTGTATGGTTTCTATGTAGTGGAAATGGCTATAAGAAATAGCTACCTTTTCAAGCATTTGAGAACATAGCAAATCCCAACACAATTTTTGAAAGGGAATTACCCTATGGCTATATTGGTTTGTTTTTGAAAGGGTCCTGATGGAGAAAATGCTATATTGTTTCAATTTTTGATAAGGCATTGTTGGGTGTCATTCTCTAGGTTTAGCATGTTGTTCAAGATAGCTATCAGCAAGGAGGGAAAGCTTCTCTAAAGGTACAAGTACAATGATCAGCTGTGGAATTTCTTTCAAGGTGGTTGGAGGTTATTTTGTGTTTTGTTGGATAGGGCAATGATTGCAAAGCATCACAAAAGTGTCGGTTTTGATAATTGTTTGTCCCTTTTTTGCAAGCAGTGGAGAAAGAAGCAAGTAGAGAGAAAGCAGGAAGCAATAGGTGAATTTGGAGTAGACAAGAAGAGGTGTGGGAAGCGGTGTATATGGGGAAAAACTCTTACTTGAGCCTTTCCAAAACACTTCATGCTATTTTCCAAAGGGATCTGTTGATTCTTGTACTGTAGCCTAGCCTATATTGTTTGGTCTATGGTATCTGACTACTCACGATGGGTGGGAGGGAATATTGCTTGTTTGCGTGTTGGTTTGTTACTCATAGCTTTTGTATTTTTTGTGGGTTTTATAGTATGTATCTCGTTTTTATTTGGTATACTACAATCAGGAATGCATATATATGTATTGCATGCATTAAATAAACCTTCTTAGTTATTATTTCCTTAAGCCTCAAAAAAGGAGTTGTTAGAATGATAGACTATTTAGTAAGTGTTGTAAGAAACAATTATTTTACCATTGATCAAAGTGGTGAAAAATGCATGTTCTTACTTAGGGGTTTGGTGAGATCCCATCATGCTCAATGACCCAATATGATAGGGCTGACAACAAGCCAAATTTTGTTCTGTTTGACTTTATATTTTCTATCTGTAGGTCTGTGTGTTGCTAGCATTAGATGCACATAGTATTTTATTATTTGAAGAACAACTATTTAAATATCTATATAATAGAGACTTCTATATAGGTGGTTAGAGGCTATTTTGTGTTTTTTGTAGGGGACAATGTTTGCAAAAGAAAAAGGAAAGTGTAACCTACGATAAAAAAAATTCCATTCCATTTTTGCAGAAAAGCTAGTAGTTTGCATGGGTTTCTCAATGTTATTTTTTTGTGGGATTCTTTCTATAGCCTCCATTTTCTTGCTATATTTACAATGGAATAAAATTCTTAACATAATCCAATTTTATTTTGTGGCTTGTTGCTTGCTAGCTTGAGTTATTTTTATCCATTGGTTTGTCATTAACAATTTTTTTGTTCTTTGTGCAATCAACAATGCATATATATGTGCACTTAAGTTGAGATATATATGTATATATGTGTGTATATATATTTATATGTGCATATATATTATATATATATGTATATATATATGTATATATATATATATGTATATACTTATATAAATGTATTCACTAGCACCCTATCATAAAATTGTAACAATACAACCTCTTCAACACCACCTTATCAAAAATAGAACAATATAGCATAACCTAGAGATCAATAATCAATAAGGAGTAATGAAATCAAATATCAATTGTATAACATCAACTATTTCATTCCACTGCAACCATATAATGACCAAACAAAAGCCATAAATCAAACAATATTGGTTTAAACAACGACCTAATAGAAAATTCCTAGATATTAATCCAATGCATGATGGTGGATTGCATTTTTATGTGGCTATGCAAAATTAGATTCAAACAACATTTATATGCACATTGGCGCCTACATCAAGTATAATAAAAAGAAAGACCCATGTTTCATCTCACACTTTATACATAGAGTGCCAATCTAACAAATCATTATTAAGTCCTAGACAAATAAGAAGCATCTCTAAATACATAAGAAAATAGCTAAGAATGCCATATCAAGAAAAACATGAACTGATTTATTACTTTGCAACCATTGGCATCACACACAAACCATAAGTCATAATTTCTTTAAGGCCACAAAAGAACAATCAACAATGCCCTATGCAAAATAGCATAACATGTTTTATTACTTCAACAAGTATTAAATGCTACACCTTTGAGCCATCCTACTTTCCAATAATCAAATTCTAGACATATTATTATAAGCAAAAATGGCAAGATCATCTTCATTTAACCTTAACATCTTTATTCTGAGATTCCACAACTAAATATTTGACTCTGAGCACCTTGTTATGCTAATTAGGAATGATATAAACCATGAATGAAATTCATTTCAATCAGAATAATTTAAATGATAAAAGAAATAATTTATTCAATCCAACAAAAGAACAAACAACAATTCCCTATGGAAAATAACACAAAGTGTTTTACTGCTTCAACAAGTATTAAATGCAAAGTCAACAAAAGTGGAATGCAACATATGAACCAATAAGAGAAAAAAATATGCACCTTTCAATCATTCTATTTTCCAATAATTGAATTCTGAACATATGATTATAAGTAAAACTACCAAAATCATCTTCATTGAACCTTAAGGTCTTTATTGTGGAATTCCATGACTAAATCTTTAACTCTCAACAGCTTGTTATTCCAATTAATGATGATATGAACTATATATTGAATTCATCTCAATAACACTTTTGTATTAAACAAAAAATTATCTAGAAAGGAAAACAAATCATTCATACAGTTATGTTGCAACCATAATCACAAAACGAAAGGCACAATTAAATAAATGAAATATGTTATAACAACCATTTCCAGCACATGCAAACCATACAACAACTAATGTCGATACCGTCCACCGTTCAAGAGAGAAAACATCCACACAACATTTTCCATCAATTGACTGGATGAGAAGGCTATGAATTTAAACATTTTTCTAGCTATGATAATGCCTTGCTTTGAACTAGGAAATATATTATAGGTAGCAAAAGATTTGAATTCATAGCCTTTTCATTTAGGCAAATGAGGGAAAATTCATTCTAGATTCTTTCTCTCTTTATAATTTTGAACGATCCAATTGCATAGTGAGGGAAAAAATATGGTATACACATCTATTTAGATATAGCAGTCTCTACATAAATAGATATGTGCGCGCGCGTGTGTGTGTGTGTGTGTGAGTGTGCTCTTGATTGACCCTTAAGATTTTTTTTTTAATGTTCAATGGGAAAATTTTCCCTCTCAACACCTTGTTATCCTAATTAAGCACCATACAAAGCATGCCTGCAACTCATTTTAATAAGAATTATATATTAAACAAAACATTATTTAGAAAGGGAAACAAAACATTCAAATTTATTGTTTTGAGAAGATAGTTATTTATTTAAAAACAAATTTGTTATTTCTTTCATTCTTGAAAAGGAATTATTATAACAATAGGATTTATATTAAACATAGTAAAGAACACCAGATGCCACATACATGTGCTCAACGCCCTTTTGAAGCTATTAAAGGGACAATTCAGATACTTTTTCTAGAGTTGTGCAAACAAAAATGAAATAACCTAGCCAATGCTATATAAGGGACCATGGCAATGCCTTATAGAAAACAACATAAGCCACACATGATTAACTATTTGGCCACATTGCAACCATCACCACTAAATGGAATCCATAAATAAATAAATTGCAGGTGCTATCACAACCATTTCTAGGACACGAAAATCATACAACAGTCAATGTTGGTGCAAGACAACATTTAATTTTAGTGGCCTTCTCTAGCCACATGGTGGGAAATATGCTACCCTATCCCCAAGGCAGCCAACAACCACCTCTGTCACCCTTCCCATGACCACCAAAATCCTTAAAATCAGGAGGCTGATGAAAATTTTGGCCAAAGTTTTTTTAAATAAAAAATCATCAACCACCTTTTCCATGTTTGCTGAAAATCTCAAAAACACTGAGAAAGCCCACAATAATTCTAACAAAAGTACACACAAACAACCTATCAACTAACAATATAGGGAACAAAATTCAACATAGACTTGATAATAATGAATATTTCATTGCATTACAACCAGAACGACTAGATGGAAACCATAAATCAAAAAATATTGGTTTCAAAGTTAAAAAAGCCATGCAAAAAAATAATCTTTTCTGAAAACCACCTTATTGCAACTTGAAACAATATAGCCTTCTCAACAACACCCTATAAAAAATGAAACAATGTAAATCAAGGAAGGCAACAACAATTGGAAATCGCTACTGGAATCAAAAAGCAGTCTACGAGCCACAAAGAAAAGAATATCACTAAGGGTTTTTCCAAAATGCACCTCTTCCTGCTAGCTTTCTGGCACAAATACAGGAAAAATATTATCACAAGAGATACTTTTCTTTTGCTTTTGCAACCATCGCCCCATGAAAAAACACAAAAAAACCTCCACCCACCTTTGCAGGAGTTGCACAAAGCTTGATCGAGCTTGCATCCTCACAAAAGCTTACCCTCCTCGCTCACGACTCCGATATCAGGTATAGCAATAGAACAACACCAAAAAATGCCTTATTGAAAGTTTCCCATACATTCATTTTGTTCCCTAAGGCATTAAATAGCAGGTGTTATTACAACCATCACCAATACACGTAAAGCATACAACAATTGATGTTGATGCAAACCAATGTTTAATTTTGGGGGCCTTCTTTATCCATGTAGCAAGAAATATGCCACCCTACTCCCAAGGAAGCCAACAACTGCCTCTGCCACCTTCTCCATGGCCATCAGAAGGGTAAAAAACTAGGAGGATGATGATAATTATGACCAAATTTATAACCCATCCAACACCTTTTCCCCGACCACCAAAAGTTTGTAAAACGGGGAGGCTCATGAAAATTTCAACCAACATGGATGCAATGTATATACACATATAAATATAATTATATATATACATATGGACATTTATAGATACATATACACATACATATATATACATATATACATATAGATGTATACACATTTAAGTTGTATATGGTCTAGCCTTTGCAGCAAATGTTTTGCATAGTCCTATAACTATGATTTTTAGTTTTTTGTGGCAATGGCTGCAATGGAATGAAATAGTTAATTCTATGTAGTTCATGTTGTTTTGCATAAGGCCTTGTTTCTTGTTGATGTCCACCTTAGGCTATATTGTTTCATTTGTGGCTTCTATTTACCGTCAATGGTTGCAATGCAACAAAATAGCCAATGTTATTGACATTATATATACATATACATATACATACATATATATGCATATATATATACATATATAGATATATGTGCATATATATATACATATATATATATATATATATAATATACATATATATATATACATATACATATATATACATATATGTATGTACATATATATATATATACATATATACATATATACATACAAATATATATATACATATATATGTATACACATAAGTTGTATATGGACTAGCCTTTTGCGGCAAAGGTTTTGCATAGGACTATAACTATGATTTTCAGCACTCTATGGCAATGGCTGCAATGGAATAAAATAGTTAATGTTATGCAGTTCATGCTATTTTGCATAAGGCATTGTTTCCTTTTGATGTTCACCTTAGGCTATATTGTTTCATTTGTGGCTTCCATTTACTATCAATGGTTGCAACACAACAAAATAGTCAATGTTATATACATTGTATATACATATACATATACATACATATATATACATACATACATATATATATATATATATATATGCATATCTATAAATACACACACACACACACACACACATATATATATATATATATATGCATATCTATAAATATACACATATATATACATGTATATATATATACATGTATATATATACATGTATATATATACATGTATATATATAAATATATATATACATATATATACATATACATGTATATACATGTATATAAATATACACATATGCACATATTGTTCATTGCAAAAAGTTGGGAAAAATGCAAAGTAACAAACCAATGTAGAAATATAACCCAAGCCACCCAACAACAATCAACAAAATCTGCATCATCTTTAAAATTTTATTATGTTGCAGACATAAGAAGAAAATGGAAGCCATTAAAAGAAGCCAACAAAAAATCATAGTAACAAACCTATGGAAAAAATATACTCTTTCCTACACAAAACCTTATCAAAATTCAAAAGAATCTAGTCTTCTCAACAACACTATATCATAAATTGAAATCTAGCTTAGGCTATATCATTTTGTATTCTGAAAGGTGCTACTGAAGATGCTATATTAATTCAATATTTGACAGGGTATGTTCTTTTTTTTTTGATAAGGTGTTGTTGTATATCTGGATTTAGATGTACATATATACACATTGTTGATTGTATAGAGCACAAAAAAATTCACAGTAAAAAAACCAATGCGAAAATACAAGCCAAGCCAGGCAACAACAATAAAAAAAACTACAACACCTTAACTAGAATTGGAACACTTCTCAACAACACATTTTTGGATGATGAAACAATATATCCCAAGATAGACAATGACAACCAACAAAAACTGTATAATGTTAGCAATTTTATTGTGTTTCAAACATAACCACAAAATGAAAGCCATAAAGAGAAACCCATAAAGATTCACAGTAACAAAACCATCCAAAAATAGACTCCTTCCTGAACAAAAGGATATCATAAATTGAAACAATGTGTCCTTTTCAGCAAAACCTTTTGCAAAGTGAAACAATATAGCATAAGATAGAGAATAATAATCAACAATACATAATGTAACCAAACATAAAGTGTACAACATTAGAAATTTTATTCCATACCAGCCATCACCATAAAACGAAAGCCATAAATATATACATATACATATATATGTATATACATATAAACACACATATATATACATATACATTTACATATATATATTATATATATGTACATATATATATTATATATATGTACATACATATAATAGTTGTGAGTGGAGAGGGAAAGCTTCTGTGAAGGTGCAAGTGCAATCATTGGTTGTGGAATTTCTTGAAAGGTGGTTGCAGGTTATTATCTCTTTTTTTGTACTGCTCAATGGCTGCAAATGAAGTACTAAAGTCTCTGGCGAGATAATTTTGTGCCCATTTTTTTGTAGGTAGTTGAGAAAGTACAAAGTATAGAGAAAGCAAACAGGAAGAGGCAGAATCGAAGGGAGCAGGGAGAGGTGAGGGAAGAAGTGCATATTAAAAAAACCGTCCCTCAAGTATCTCTAAAATAGTCTATGTTATTTTCCAAAGGGTATTGTTGCTTGGTGCAAAGCACAAAAAACTACACAATAACAAACCAATGCAAAAACACAACCCAAACAATTGACAAAAAATAAAATGCCTTAACGAGAATTAGAAGACTTCTCAACAACACCCTTTTTGAGGATGAAGCAATATAGCCCAAGATACACAACAACAACCAACAAAAATCACATAACATCGACAATTTTATTCCATTCCAAACTTAGGCACAAAACGGAAGCCATAAATAGAAACCCACAAAGATTCATGGAAACAAACCAAAGTTAAAATATACTCATTTCTCAACAAAACCTTATCAAAAAATTGAAACAATATAGTCTTCTCAACAACACCTTCTTGAAAATTAATAATGAAAAACCCATCCAAAAAATATACTCCTTTCTGAGCACAGCCTTATAAAAAATGGGAACAATATAGCCCTTTCAACAACACCTTATTAGAAATGAAACAACAGAGCCTAAGATATAGAACAATAATCAACAATAGGTCCAATGTAACAAAATATAAAGTGTACAACATTAACTATTCTATTCTATTCCAACCATAACCACAAAATGGAAGCCATAAATCAAGTAACATTGCTTTCAATAGCAACTAGGTTGGACAAACCCACAAAACTATAGCCACATAACATAGCCATATATGAAACAATATTTATTTCAACAAACAATATAGTCTTTTCTCAACAACACCTCATAAAAAATAGAAACAATATAACCTTTTGAACAAAACCTTATAGAAAATGATAAAATATAGCCTGAGGTAGACAACACTAATCGAAACCTCTTCAGCAGGACCCTATTGAAAATAAAACAACATAGCCTAAGCTAGAGAATAGTAATTAACAATGCATAATGGAAACAAACATAAATTGTATAACATCAACCCATCGTTGATTGTACAAAGCACAAAAAAATGGACAGTAACAAACCAATGCAAAAATATAACCCAAGCTAGCATAGTCTTTTCCCAAGAGCACCTTAACAAGAATTCAAACACTTCTCAACAACACCTTGTCAAAAATGAAACAATATAGCCCAGGATACACAAAAATAACCAACAAAAACTACATAAGGTTAACAATTTTATTTTGTTCCAAACATAGCCACAAAATGGAAGCCATAAAGAGAAACAGACAAAGATTCATAGTAACCAACCCAAGTAAAAATATACTCATTTCTCAAAAAATAATATCACAAATAGAAATAATATATCCTTCTCAATATCGCCCTCTCAAAAATTAATAGTGACAAACCCATCAAAAAATATACTCCTTTCTGAATAGAACCTTATCGAAAATTGAAACAATACAGCCTTTTCAACAACACCTTATAAAAAATGATACAATATAGCCTAAGATAGAGAACAATAATCAACAATACCTAATGTAACCAAACATGAAGTGTACAACATTAACTATTTCATTATGTTTGACACATAACCACAAAACAGAAGCCACAAATCAACCAACATTGGTTTCAACAATGACCCAGACACATAAACCTACAAAACCATAGCCACATAACGCAACCATAAATGAAACAATATTTCTTTTAACAAGAATTATAGTCTCTCCTCAATAGCACCCTATCAAGAATTGAAAAAATATAAACTTTTGAATAGAACCTTATCAAAAATGAGACAATATAGCCCAAGCTATACAATAATAATCAACCAAAATTGCATAATGTCAACAATTTTTTTCCATTGCAAACCTACACACAAAACAATTACATTAAATAGAAACCTGACGAAAATTGACAGTAACAAACCCATATATAAAAACACTCTTTTCTCAACAGAACCTCATTGAAAATTGAAACAATATAGCCTTTTCAACAACACCTTCTTGAAAATGAAACAATATAGCTTAAGCAAGAGAACTATAATCAACAATGCCCAATGGAACCTAACACAAAGTGTATAGGATTAACAATTTTATTCTGTTGCAACCATAACCACAAAACAAAAGCCATAAATCAAACAATATTGGTTTGAACACCGACCCAGATGGAGAAACCCACAAAACATAAAAGATCATAGTTAGGAACCCATGTAAAACCATAGATACAAAATATGAACCTTAAACCAAACAATAGTCATTTTCACAATCAATATAGTCTTTTCTCAACATCTTATCAAAATTAGAAGCAATCAACACTACCTTATCACAGATAAAACAATAAATTACCTTCCAAAAATGGAAAACCATAAATGAAACAATATGACAATTTTTTTTTTCAATATGCACCTCTTCCCACTTGCTTCAAACAAACCTCTTTCCGCTAGCTTTCTCCAAGATGCATTTTTTATCTATGCCTACAAACATAGCCAGAAAATGGAAACCATAAATAGAAAACCACAAAAAATCACAATATCAAATCCATGCAAAACCATACACACAAAATGCAAGCCATAAATGAGACAATATTTCATTTTTAGAAAATATATTATATTTTCTCAACAACAGCTTATCAAAATTTCAAACAATCAATAGCACCTTATCACAAATCAAACAATATCGCCAAGGGTTTTTTCAACACACACCTCTTCCCACTAGCTTTCTTGCACAAAAATGGGAAAAGTATTATCATAGGAGACACTTTTAATTTTCTTTTGCAACCATCTACCCATGCAAAAAGTACAAAATAACCACCACCCACCTTCATAGAAGCTACACAAACCTTGATCAAGCTTTCACCCTCACAGAAGCTTACCCTCCTCGCTCACGACTCTGATAGTAGGTATAGCAAGAGAATGACACCAAACAAGGCCTTATTGAAAATTTCCTAGACATTTGTTTTTTTCCTTAAAGCATTAAATGATAGTTGTTATTATGACCATCGCTAGTACATGCAAAGCATATAGCAATTAATGTTGATGTGAACCATCGTTCAATTTTGGCTATCTTCTCTATCCACGTGGTGGGAAAAATGCCACCCTATTCCCAAGGCAGCCAATAACCACCTCTACCACCTTTTTCACAACCATCAGAAGGCTAAAAAACTGAGAGGCTCACAAAAATTCTAATCAAAGTTATAACCCATCCATCACCTTTTTCCCAACTGCCAGAAGTCTAAAAAACGGGAAGGCTGACAAAATTTTTGACCAAAGTTCACACAAATAGCCTATCAACTAATAAAAAATGCTCTCTATATCATTTACAATCACTTTACCCTTTTTTTTTGAAATATTCCCTTCTTTTAACTATGGTACATTTCAGAATTTATAGAAAAGTAGATGTAATACGAGAATTAATTCAATTTCAATTGTAAAAGCATTGTATATAGTACATGGTTTGTAAGTGAAAGGAATAATAAATTAAATAAAAGGAAAGTATTAATTCAAGAGAAATTTTTTGAAATAAAAAAATATCATGATGAGAACCATGAACAAGCATACCAATATCTAAGACACACCATGATCTAAGAGGAGACACTAGATTTGGTAAATAGAAAAAAATAGAAAAAAAACTCGCAATATTATGAATATGGTATAAAGTCTAAAGAAGGTTACAAAGAGAGAATGACAGAGATAGCTCAAGCATATAATGCTTCATGTGAAGATTGAGAGAAACACCTCAATAAGTACAGGTGAGAAAGAGTTACATAAGTAACTCTCATGCCTATGCATGCCACCTTTCATCATATGTGTGTGCAAGGTGTCAAGATCCACTTAAGGAGGAGGCTACACCTAAAATTTATATTATTCTAAAAAGGAATTATAAAATGAGTCATTCTCATACATGTGTTATAATACTCAAATAATACAAAAACTTATAGGGATTCGTTTGGAATATTCGTACAAGTATTTAAATACTATTTTTTTTTATAAAAAAATCACCTATGTAAATATTAATTTTAATAACCCCTTTTAAGATTTACTTGGGGATTTTACATCAAACCCTTCAATGGGTTGTAATTGTAGACTCTTACAATGTTTAAAATTTTATCTTTACAAGGGGATTTGGTGAGAATATCTACAACTTAATCTTCACCTTTACAATACAAAAGAGAAGTTTAGTTGCCTTCAATTTTCTCTCGAATGAAATGATGTTGGAGAGCAATGTGCTTGGTCCTTTCATGAAAGATAATATTCTTCGCCAAAGAAATGGCACTTTGATTATCACAATATAGATGTGTAGGATCTTTTTAAGGTAGACCCAAATCTTCAAGTTGTCTTCTTAAACATAGTTCTTCTTTCGATGCATTGGTACAACCTTTACATTTTGCTTTTGTAGAAAAAAAAGAAGTGGATTGTTACTTCTTACTATTCACTGAGTTTGGAACTAATCCAACAAAGAACGATAAAAACAAGTGGATCTTCCATCATTTGGATCCCCTCCTAAATATGAATTAGTATCTTTTTAAAGAAAATTCACAATTTGCATCATAAAACAGACCAAGGTTAAGAGTATTTTTAACATATCTTAAAATAGTTTTTACAAATTTAAAATGTGTTTTTTGTGGTTTAGACGTGTATCTAGAAACTAAGCTGACACTATAGGAAATATAAGGTCTAGTAAGAGTTAAGTAATTTAAACTTCCAACAAATTGTCTATATAAACTAGGATCAACAAATAGAGTTTCCCTATCAACCATTAATTTAGTTCCTAATTCACAAGGAGTAGAAACACACTTTGTATCATTTATTTTAAATTTATCTAAGAGAACTTGAACATATTTATGTTGAGAAAGGAAAATACCTTCAGGTGTTTTCCAAATTTGTATACCCAAAAAGTAATGTAATAAGCCTAATCAGTCATTTGAAATTGATTATTAAGTTTAAACGTAATATCACAAATACAATTTTTAGAACTAGAAGTAATAGTCAAATAATCAACATATAAAATAATAATCACAATATCATTTTCACTATGTTTAATATATAAAATTGGATAATTTTTACTTCTAATGAATCCTTGAGATGTAAAAAAACATTAACTTTTAAATAGCATTGTCTAGAAGATTGTCTTAAACCATAAATTGATTCTTCAATTTACAATCAAGGTATTCATTACCTTAATAAAATCCAAAGGTTGAGACATATAAATTTCAAAATGTAAATCACCATTTAACAATACACTTTTAACATCTATTTGATGAATGGGCCAATGCATATGAGAAGATAAAACAAGAACTAATTTAATAGTTAGAATTTTACCCACTAGATCAAATGTTTCATTATAATCTAATCCTTCCACTTGGGAGAAGCCTATAGCAACTAATCTAGCCTTAAATTTGTTAACCTAATTATTTATATTAAACTTAGTTTTATACAACCATTTATGTGAAACAAGATTCTTGCCTTGACGTAAAGGAATTAAATCCAAAGTTTTGATTAGATTAAGACTAGAAAGGTCATTACCCATAACAAAATAGCCATTAATGAAAACAAAGAGCTCACGAGAAGTGAAGCGCCCAACACACTAGAGTAAGAATTTAAAACTAAAACGGTCTAACCAACAAATAGAAACAAAGACATCACATAAATGGAAGACTAGCATGGGACCACAAAACAACTACAAGTCTCCAAGCAACTTGAGACCATTTATAATCTTCCACTCCTAAGCCAAGAAGTGGAGATTCTCCTTGAAAGATAGTGGGCATTTTTTAATAGCCTAAGTGTCCACCATGACATCCAAAGCCAAGCTATCCACCACGCTGCATTTCTTCTATGTGTGACTATCATCATGACCTTAGCCACCAATTTTCCATTTCTTTTCCTTATCTCTTGCTAAGAGGTCTAAATAGTGAGAGTGGTGTTCTTCAGGGTATCCTTGTTGTAATTAGTAATAACCTTGAGATACTAGGTGGTTTTTTCCTAGTTAATGTTAATAGGATGAATCTTCATTTACAAATTATTTTTATCCTCCCATATGCCAATGATAGCTCTCACCTCTTCTAGCTCCTTATCCCAATTGGCCTAGTGCTCAAATGACATAGCCAAGGAGGATATCATATCCCAATGGCTACTATCCTCCACCTCCCCCAACCATGGGACCTAATACTACAACACCTTGTTTTCCAAAATTTGGATTCTCTCTTTGGCAGTAACAAGCTAACCCATAAGCCACTTAAGAATGTCATTTTGGACATTAACTATCTACAAAATTTTATTGATTTTTATTGTGAAGGGAGTCTCCAAAGTAATGAGTGTCAAAATCCACCCTAGGTTCCACATGAATAGGGGAGTGCATGAAGAAATTGGTAGGGGTGGGATTCCATGACTCATCATCCAAAATATCTCAATTATCTTATCTTGAAGTTGTTATAGGAGTAGGCTCCGATATGAGAACACATTTATTGGAGTCAGGAGGGGTTTCCTCATTAGTAGTGATTTTACCATGGGCACAGGTAATATAACAACTAGTAGGTGAGGTTTCGTCTAGGATAATGGAGGGACTAGGGTCCACAGGGTGTTCATTGGGGTCATGAATGGCCAAGGTGTTCTTTTTAATAGCGGCAAGGGAGGGTAATGAAGCAACCTAGTAATGAGGGAGATAGAAGATAAGACCTGCCTCCTCCTTGTCTTGTTTCCAAATCTCATAATTAGTAGATTCTTCCTTAACCAATTCGCCCCCATTGGCAAAATTCTTAAACTCCAAAGGAAAGAAACATAGTTTGTAGAAATGACAAGATGAATACAAGAGCCACAAGTAAATGTGTTTATGAAAATATTGCTTAAAGGGATTAATTTTATATTAGTGAAAATCATGGAAAATATCAAAGAGAGTTGACAGTGGATCCAACTTGATCTCAAATTGATAGTACTTTGACATCATGATGAATTTCTAGCATAAAAATAAAATCCTTTTTCACACTTAGTTTGGATAATATACATAAATTTTAATTAATTATGTCTTGGAATGGTGTTATAATGTGTTGTACACATTCACATCATTCTAGGATCATTATTTGACTAAAATGCCCCTTAAATTGTACCTTATTTAAGGTGTTGTAAAGTGTTGAAACACACTTTCACACTTTTCTAGGGCTTCATTAATTAATTGAGCTTAATGGGCCCCTTTTTAAATAAAATGTACTTAATTTATACCTTATTTAGGTGTTGCAAAGTGTTGTAAAACACTTTATCACTTATATAGGGTTTCATTAATTAATGGTGGTTAATTTAGTTTAATTGACTCCTTTAATTTAAATTCAAGTTCTTTTTCGTGGATCTATTCTGACACCCAATAATGATATTGTTTAATTTGGCAAATCTGATGTCTTGAAAAGTGTTGCTAGGACCCATTCACCTTTACTAGCACAAGGTGTCCTCTCACAAAGGACACCCCTTTCAATGCATTTTTGAGGTGGGTTTTTTATGGTATTTAACTTCCCCAAAGCCTGGTCCTAGAAATTTTCCTAGGACACATTCGCCTTTTTGGGACACCCACATTTTATGCTATTTTTAGATGGGTTTTTTATGTTATTTCATTCCCATCAAGTGTGGTCCTAGAAATTTTTGCTAGGACCCATTCACCTTTAGTGGTGAATGAATCCTCCTTTAATAGGAACCCCATTTTTTAATTTAATTATGGCGTGATCCTTATAATTTTCATAACCAAATATGAGGTCAGTTTGAATTCATTGAATTTTAGGATTAATCTCTCAATTTAGTTTAATTAAGGGGTTAATTCACATTGATTCACCTAGAAACTTTGAGAAAACATCCTCATAGAAAATTGGAGTTCGCAAGAGCATTACATCTTAAGCATTCACAAAGCATTACAATTCATATTTCAAGAGTCTATTGTAGTAATTCAAGATCAATTCATCATGTCAAGAGTTTAATGCATTCATGCATGTGGTTGAGCTAAGATAGTTAATGTTGCATTAAGATTATATTTAAAAGCATCATTTCACATCTAAGATCTACATTCTTCATGGCCACTACATGTTAGATTATAGATTTATATTAGAAGACATCTTTCAAGGTATCAACACTTCATTATTTTATGTTTAACTCTTCAATTTCCTTATTTCATCATTTGGTTTAATTACCTATAAGGGGTTTGACCAAGGAAAACCCCTATTCACTAACAGTAAACAATTTTGTTTCTTCCCTTGAGTGTGTGATTGCATATTTATATGTCGAAGATTAGTGGAGCAAGATTTTGAGCAAAATTATCAAAGTTTTCAAGCTAAAAAAGTTGTCATTCAAAATGAAAAATTAGATAATTGAAGCTACATAATTATCTATAGGTTTTTATAAGCTAACATTTGAGGATCTAAGAGTGCATAAATCAAGGAACATAACCTAGATCTTAGTTTCAAAAACCCTAACAAGGACCCATTCACCACTAAAGGCAAATGAGTCTTTTGTGACCTGAAAACAAGTTTTCAAGAAGGTACACACCATTTTATGCCCTAAAAACTCCCCTCATAGTTTCTATAATGGTTAGGGTTAGTTTTTTATTATTATTTGCATCTTTTAGCTCTCATAATTGAATTAAATATGCCTTGGAAAAATAGTGGTTCATCATCTTGTTTATTAAACATTTTCGTGAACCCATTTTTTAGTGTTTTAGAATTTATTCACCCACATCCTTAGTGATATGAAAAATATTATCACATGTAACTAAATTTGGGACCTTGAAGGTGCCAATGTTAGCAAGAACTTCAACAACTTTATTGGCATTTCTAAACGTGTGATTAGCTATACAATTTCTAAGGGAAATCATATGATTATGAGTTGATGAAACAAGGTACTTGAGTGACCAACAAGGATTAGCCTTCCCCATCAACATGAGAATAGTATTTTTGGAATCTCCCTCAATGAACAAGTTGGAAATCCTAGTTTTTTTTTGCAATTAATGTCTCACATTCTTCTTATGTAGCTTTTTCCCAATGAGGTTGACTTTTATCTTGTTCATATGTTTCTAGATAATTTATATTGATAACTTTAGACATCAAAATACAATTACAATAGTTTTCTCTTCTAACCTTAGAGTGTTTCATTCTAACTAAAATATCCTCACTTTCTTACATAAACCTTTCAAATAATCATCTATTGGTGTCAAATTCTAATGAAAAATCTCAATAGAGATGCAAATAAATTGAGATGAGATAAATTACATAATGTACAATAGTGCCTTATAAAGGCAATAAATATGTGATGGGTGAGAAAACTACCTGATAGGGGAAAAAAAACACCCAACTAATTAAATGTACTATTATTCCTAAGTAAAATTAAGCGGGTAAGACCTATTTACTCTAACACCCC
This sequence comes from Sequoia sempervirens, assembly GCA_007258455.2. Taxonomy (NCBI): domain Eukaryota; kingdom Viridiplantae; phylum Streptophyta; class Pinopsida; order Cupressales; family Cupressaceae; genus Sequoia; species Sequoia sempervirens. Next base: position 35,189,882 of record VDFB02086081.1, on the reverse strand, counting down.
CCACAAATGAATCAGGCCTTCTAAAAATGCCAAGAAAAAATCCAAAATACCTCATAAATGCAAGGAACCACAACTATAAGCAAACAAACGACCTCCTCAACATATTCAATTATTGTTCTCTCTCAACAATACTGGCTTCAAATCAATTCGCCAACAATAGGAAAATGGAAATAAGGAAATTTTAAAATTCAATAAATTTCAAATACCAGAAAAAACTTTTAGCATATAGATGATCTCAAATTCTCTAGGCCATGCAGTCCTTCTATATGTTCATCTACAACTATTTTCATTTGGATATTGTGAGAAAGTCTCATGGGAGGCTATATTTATTGTGTTCTCAATGGAGTTTTCTTGGTGTTAGTATAGAGATCATTCAATGGGTTGCATCATTTTTTGTGCCAAATCAGGTTTAATTCTTTTTTGGAAGTTTTTTGACAGCACTATCTTTGAATTTTTTGAAGAATTATCAATTATAATGGTTTTTTTAGAGAAAAGGAACTTTAGGTAATGGAGTGATTTTATTCTCACTCATCTTAGTGGGTTTAATCTATTTCCATATTTTTATAATGATGTTCATATTCTAGAAACACATGGTAGGTATATGATTTGAAAAGGATATAGGACTAGAGTCCTTGGAGTTAATTTTGAGAATATAAATGACAAGGACCTTTTGGATTCACTTTTTCATTTTGAGTTCCCTTATTCTCTTTGGACTTACATCTGAGAATCATATGGAGATCTTGATACTCTGCCATCTCTCGATGATCTTCTATCTAATACCAGTGTGCCTCTTTGTTCTTTATAGAAGATAAATCATGCTTGTGATCCTTTGGAGGTTTTTGAGACTTCAGTTGAGGTTGTAGTTGCTTTATAGGTACTTTATTCTTTGTTAGAGATAGTTGATACACCTTCATTAAGTACTTCCATCATTCCTGAGCAATAGGACTATCATTGTCTTGCTCATTAGGATTGGTATTTGTCAGAAATTGGTTCATTGTTCATGGAATCTCACATTTCATACTTGGAAGACACATTTGAGAGATTAATTTTCCTATTTGATGATAGTTGTGGTGCAACTATTGTCACTCCATCTTTTTCTTTGGAGAATTTTCAAAATAAATTTCTAGTGGTACCTAGTTTGTCACCTCCTATTGTGATTGGGCATGTTTGGTTTATGACATCATCTTTCAAGGTATTAGTGACACATGAGAAAATTTCAAAGACATCATCATACATCCTCATGCTTCCTTTTTTCAACTCCTATCCACAATGGGAAGCATACCTACATTTGTACTTGGTTTTGTTTCTTCCAAAAGGGAGACAATTTATTTTTTGAGATTGGATCATGTTTTGTCTTTAAGCACTTACCATTTTTGTAGGTGATTACAAATTGTGGGGGGGATACATATTCTCTCTCTTTCCATCTTATAGGGGGATATTAATTATATATACATTATGTATGTAGACCTTGGGGGGTGTTATTGAGTCCTCCATCCATGCATCTTATTTTTCGTTTCTCTCATTTGGAGAGGGTTTTTTTCCCATAGGGATTTTCTCCTTTTCTTCGGTTCTAAGAGATTTATTTTTTGTGTTGTAAATGGGTACCTAACATGGTTGTTTAGCCGAGACCCATATTGCATCTTCATTTTGGATAATAATCTCCCTAAGTTGCATTTAAGGGGGTGTTAGAGTAAATAGGATTTACCCACTTAAGTTACATAGGTATAATAGTACATTTAATTAGTTGGGTGGTTATTTCTTGTATCAGGTAGTTTTCTCACTTGTCACATATTTATTCCCTTTATAAGGCACTATTGAACATTATCTAATTTATCTCATCTGAAATATTTTCACCTCTAGTGAAGTAGCCTTGTATTGCTTCTCTTGTATGTGAAGATTTAATTGTAGGTTGCGCTACTAGGAGGTGGTTGACACCAACATCATCAACACAAGTAAGTCAACACCATCATCATTGGACAAAGTTTTTGTTTGTGAGTTCTAAAATATCACTATGGACTAAGTGCAACTTATGATGTTCCCTCCAACCTTGACCTTGTAGAAAAGGCTGCCTATGAATCTTACCACTCATGCAATATGTGCATACAACTTGAAATGGAAAAAGATTAGGTAGTCCTTTAGTCCTTTTACCATATTATATTTCTACATAAAGAAAATATTGTTAGCATGGCTATGACCAAGTATTTCATGCCAAATATCAAAATCAATTTTAGATAGAAAATAATCTTTGGAATAAAAAAATCTCATAAAATTTGAATTTAAATTATCATTGTCTAATTTAGCATTAGTAATGAATTTATGACTTCTTTTGGACCTATCACATATCACATATCCTGATATAATACTATTTTATAATTTTAAAAAACCTTAGCTACTGAAAGAAAATTAGTTTTTAATTTAGGAGCTATAGAGAAGGGGGATTCATTGCTCATGAGGGTATGTGTAGGATCATCATGGAAAAAATAAGCCCTTAAGTGGCGAAAAATTCAACAAAATAAGAGTTAGGCAACTTGATGTAAAAATTTGAATAACTTATCTATATTATTTAAAAAATGTGTAAGAATAGAATCTGTAGAAAATTGAATGTAGTTTCTAAACTACTAGGTTTATTTAAATAAAAAAAATCTATTTGGGGTATGTGTAGGATCATCATTGAAAAAACAAGCCCTTAAGTGGCAAAAAATTTAGAAAAATCAGAGTTAGGAAACTTGACGTAAAAATTTGAATAAGGTATCTATATTATTCCAAAAAAATCTAAGAATATAATTTGTAGGAAATTGAATGTAGTTTCTAAACTACTAGGATTTTTCAATATATATTGGTGAAAGTTAGGGGTATTCCATGCAATAGTATTTAAAATTTTTAGGCAAAAATAAGTAAGGTGTTTTGTCTAACCACCCTAACCACAATAAAATGATAATATTTTTTTATAATATTTTTAGATATAAGTAGGGGACTCATGTCGGATGATGTGATGCATATTTTTTTTGTAATTCTTTTTCTAGAGCAGCTTAGTATTATGTATTTTTTTATTTACAACCTTTAAAAAATATAAAAAATTCTTATCAATGGAGCCACCTTAACTTTGTCAAAACTTCATGAAATTAATTTTTTTTGTAAAAATCCTATAGTATGTGAAGCATTAAATGTGACACATGTTTCAGATCAAAATATGTGATATCATTTGAAACCATAGATCTTTTCAATCAACCTATCAATTAGGACTTTAGTGTACAATTCAAAATAGAAAAATGAATAATAATTATTTATTAAGTTAAAGTAAAGCATAATTTATATATTGGTGGAAAGTTGATATCTCCTTTAAAAACCTTTTTGTTTCATCAATTTTGGGTAAAAAATAATTCATGTCGACCACATACCCGAGTCATATCGCCACTTTTGGCCCATCATGATCTGAACATACCCTTTGGTGAAAATTTGAAATTTCAATGCAGTAGTACTTAAATTTCAGGGAAAAAATAAGTAGGTTTTTGTCTGACCACCCTAACCACAATAAAATAATAATATTTTTTTATAAGATTTTAGATATAACTAGAGGACTCTGTGTCGATGTGATGCATATTTTTTTTGTAATTTTTTTCCAAGTAAATGATTAATTATGAATTATTTATTTCAACTTAAAAATATAAACTTGTATCTAACTTTCCTATAACTTGATCAAAACTTCATGAAATTCATTTTTTTACTTAATCTTATGAGTATGCAAAGCATAGAATGTGATGCATGTTTCATATTCAAAAAATGTGATACCATCAAAGCTAAAGATGTTTTCAATCGACCTATCAATCAAGACTTTAGTCATAATTCAAATAAGAAAATGAATAATAATTATTTATTACATTCAAAGTAAAGCATAATTTATATTGGTTGAAAGTTGAGAATCTTGTTTAAAACCCTTCGTTTCATCAATTTTGGGTAAAAATTCGTTAACCACATACCTACACATACCCATCATATAAGCCACTTTTTGTCCCATCATGATCACGCACATACCATAGTCTCTTTGGCCTCCCAAAGAGAATCAAGTGAGAAAATTACCCTAAAACTACCTCAAGGGAACAAAAGCAAAAGAGTTTTTAGAACTAGAATGAGTACAAGATGTCTTCCTGAACAAACTAGCGAATTTTCAGCAAGGATATTGGCATGTAGCTCTACAGAATAGCAATGCAACAGTCAGTGTGTTGGCATCTTGTGCAATGTATGTACCCCTCTAATATTTACTACTTGTTTAGCGACATTCTCTATGGTTTTGTTTGGCACATTGTGGTTTTGATGATACTGTTGATATTATGTTGTGGTAGCTTAGATTGTTACTGATTATATTACTCTTATGATGCCATGGATATTATAATGACATTTTTATTACGATTATTTTGATGGAGTTAATTGGAATGCAGTAGGCTAGAGAATAGTAATTGATGATGTTGATGTGAATTAATGTAATTCTATAATGAAATAGATGATGATATGATTTGGTGAGGGGACAGGTAGCATCACTCGTTCACGAGCGCCCTGCTACACTGCAAATCCTTCTCACGATGCTTTGTAATTGATTATATGTATGTATGTTGTGTATCACCTTGTTGGATGCAAGATTTGCAGGAATAAGACTCGATTCCACCTATTTCGATAGGTCTGGGCGAGCATTGTACCAACCCAATGGCTGAAAGTTGAACAAAGGTGACATGGAAGTAACTTCGTTCCAAGATGTCAACTGTCTTGTACCTTCTTGGTTTTGTGCATCTTGGTCATAGCCATTTTGTTGTTACATTGGTCTTTGTATGTTATTGTGATTTTATGACTTATCTAATGTGGTGTATGGTTTTATATTGTGATTTAAATAATTAAACAATTAATAAAATAAAGCATATAATAATAAATAAACAATTAAATAAATAAATGTTAGTAGTAGTTTGTGAAAATATTAAATTTATTTTGAGAAAATCTTGCAAATGGTTGATTTCAATTATTTTAATGGGCATGTGATTATTTAATTAAGTGTTTGTGGAGATGATAAATAAATAAATAAATAAAGTTAAATTTTGTGGATTTGAATATATTTAAATTTTATTTATTTCTGGAGAAGTGACTTTTGGTATTCACGGAAAGAGGAAACGGAAGAGACTTTCTGAGTGTTGATTTTATTTAGGGGTTTTTCTTTGTATGGGGTTGCATTCTCTTTTTCGGATTCCAGAGAAATTTTGCATACATCTTTTCTATCATTCTAGAGGAGTATAGCGTTCTCTTTCTATTATTCTAGAGAATTTATTGAAGAATAAGGTTCAATTTGAGGGAGGTTTTGGATTTGTTGCTGGAAACATTCGGCAGTGAAGGATTAGCTTTGCAAAAAGAATTTGATCAAGCTCAGGAGAAAGCTTCCATAGATTTTCTTCAGGCACAGGACACCAGGTTCTTTTTCTCCTTTTTAATTATCTTTTTCCTGTAGCAACAAATGAAATAAAAATTGTTTTTTGTGAATGAAATTTCTTCTTGGGTTTGAAATAAAATGTGTGTGAAGAAAATCTTCGGGTCTATAGAAATGTTTTCTGGTCTGTTATTCAATTAAAATGAAATTTTTGTTCGGTTATGGATTGTTGTTATTTAAAATGGAATTTTGGTTGGGTTCTGGAATTAAACAGTATTATTGTAGTTTTGTTCTAAAATAAAATAAAATAAATAAATTAAAGAATAATTCCCTTACTGTGAATTCTGGGTTGTGTATATTCTTGTTAATATATATATTTTACGAATACATTTTATATATAAATATATACATTAACTTGTACAGTTGATTATCATTCCCTATTTTTGAAATATTTAAAATACAATATATATATATATATATATATGTATATATATATTAGATATATATATACACACACACACATATATATATATATATATAAATATTGAATGTAAATTTCATTCTAAGTTTCGAATTTCGCCGTACTTCCGTCGGCTTTATTGATATTATTTTTGGTATTATAGAATCTTGACTGAGTGGTGGTTCGGCCTCGGCCGTACCCACCACCCAGCTGACTGTTGTACTGGTGCGGCAGTCTACGGACTACCCACGACAGTCCTTCAGACTGCTGTGACAGTCTGTAGACTGTCCACAGCCGGGTATAACCCCATGCTTTTGGTGGCCCATTTTCCATTCGAAATGGTATGTGCTTTATTTTTGTTTTAAAATGAAAATTCTTTTTAAATTTTAATGTGCATATATGCTTTTATAAATATATATATGCATATATATATATTTATATATATATTTATTAATTCATTTAATTATATTTCACTGATTTAATTGTTAAATTAATCAATTAATTCTGTCTATAACTAGATTATTTCTTTTTCTGGTCTGAATAAAACAAAATTTTATTATAGCAAAAATATGAAAATAGAAAGGAATTTTTATTAATTTGTTAAATTATGAACTTTGATAGGATAATATAGTAAAAAGGCAATTTATGAAGATATAATAGCATTGATTATTTAATTCTTGTTTTTAATGTGTATATTGTGGAAATGGAATTTACTATGGAATTAAATAAGTTATTTTTTTATGAAGTTGAGTCTTGTAGACTTGTTGGGTTTGGGACATTGTTAGTTCATTGGTGAGGGAACCCTGTTAATGTTATGAAAGTATTCTGAAACTGTAGTCTTCCAGAGGATTGTGATTTTTGTTGGATTTATGCCTTTTCTTTATAGTATTTGATATGTCATGATTTGAGAATGGGGTGTATAGACTTGTGAGATTTTGATAATGTACTCATTTAGCGAGATGGGTTATGCCTCGCGTGTTATTGTTGTTGTATTTCAATATGCATGATTGTGATGGTACACCCCTATTTCTTTTTGGTTTTGGTTGGGTCTCTAGGGAGAGTGGCTCCTCGTGGGGGCCGGCACCCCATTTAAGGGGAAGGGCACAGGATAACCCACGAGTGAGTTAGTAATCAAGTGAAAATCTAATAATTAACTTAGGAGGTTTGGGTAGTAATATCATTATAAGATTTAAAATATGGATGCCTCGTCTTCATTAGTGCTTCCGCAGACTAATGGAAGACTGAGAAGGCCGTGGTCGGCAAGGTTGTAACCTCGTCTTCACGAGAGGTTTACGGCTCCACATTAGTCACCCTATGGACCGGCGCCTCCAGTTGGGAGGAAGGGCACAGGATAGCCATAGATGGGACCGGCGCCTCCAGTTGGGAGGAAGAGCATAGGATAGCCCATGTAGAACTATGCGATGACACTCTCCCCTAGTTGCCCATGTGTTTTACTTGTTTGTGTTCCTCTGGAAGTATGTTATAGGAGTTGGTTTAGATTGTTGATAAATGGATTTATTTTGATTTATGGAATATTGTCTTGATACATCTTTGGTGTACTTTGTGGTCTTGTATGATCTCATTGATATTTGACTTATGACCTTGTACTCTTATGGTATTGTTATATGATGTTACTATTTTGTTTCATTATAATTTGGAGTATTGTGTTATGGCTCTATGTTTGGTACTTCTTGTATGTTTGTACATCGGTTCTTGTCAGTTGGCAATCTTGGTCGGAGTTACTTCTCTATCACCTCTTAGCACGGGGGTGGTCGGGTGGAACGTGCTCCGCACACCGTTGGGTTCCCCATCAGCATTCGTTGGCCAGTCTCATCCTATTGAAGATTTGTACCAGTTGAACTCTATGCATTTTGATAATCTTGTATATTGTATTCATCCCACATGATTGGGAATCATGATGTAAATTATGTTTATGGATATGTTGTATATTTAAAAGATGTTGTAATGTAATTTCAACCTTGTATCCTTATTTGGCTATGTGATTCCTCATGGTTTCACCTGATGATGGAATCTATGTATATATCTAATGTTGTCTTTAATAGTTCCTTCGTTGTTAGAATGGTATCTTATGTGTTGATGCTTTGTAATGTTTAATTCGATGTGACCTCGCGTGCCCCAAAGAACATAGTCAGTTATGTTATTTGTATTGTAATGAAATGAAGTTTATGATTATGTATATGATTGTTTAATATTTGGTATATTGATTATTTGATTTTCTTTAAAAAAAAAAAATTGTGCTTTTTATGTGATTGTTCTTTGGGGTTTGCACAGCGGGCGTTACAACTTGGTATCAGAGCCAAGGTTGCAAACGTTGGGGTCTCTGGGTAGTTATGTCCATTAGGAAACCTTCGCGTTTTGGCTCTTGAGCTCATATGTACCTTTGTCTTGTTGTGCAGAAGCATGCCTAGAGGCAAAGGTAGGGGTAGAGGTAGAGGCCGAGGAAGAGGCCGAGGTGGTGGTCGTGGAGCCAACCAACCGAGTCCTTCACCGCCAAGTTCTCACGGTCCTAAGTCTGAGGAGCAACAGAATTCTCAAAACAATCCGTCAGGTGGTGGACAGAACCCGGAATAGCCGGGGTTGGATGGTCAGTTGCAGCGTTTCCTAGGTGAGCTTCTTGATAGATTGGGTCCTAGACCTGATGGGGATCAGCGGGTTGAAAGAGAAAGAGAAAGGTCTCCAAGGCATAGGGGAGCTTCAGTTGACCAGGATGCTTTATTAGCAGGCCATATGAGGGATTTGATGAGAGCTCATCCACCTACCTTCGATGGCTCTGGAGGAGGGTTGGAAGCCGAGACATGGTTAATTGATTTGGGCCAATGCTTCACAATGCACCCCTACGGTAGTAATACCAAGGCTCGATGTGTTGTTATGCATTT
>VDFB02086081.1:35145196-35181021 GCA_007258455.2 Sequoia sempervirens | reverse complement strand
AAAGGGAATTACCCTATGGCTATATTGGTTTGTTTTTGAAAGGGTCCTGATGGAGAAAATGCTATATTGTTTCAATTTTTGATAAGGCATTGTTGGGTGTCATTCTCTAGGTTTAGCATGTTGTTCAAGATAGCTATCAGCAAGGAGGGAAAGCTTCTCTAAAGGTACAAGTACAATGATCAGCTGTGGAATTTCTTTCAAGGTGGTTGGAGGTTATTTTGTGTTTTGTTGGATAGGGCAATGATTGCAAAGCATCACAAAAGTGTCGGTTTTGATAATTGTTTGTCCCTTTTTTGCAAGCAGTGGAGAAAGAAGCAAGTAGAGAGAAAGCAGGAAGCAATAGGTGAATTTGGAGTAGACAAGAAGAGGTGTGGGAAGCGGTGTATATGGGGAAAAACTCTTACTTGAGCCTTTCCAAAACACTTCATGCTATTTTCCAAAGGGATCTGTTGATTCTTGTACTGTAGCCTAGCCTATATTGTTTGGTCTATGGTATCTGACTACTCACGATGGGTGGGAGGGAATATTGCTTGTTTGCGTGTTGGTTTGTTACTCATAGCTTTTGTATTTTTTGTGGGTTTTATAGTATGTATCTCGTTTTTATTTGGTATACTACAATCAGGAATGCATATATATGTATTGCATGCATTAAATAAACCTTCTTAGTTATTATTTCCTTAAGCCTCAAAAAAGGAGTTGTTAGAATGATAGACTATTTAGTAAGTGTTGTAAGAAACAATTATTTTACCATTGATCAAAGTGGTGAAAAATGCATGTTCTTACTTAGGGGTTTGGTGAGATCCCATCATGCTCAATGACCCAATATGATAGGGCTGACAACAAGCCAAATTTTGTTCTGTTTGACTTTATATTTTCTATCTGTAGGTCTGTGTGTTGCTAGCATTAGATGCACATAGTATTTTATTATTTGAAGAACAACTATTTAAATATCTATATAATAGAGACTTCTATATAGGTGGTTAGAGGCTATTTTGTGTTTTTTGTAGGGGACAATGTTTGCAAAAGAAAAAGGAAAGTGTAACCTACGATAAAAAAAATTCCATTCCATTTTTGCAGAAAAGCTAGTAGTTTGCATGGGTTTCTCAATGTTATTTTTTTGTGGGATTCTTTCTATAGCCTCCATTTTCTTGCTATATTTACAATGGAATAAAATTCTTAACATAATCCAATTTTATTTTGTGGCTTGTTGCTTGCTAGCTTGAGTTATTTTTATCCATTGGTTTGTCATTAACAATTTTTTTGTTCTTTGTGCAATCAACAATGCATATATATGTGCACTTAAGTTGAGATATATATGTATATATGTGTGTATATATATTTATATGTGCATATATATGTGTATATATATATATATATATATATATATATATATATATATATATATATATATATATATATATATATATATATGTATATATTTATTTATGTATGTATATATATATATGTATGTATATATTTATTTATGTATGTATATATATAGATATACTTATATAAATGTATTCACTAGCACCCTATCATAAAATTGTAACAATACAACCTCTTCAACACCACCTTATCAAAAATAGAACAATATAGCATAACCTAGAGATCAATAATCAATAAGGAGTAATGAAATCAAATATCAATTGTATAACATCAACTATTTCATTCCACTGCAACCATATAATGACCAAACAAAAGCCATAAATCAAACAATATTGGTTTAAACAACGACCTAATAGAAAATTCCTAGATATTAATCCAATGCATGATGGTGGATTGCATTTTTATGTGGCTATGCAAAATTAGATTCAAACAACATTTATATGCACATTGGCGCCTACATCAAGTATAATAAAAAGAAAGACCCATGTTTCATCTCACACTTTATACATAGAGTGCCAATCTAACAAATCATTATTAAGTCCTAGACAAATAAGAAGCATCTCTAAATACATAAGAAAATAGCTAAGAATGCCATATCAAGAAAAACATGAACTGATTTATTACTTTGCAACCATTGGCATCACACACAAACCATAAGTCATAATTTCTTTAAGGCCACAAAAGAACAATCAACAATGCCCTATGCAAAATAGCATAACATGTTTTATTACTTCAACAAGTATTAAATGCTACACCTTTGAGCCATCCTACTTTCCAATAATCAAATTCTAGACATATTATTATAAGCAAAAATGGCAAGATCATCTTCATTTAACCTTAACATCTTTATTCTGAGATTCCACAACTAAATATTTGACTCTGAGCACCTTGTTATGCTAATTAGGAATGATATAAACCATGAATGAAATTCATTTCAATCAGAATAATTTAAATGATAAAAGAAATAATTTATTCAATCCAACAAAAGAACAAACAACAATTCCCTATGGAAAATAACACAAAGTGTTTTACTGCTTCAACAAGTATTAAATGCAAAGTCAACAAAAGTGGAATGCAACATATGAACCAATAAGAGAAAAAAATATGCACCTTTCAATCATTCTATTTTCCAATAATTGAATTCTGAACATATGATTATAAGTAAAACTACCAAAATCATCTTCATTGAACCTTAAGGTCTTTATTGTGGAATTCCATGACTAAATCTTTAACTCTCAACAGCTTGTTATTCCAATTAATGATGATATGAACTATATATTGAATTCATCTCAATAACACTTTTGTATTAAACAAAAAATTATCTAGAAAGGAAAACAAATCATTCATACAGTTATGTTGCAACCATAATCACAAAACGAAAGGCACAATTAAATAAATGAAATATGTTATAACAACCATTTCCAGCACATGCAAACCATACAACAACTAATGTCGATACCGTCCACCGTTCAAGAGAGAAAACATCCACACAACATTTTCCATCAATTGACTGGATGAGAAGGCTATGAATTTAAACATTTTTCTAGCTATGATAATGCCTTGCTTTGAACTAGGAAATATATTATAGGTAGCAAAAGATTTGAATTCATAGCCTTTTCATTTAGGCAAATGAGGGAAAATTCATTCTAGATTCTTTCTCTCTTTATAATTTTGAACGATCCAATTGCATAGTGAGGGAAAAAATATGGTATACACATCTATTTAGATATAGCAGTCTCTACATAAATAGATATGTGCGCGCGCGTGTGTGTGTGTGTGTGTGAGTGTGCTCTTGATTGACCCTTAAGATTTTTTTTTTAATGTTCAATGGGAAAATTTTCCCTCTCAACACCTTGTTATCCTAATTAAGCACCATACAAAGCATGCCTGCAACTCATTTTAATAAGAATTATATATTAAACAAAACATTATTTAGAAAGGGAAACAAAACATTCAAATTTATTGTTTTGAGAAGATAGTTATTTATTTAAAAACAAATTTGTTATTTCTTTCATTCTTGAAAAGGAATTATTATAACAATAGGATTTATATTAAACATAGTAAAGAACACCAGATGCCACATACATGTGCTCAACGCCCTTTTGAAGCTATTAAAGGGACAATTCAGATACTTTTTCTAGAGTTGTGCAAACAAAAATGAAATAACCTAGCCAATGCTATATAAGGGACCATGGCAATGCCTTATAGAAAACAACATAAGCCACACATGATTAACTATTTGGCCACATTGCAACCATCACCACTAAATGGAATCCATAAATAAATAAATTGCAGGTGCTATCACAACCATTTCTAGGACACGAAAATCATACAACAGTCAATGTTGGTGCAAGACAACATTTAATTTTAGTGGCCTTCTCTAGCCACATGGTGGGAAATATGCTACCCTATCCCCAAGGCAGCCAACAACCACCTCTGTCACCCTTCCCATGACCACCAAAATCCTTAAAATCAGGAGGCTGATGAAAATTTTGGCCAAAGTTTTTTTAAATAAAAAATCATCAACCACCTTTTCCATGTTTGCTGAAAATCTCAAAAACACTGAGAAAGCCCACAATAATTCTAACAAAAGTACACACAAACAACCTATCAACTAACAATATAGGGAACAAAATTCAACATAGACTTGATAATAATGAATATTTCATTGCATTACAACCAGAACGACTAGATGGAAACCATAAATCAAAAAATATTGGTTTCAAAGTTAAAAAAGCCATGCAAAAAAATAATCTTTTCTGAAAACCACCTTATTGCAACTTGAAACAATATAGCCTTCTCAACAACACCCTATAAAAAATGAAACAATGTAAATCAAGGAAGGCAACAACAATTGGAAATCGCTACTGGAATCAAAAAGCAGTCTACGAGCCACAAAGAAAAGAATATCACTAAGGGTTTTTCCAAAATGCACCTCTTCCTGCTAGCTTTCTGGCACAAATACAGGAAAAATATTATCACAAGAGATACTTTTCTTTTGCTTTTGCAACCATCGCCCCATGAAAAAACACAAAAAAACCTCCACCCACCTTTGCAGGAGTTGCACAAAGCTTGATCGAGCTTGCATCCTCACAAAAGCTTACCCTCCTCGCTCACGACTCCGATATCAGGTATAGCAATAGAACAACACCAAAAAATGCCTTATTGAAAGTTTCCCATACATTCATTTTGTTCCCTAAGGCATTAAATAGCAGGTGTTATTACAACCATCACCAATACACGTAAAGCATACAACAATTGATGTTGATGCAAACCAATGTTTAATTTTGGGGGCCTTCTTTATCCATGTAGCAAGAAATATGCCACCCTACTCCCAAGGAAGCCAACAACTGCCTCTGCCACCTTCTCCATGGCCATCAGAAGGGTAAAAAACTAGGAGGATGATGATAATTATGACCAAATTTATAACCCATCCAACACCTTTTCCCCGACCACCAAAAGTTTGTAAAACGGGGAGGCTCATGAAAATTTCAACCAACATGGATGCAATGTATATACACATATAAATATAATTATATATATACATATGGACATTTATAGATACATATACACATACATATATATACATATATACATATAGATGTATACACATTTAAGTTGTATATGGTCTAGCCTTTGCAGCAAATGTTTTGCATAGTCCTATAACTATGATTTTTAGTTTTTTGTGGCAATGGCTGCAATGGAATGAAATAGTTAATTCTATGTAGTTCATGTTGTTTTGCATAAGGCCTTGTTTCTTGTTGATGTCCACCTTAGGCTATATTGTTTCATTTGTGGCTTCTATTTACCGTCAATGGTTGCAATGCAACAAAATAGCCAATGTTATTGACATTATATATACATATACATATACATACATATATATGCATATATATATACATATATAGATATATGTGCATATATATATACATATATATATATATATATATAATATACATATATATATATACATATACATATATATACATATATGTATGTACATATATATATATATACATATATACATATATACATACAAATATATATATACATATATATGTATACACATAAGTTGTATATGGACTAGCCTTTTGCGGCAAAGGTTTTGCATAGGACTATAACTATGATTTTCAGCACTCTATGGCAATGGCTGCAATGGAATAAAATAGTTAATGTTATGCAGTTCATGCTATTTTGCATAAGGCATTGTTTCCTTTTGATGTTCACCTTAGGCTATATTGTTTCATTTGTGGCTTCCATTTACTATCAATGGTTGCAACACAACAAAATAGTCAATGTTATATACATTGTATATACATATACATATACATACATATATATACATACATACATATATATATATATATATATATGCATATCTATAAATACACACACACACACACACACACATATATATATATATATATATGCATATCTATAAATATACACATATATATACATGTATATATATATACATGTATATATATACATGTATATATATACATGTATATATATAAATATATATATACATATATATACATATACATGTATATACATGTATATAAATATACACATATGCACATATTGTTCATTGCAAAAAGTTGGGAAAAATGCAAAGTAACAAACCAATGTAGAAATATAACCCAAGCCACCCAACAACAATCAACAAAATCTGCATCATCTTTAAAATTTTATTATGTTGCAGACATAAGAAGAAAATGGAAGCCATTAAAAGAAGCCAACAAAAAATCATAGTAACAAACCTATGGAAAAAATATACTCTTTCCTACACAAAACCTTATCAAAATTCAAAAGAATCTAGTCTTCTCAACAACACTATATCATAAATTGAAATCTAGCTTAGGCTATATCATTTTGTATTCTGAAAGGTGCTACTGAAGATGCTATATTAATTCAATATTTGACAGGGTATGTTCTTTTTTTTTTGATAAGGTGTTGTTGTATATCTGGATTTAGATGTACATATATACACATTGTTGATTGTATAGAGCACAAAAAAATTCACAGTAAAAAAACCAATGCGAAAATACAAGCCAAGCCAGGCAACAACAATAAAAAAAACTACAACACCTTAACTAGAATTGGAACACTTCTCAACAACACATTTTTGGATGATGAAACAATATATCCCAAGATAGACAATGACAACCAACAAAAACTGTATAATGTTAGCAATTTTATTGTGTTTCAAACATAACCACAAAATGAAAGCCATAAAGAGAAACCCATAAAGATTCACAGTAACAAAACCATCCAAAAATAGACTCCTTCCTGAACAAAAGGATATCATAAATTGAAACAATGTGTCCTTTTCAGCAAAACCTTTTGCAAAGTGAAACAATATAGCATAAGATAGAGAATAATAATCAACAATACATAATGTAACCAAACATAAAGTGTACAACATTAGAAATTTTATTCCATACCAGCCATCACCATAAAACGAAAGCCATAAATATATACATATACATATATATGTATATACATATAAACACACATATATATACATATACATTTACATATATATATTATATATATGTACATATATATATTATATATATGTACATACATATAATAGTTGTGAGTGGAGAGGGAAAGCTTCTGTGAAGGTGCAAGTGCAATCATTGGTTGTGGAATTTCTTGAAAGGTGGTTGCAGGTTATTATCTCTTTTTTTGTACTGCTCAATGGCTGCAAATGAAGTACTAAAGTCTCTGGCGAGATAATTTTGTGCCCATTTTTTTGTAGGTAGTTGAGAAAGTACAAAGTATAGAGAAAGCAAACAGGAAGAGGCAGAATCGAAGGGAGCAGGGAGAGGTGAGGGAAGAAGTGCATATTAAAAAAACCGTCCCTCAAGTATCTCTAAAATAGTCTATGTTATTTTCCAAAGGGTATTGTTGCTTGGTGCAAAGCACAAAAAACTACACAATAACAAACCAATGCAAAAACACAACCCAAACAATTGACAAAAAATAAAATGCCTTAACGAGAATTAGAAGACTTCTCAACAACACCCTTTTTGAGGATGAAGCAATATAGCCCAAGATACACAACAACAACCAACAAAAATCACATAACATCGACAATTTTATTCCATTCCAAACTTAGGCACAAAACGGAAGCCATAAATAGAAACCCACAAAGATTCATGGAAACAAACCAAAGTTAAAATATACTCATTTCTCAACAAAACCTTATCAAAAAATTGAAACAATATAGTCTTCTCAACAACACCTTCTTGAAAATTAATAATGAAAAACCCATCCAAAAAATATACTCCTTTCTGAGCACAGCCTTATAAAAAATGGGAACAATATAGCCCTTTCAACAACACCTTATTAGAAATGAAACAACAGAGCCTAAGATATAGAACAATAATCAACAATAGGTCCAATGTAACAAAATATAAAGTGTACAACATTAACTATTCTATTCTATTCCAACCATAACCACAAAATGGAAGCCATAAATCAAGTAACATTGCTTTCAATAGCAACTAGGTTGGACAAACCCACAAAACTATAGCCACATAACATAGCCATATATGAAACAATATTTATTTCAACAAACAATATAGTCTTTTCTCAACAACACCTCATAAAAAATAGAAACAATATAACCTTTTGAACAAAACCTTATAGAAAATGATAAAATATAGCCTGAGGTAGACAACACTAATCGAAACCTCTTCAGCAGGACCCTATTGAAAATAAAACAACATAGCCTAAGCTAGAGAATAGTAATTAACAATGCATAATGGAAACAAACATAAATTGTATAACATCAACCCATCGTTGATTGTACAAAGCACAAAAAAATGGACAGTAACAAACCAATGCAAAAATATAACCCAAGCTAGCATAGTCTTTTCCCAAGAGCACCTTAACAAGAATTCAAACACTTCTCAACAACACCTTGTCAAAAATGAAACAATATAGCCCAGGATACACAAAAATAACCAACAAAAACTACATAAGGTTAACAATTTTATTTTGTTCCAAACATAGCCACAAAATGGAAGCCATAAAGAGAAACAGACAAAGATTCATAGTAACCAACCCAAGTAAAAATATACTCATTTCTCAAAAAATAATATCACAAATAGAAATAATATATCCTTCTCAATATCGCCCTCTCAAAAATTAATAGTGACAAACCCATCAAAAAATATACTCCTTTCTGAATAGAACCTTATCGAAAATTGAAACAATACAGCCTTTTCAACAACACCTTATAAAAAATGATACAATATAGCCTAAGATAGAGAACAATAATCAACAATACCTAATGTAACCAAACATGAAGTGTACAACATTAACTATTTCATTATGTTTGACACATAACCACAAAACAGAAGCCACAAATCAACCAACATTGGTTTCAACAATGACCCAGACACATAAACCTACAAAACCATAGCCACATAACGCAACCATAAATGAAACAATATTTCTTTTAACAAGAATTATAGTCTCTCCTCAATAGCACCCTATCAAGAATTGAAAAAATATAAACTTTTGAATAGAACCTTATCAAAAATGAGACAATATAGCCCAAGCTATACAATAATAATCAACCAAAATTGCATAATGTCAACAATTTTTTTCCATTGCAAACCTACACACAAAACAATTACATTAAATAGAAACCTGACGAAAATTGACAGTAACAAACCCATATATAAAAACACTCTTTTCTCAACAGAACCTCATTGAAAATTGAAACAATATAGCCTTTTCAACAACACCTTCTTGAAAATGAAACAATATAGCTTAAGCAAGAGAACTATAATCAACAATGCCCAATGGAACCTAACACAAAGTGTATAGGATTAACAATTTTATTCTGTTGCAACCATAACCACAAAACAAAAGCCATAAATCAAACAATATTGGTTTGAACACCGACCCAGATGGAGAAACCCACAAAACATAAAAGATCATAGTTAGGAACCCATGTAAAACCATAGATACAAAATATGAACCTTAAACCAAACAATAGTCATTTTCACAATCAATATAGTCTTTTCTCAACATCTTATCAAAATTAGAAGCAATCAACACTACCTTATCACAGATAAAACAATAAATTACCTTCCAAAAATGGAAAACCATAAATGAAACAATATGACAATTTTTTTTTTCAATATGCACCTCTTCCCACTTGCTTCAAACAAACCTCTTTCCGCTAGCTTTCTCCAAGATGCATTTTTTATCTATGCCTACAAACATAGCCAGAAAATGGAAACCATAAATAGAAAACCACAAAAAATCACAATATCAAATCCATGCAAAACCATACACACAAAATGCAAGCCATAAATGAGACAATATTTCATTTTTAGAAAATATATTATATTTTCTCAACAACAGCTTATCAAAATTTCAAACAATCAATAGCACCTTATCACAAATCAAACAATATCGCCAAGGGTTTTTTCAACACACACCTCTTCCCACTAGCTTTCTTGCACAAAAATGGGAAAAGTATTATCATAGGAGACACTTTTAATTTTCTTTTGCAACCATCTACCCATGCAAAAAGTACAAAATAACCACCACCCACCTTCATAGAAGCTACACAAACCTTGATCAAGCTTTCACCCTCACAGAAGCTTACCCTCCTCGCTCACGACTCTGATAGTAGGTATAGCAAGAGAATGACACCAAACAAGGCCTTATTGAAAATTTCCTAGACATTTGTTTTTTTCCTTAAAGCATTAAATGATAGTTGTTATTATGACCATCGCTAGTACATGCAAAGCATATAGCAATTAATGTTGATGTGAACCATCGTTCAATTTTGGCTATCTTCTCTATCCACGTGGTGGGAAAAATGCCACCCTATTCCCAAGGCAGCCAATAACCACCTCTACCACCTTTTTCACAACCATCAGAAGGCTAAAAAACTGAGAGGCTCACAAAAATTCTAATCAAAGTTATAACCCATCCATCACCTTTTTCCCAACTGCCAGAAGTCTAAAAAACGGGAAGGCTGACAAAATTTTTGACCAAAGTTCACACAAATAGCCTATCAACTAATAAAAAATGCTCTCTATATCATTTACAATCACTTTACCCTTTTTTTTTGAAATATTCCCTTCTTTTAACTATGGTACATTTCAGAATTTATAGAAAAGTAGATGTAATACGAGAATTAATTCAATTTCAATTGTAAAAGCATTGTATATAGTACATGGTTTGTAAGTGAAAGGAATAATAAATTAAATAAAAGGAAAGTATTAATTCAAGAGAAATTTTTTGAAATAAAAAAATATCATGATGAGAACCATGAACAAGCATACCAATATCTAAGACACACCATGATCTAAGAGGAGACACTAGATTTGGTAAATAGAAAAAAATAGAAAAAAAACTCGCAATATTATGAATATGGTATAAAGTCTAAAGAAGGTTACAAAGAGAGAATGACAGAGATAGCTCAAGCATATAATGCTTCATGTGAAGATTGAGAGAAACACCTCAATAAGTACAGGTGAGAAAGAGTTACATAAGTAACTCTCATGCCTATGCATGCCACCTTTCATCATATGTGTGTGCAAGGTGTCAAGATCCACTTAAGGAGGAGGCTACACCTAAAATTTATATTATTCTAAAAAGGAATTATAAAATGAGTCATTCTCATACATGTGTTATAATACTCAAATAATACAAAAACTTATAGGGATTCGTTTGGAATATTCGTACAAGTATTTAAATACTATTTTTTTTTATAAAAAAATCACCTATGTAAATATTAATTTTAATAACCCCTTTTAAGATTTACTTGGGGATTTTACATCAAACCCTTCAATGGGTTGTAATTGTAGACTCTTACAATGTTTAAAATTTTATCTTTACAAGGGGATTTGGTGAGAATATCTACAACTTAATCTTCACCTTTACAATACAAAAGAGAAGTTTAGTTGCCTTCAATTTTCTCTCGAATGAAATGATGTTGGAGAGCAATGTGCTTGGTCCTTTCATGAAAGATAATATTCTTCGCCAAAGAAATGGCACTTTGATTATCACAATATAGATGTGTAGGATCTTTTTAAGGTAGACCCAAATCTTCAAGTTGTCTTCTTAAACATAGTTCTTCTTTCGATGCATTGGTACAACCTTTACATTTTGCTTTTGTAGAAAAAAAAGAAGTGGATTGTTACTTCTTACTATTCACTGAGTTTGGAACTAATCCAACAAAGAACGATAAAAACAAGTGGATCTTCCATCATTTGGATCCCCTCCTAAATATGAATTAGTATCTTTTTAAAGAAAATTCACAATTTGCATCATAAAACAGACCAAGGTTAAGAGTATTTTTAACATATCTTAAAATAGTTTTTACAAATTTAAAATGTGTTTTTTGTGGTTTAGACGTGTATCTAGAAACTAAGCTGACACTATAGGAAATATAAGGTCTAGTAAGAGTTAAGTAATTTAAACTTCCAACAAATTGTCTATATAAACTAGGATCAACAAATAGAGTTTCCCTATCAACCATTAATTTAGTTCCTAATTCACAAGGAGTAGAAACACACTTTGTATCATTTATTTTAAATTTATCTAAGAGAACTTGAACATATTTATGTTGAGAAAGGAAAATACCTTCAGGTGTTTTCCAAATTTGTATACCCAAAAAGTAATGTAATAAGCCTAATCAGTCATTTGAAATTGATTATTAAGTTTAAACGTAATATCACAAATACAATTTTTAGAACTAGAAGTAATAGTCAAATAATCAACATATAAAATAATAATCACAATATCATTTTCACTATGTTTAATATATAAAATTGGATAATTTTTACTTCTAATGAATCCTTGAGATGTAAAAAAACATTAACTTTTAAATAGCATTGTCTAGAAGATTGTCTTAAACCATAAATTGATTCTTCAATTTACAATCAAGGTATTCATTACCTTAATAAAATCCAAAGGTTGAGACATATAAATTTCAAAATGTAAATCACCATTTAACAATACACTTTTAACATCTATTTGATGAATGGGCCAATGCATATGAGAAGATAAAACAAGAACTAATTTAATAGTTAGAATTTTACCCACTAGATCAAATGTTTCATTATAATCTAATCCTTCCACTTGGGAGAAGCCTATAGCAACTAATCTAGCCTTAAATTTGTTAACCTAATTATTTATATTAAACTTAGTTTTATACAACCATTTATGTGAAACAAGATTCTTGCCTTGACGTAAAGGAATTAAATCCAAAGTTTTGATTAGATTAAGACTAGAAAGGTCATTACCCATAACAAAATAGCCATTAATGAAAACAAAGAGCTCACGAGAAGTGAAGCGCCCAACACACTAGAGTAAGAATTTAAAACTAAAACGGTCTAACCAACAAATAGAAACAAAGACATCACATAAATGGAAGACTAGCATGGGACCACAAAACAACTACAAGTCTCCAAGCAACTTGAGACCATTTATAATCTTCCACTCCTAAGCCAAGAAGTGGAGATTCTCCTTGAAAGATAGTGGGCATTTTTTAATAGCCTAAGTGTCCACCATGACATCCAAAGCCAAGCTATCCACCACGCTGCATTTCTTCTATGTGTGACTATCATCATGACCTTAGCCACCAATTTTCCATTTCTTTTCCTTATCTCTTGCTAAGAGGTCTAAATAGTGAGAGTGGTGTTCTTCAGGGTATCCTTGTTGTAATTAGTAATAACCTTGAGATACTAGGTGGTTTTTTCCTAGTTAATGTTAATAGGATGAATCTTCATTTACAAATTATTTTTATCCTCCCATATGCCAATGATAGCTCTCACCTCTTCTAGCTCCTTATCCCAATTGGCCTAGTGCTCAAATGACATAGCCAAGGAGGATATCATATCCCAATGGCTACTATCCTCCACCTCCCCCAACCATGGGACCTAATACTACAACACCTTGTTTTCCAAAATTTGGATTCTCTCTTTGGCAGTAACAAGCTAACCCATAAGCCACTTAAGAATGTCATTTTGGACATTAACTATCTACAAAATTTTATTGATTTTTATTGTGAAGGGAGTCTCCAAAGTAATGAGTGTCAAAATCCACCCTAGGTTCCACATGAATAGGGGAGTGCATGAAGAAATTGGTAGGGGTGGGATTCCATGACTCATCATCCAAAATATCTCAATTATCTTATCTTGAAGTTGTTATAGGAGTAGGCTCCGATATGAGAACACATTTATTGGAGTCAGGAGGGGTTTCCTCATTAGTAGTGATTTTACCATGGGCACAGGTAATATAACAACTAGTAGGTGAGGTTTCGTCTAGGATAATGGAGGGACTAGGGTCCACAGGGTGTTCATTGGGGTCATGAATGGCCAAGGTGTTCTTTTTAATAGCGGCAAGGGAGGGTAATGAAGCAACCTAGTAATGAGGGAGATAGAAGATAAGACCCTGTTGGATAGGTAAATTCTTACTTTTACTAAAGATTTTTTTGACAAATTGTTCAAGAGAATATAAAATCATGAAGATAAAGTTCATCTTTAAATTATAACATAGATGGTTAAGCATTAGAAACAAATTAGCATGAAAGTGATATAACCAAACCTTAAGTATTACATACCTCATTAGGACTTCTTCAATCTTACTCAAAATGCTAAGGAGTTCATTGCCCAATTAAAGTCGTTTTAAAGCCCATTCACCTTTTTACCCTCTTTCAAAAAGTGGTCCATTTATTTTTGATAATGTCCCTTAGGCTTACAGGGAATTCACACACCCTCCAATGGAATCCTCATCACCTCAACAATAGGCTCAATAGTCATTGTGAAGGAGTACCCACCAATAGTAACGGTGCCATTCGCTCAGGAAGTAGCAAACTCCACATAAATATTGGGTTCATGCCCCTACATTCCTTCCACATATGAGGCAACCTTTCCCCATTGAATAATGGGCCAAACTTCCTTGTCTTGTTTCCAAATCTCATAATTAGTAGATTCTTCCTTAACCAATTCGCCCCCATTGGCAAAATTCTTAAACTCCAAAGGAAAGAAACATAGTTTGTAGAAATGACAAGATGAATACAAGAGCCACAAGTAAATGTGTTTATGAAAATATTGCTTAAAGGGATTAATTTTATATTAGTGAAAATCATGGAAAATATCAAAGAGAGTTGACAGTGGATCCAACTTGATCTCAAATTGATAGTACTTTGACATCATGATGAATTTCTAGCATAAAAATAAAATCCTTTTTCACACTTAGTTTGGATAATATACATAAATTTTAATTAATTATGTCTTGGAATGGTGTTATAATGTGTTGTACACATTCACATCATTCTAGGATCATTATTTGACTAAAATGCCCCTTAAATTGTACCTTATTTAAGGTGTTGTAAAGTGTTGAAACACACTTTCACACTTTTCTAGGGCTTCATTAATTAATTGAGCTTAATGGGCCCCTTTTTAAATAAAATGTACTTAATTTATACCTTATTTAGGTGTTGCAAAGTGTTGTAAAACACTTTATCACTTATATAGGGTTTCATTAATTAATGGTGGTTAATTTAGTTTAATTGACTCCTTTAATTTAAATTCAAGTTCTTTTTCGTGGATCTATTCTGACACCCAATAATGATATTGTTTAATTTGGCAAATCTGATGTCTTGAAAAGTGTTGCTAGGACCCATTCACCTTTACTAGCACAAGGTGTCCTCTCACAAAGGACACCCCTTTCAATGCATTTTTGAGGTGGGTTTTTTATGGTATTTAACTTCCCCAAAGCCTGGTCCTAGAAATTTTCCTAGGACACATTCGCCTTTTTGGGACACCCACATTTTATGCTATTTTTAGATGGGTTTTTTATGTTATTTCATTCCCATCAAGTGTGGTCCTAGAAATTTTTGCTAGGACCCATTCACCTTTAGTGGTGAATGAATCCTCCTTTAATAGGAACCCCATTTTTTAATTTAATTATGGCGTGATCCTTATAATTTTCATAACCAAATATGAGGTCAGTTTGAATTCATTGAATTTTAGGATTAATCTCTCAATTTAGTTTAATTAAGGGGTTAATTCACATTGATTCACCTAGAAACTTTGAGAAAACATCCTCATAGAAAATTGGAGTTCGCAAGAGCATTACATCTTAAGCATTCACAAAGCATTACAATTCATATTTCAAGAGTCTATTGTAGTAATTCAAGATCAATTCATCATGTCAAGAGTTTAATGCATTCATGCATGTGGTTGAGCTAAGATAGTTAATGTTGCATTAAGATTATATTTAAAAGCATCATTTCACATCTAAGATCTACATTCTTCATGGCCACTACATGTTAGATTATAGATTTATATTAGAAGACATCTTTCAAGGTATCAACACTTCATTATTTTATGTTTAACTCTTCAATTTCCTTATTTCATCATTTGGTTTAATTACCTATAAGGGGTTTGACCAAGGAAAACCCCTATTCACTAACAGTAAACAATTTTGTTTCTTCCCTTGAGTGTGTGATTGCATATTTATATGTCGAAGATTAGTGGAGCAAGATTTTGAGCAAAATTATCAAAGTTTTCAAGCTAAAAAAGTTGTCATTCAAAATGAAAAATTAGATAATTGAAGCTACATAATTATCTATAGGTTTTTATAAGCTAACATTTGAGGATCTAAGAGTGCATAAATCAAGGAACATAACCTAGATCTTAGTTTCAAAAACCCTAACAAGGACCCATTCACCACTAAAGGCAAATGAGTCTTTTGTGACCTGAAAACAAGTTTTCAAGAAGGTACACACCATTTTATGCCCTAAAAACTCCCCTCATAGTTTCTATAATGGTTAGGGTTAGTTTTTTATTATTATTTGCATCTTTTAGCTCTCATAATTGAATTAAATATGCCTTGGAAAAATAGTGGTTCATCATCTTGTTTATTAAACATTTTCGTGAACCCATTTTTTAGTGTTTTAGAATTTATTCACCCACATCCTTAGTGATATGAAAAATATTATCACATGTAACTAAATTTGGGACCTTGAAGGTGCCAATGTTAGCAAGAACTTCAACAACTTTATTGGCATTTCTAAACGTGTGATTAGCTATACAATTTCTAAGGGAAATCATATGATTATGAGTTGATGAAACAAGGTACTTGAGTGACCAACAAGGATTAGCCTTCCCCATCAACATGAGAATAGTATTTTTGGAATCTCCCTCAATGAACAAGTTGGAAATCCTAGTTTTTTTTTGCAATTAATGTCTCACATTCTTCTTATGTAGCTTTTTCCCAATGAGGTTGACTTTTATCTTGTTCATATGTTTCTAGATAATTTATATTGATAACTTTAGACATCAAAATACAATTACAATAGTTTTCTCTTCTAACCTTAGAGTGTTTCATTCTAACTAAAATATCCTCACTTTCTTACATAAACCTTTCAAATAATCATCTATTGGTGTCAAATTCTAATGAAAAATCTCAATAGAGATGCAAATAAATTGAGATGAGATAAATTACATAATGTACAATAGTGCCTTATAAAGGCAATAAATATGTGATGGGTGAGAAAACTACCTGATAGGGGAAAAAAAACACCCAACTAATTAAATGTACTATTATTCCTAAGTAAAATTAAGCGGGTAAGACCTATTTACTCTAACACCCCCCACAAATGAATCAGGCCTTCTAAAAATGCCAAGAAAAAATCCAAAATACCTCATAAATGCAAGGAACCACAACTATAAGCAAACAAACGACCTCCTCAACATATTCAATTATTGTTCTCTCTCAACAATACTGGCTTCAAATCAATTCGCCAACAATAGGAAAATGGAAATAAGGAAATTTTAAAATTCAATAAATTTCAAATACCAGAAAAAACTTTTAGCATATAGATGATCTCAAATTCTCTAGGCCATGCAGTCCTTCTATATGTTCATCTACAACTATTTTCATTTGGATATTGTGAGAAAGTCTCATGGGAGGCTATATTTATTGTGTTCTCAATGGAGTTTTCTTGGTGTTAGTATAGAGATCATTCAATGGGTTGCATCATTTTTTGTGCCAAATCAGGTTTAATTCTTTTTTGGAAGTTTTTTGACAGCACTATCTTTGAATTTTTTGAAGAATTATCAATTATAATGGTTTTTTTAGAGAAAAGGAACTTTAGGTAATGGAGTGATTTTATTCTCACTCATCTTAGTGGGTTTAATCTATTTCCATATTTTTATAATGATGTTCATATTCTAGAAACACATGGTAGGTATATGATTTGAAAAGGATATAGGACTAGAGTCCTTGGAGTTAATTTTGAGAATATAAATGACAAGGACCTTTTGGATTCACTTTTTCATTTTGAGTTCCCTTATTCTCTTTGGACTTACATCTGAGAATCATATGGAGATCTTGATACTCTGCCATCTCTCGATGATCTTCTATCTAATACCAGTGTGCCTCTTTGTTCTTTATAGAAGATAAATCATGCTTGTGATCCTTTGGAGGTTTTTGAGACTTCAGTTGAGGTTGTAGTTGCTTTATAGGTACTTTATTCTTTGTTAGAGATAGTTGATACACCTTCATTAAGTACTTCCATCATTCCTGAGCAATAGGACTATCATTGTCTTGCTCATTAGGATTGGTATTTGTCAGAAATTGGTTCATTGTTCATGGAATCTCACATTTCATACTTGGAAGACACATTTGAGAGATTAATTTTCCTATTTGATGATAGTTGTGGTGCAACTATTGTCACTCCATCTTTTTCTTTGGAGAATTTTCAAAATAAATTTCTAGTGGTACCTAGTTTGTCACCTCCTATTGTGATTGGGCATGTTTGGTTTATGACATCATCTTTCAAGGTATTAGTGACACATGAGAAAATTTCAAAGACATCATCATACATCCTCATGCTTCCTTTTTTCAACTCCTATCCACAATGGGAAGCATACCTACATTTGTACTTGGTTTTGTTTCTTCCAAAAGGGAGACAATTTATTTTTTGAGATTGGATCATGTTTTGTCTTTAAGCACTTACCATTTTTGTAGGTGATTACAAATTGTGGGGGGGATACATATTCTCTCTCTTTCCATCTTATAGGGGGATATTAATTATATATACATTATGTATGTAGACCTTGGGGGGTGTTATTGAGTCCTCCATCCATGCATCTTATTTTTCGTTTCTCTCATTTGGAGAGGGTTTTTTTCCCATAGGGATTTTCTCCTTTTCTTCGGTTCTAAGAGATTTATTTTTTGTGTTGTAAATGGGTACCTAACATGGTTGTTTAGCCGAGACCCATATTGCATCTTCATTTTGGATAATAATCTCCCTAAGTTGCATTTAAGGGGGTGTTAGAGTAAATAGGATTTACCCACTTAAGTTACATAGGTATAATAGTACATTTAATTAGTTGGGTGGTTATTTCTTGTATCAGGTAGTTTTCTCACTTGTCACATATTTATTCCCTTTATAAGGCACTATTGAACATTATCTAATTTATCTCATCTGAAATATTTTCACCTCTAGTGAAGTAGCCTTGTATTGCTTCTCTTGTATGTGAAGATTTAATTGTAGGTTGCGCTACTAGGAGGTGGTTGACACCAACATCATCAACACAAGTAAGTCAACACCATCATCATTGGACAAAGTTTTTGTTTGTGAGTTCTAAAATATCACTATGGACTAAGTGCAACTTATGATGTTCCCTCCAACCTTGACCTTGTAGAAAAGGCTGCCTATGAATCTTACCACTCATGCAATATGTGCATACAACTTGAAATGGAAAAAGATTAGGTAGTCCTTTAGTCCTTTTACCATATTATATTTCTACATAAAGAAAATATTGTTAGCATGGCTATGACCAAGTATTTCATGCCAAATATCAAAATCAATTTTAGATAGAAAATAATCTTTGGAATAAAAAAATCTCATAAAATTTGAATTTAAATTATCATTGTCTAATTTAGCATTAGTAATGAATTTATGACTTCTTTTGGACCTATCACATATCACATATCCTGATATAATACTATTTTATAATTTTAAAAAACCTTAGCTACTGAAAGAAAATTAGTTTTTAATTTAGGAGCTATAGAGAAGGGGGATTCATTGCTCATGAGGGTATGTGTAGGATCATCATGGAAAAAATAAGCCCTTAAGTGGCGAAAAATTCAACAAAATAAGAGTTAGGCAACTTGATGTAAAAATTTGAATAACTTATCTATATTATTTAAAAAATGTGTAAGAATAGAATCTGTAGAAAATTGAATGTAGTTTCTAAACTACTAGGTTTATTTAAATAAAAAAAATCTATTTGGGGTATGTGTAGGATCATCATTGAAAAAACAAGCCCTTAAGTGGCAAAAAATTTAGAAAAATCAGAGTTAGGAAACTTGACGTAAAAATTTGAATAAGGTATCTATATTATTCCAAAAAAATCTAAGAATATAATTTGTAGGAAATTGAATGTAGTTTCTAAACTACTAGGCTTTTTTTTTCAATATATTTGGTGAAAAGTTGAAATTTCAATGCAATAGTACTTAAATTTTAGGGAAAAAATAAGGTGTCTGTCTGACCACCCTAACCACAATAAAATGATAATATTTTTTATAATATTTTAGATATAAGTAGAGGACTCATGTCTAGATGTGATGCATATTTTTTTGTAATTCTTTTCCAAGTAAATAATTAATTATGAATTTTTTATTACAACCTTTAAAAAATATAAAAAATTCTTATATCTGACCACCTTAACTTTGTCAAAAGTTCTTGAAATTAATTTTTTTTGTAAATCCTATAGTATGTGAAGCATTAAATGTGACACATGTTTTAGATCCAAAATATGTGATATCGTTTGAGAGCCATAGATCTTTTTCAGTCAACCTATCAATCAGGACTTTAGTCGTAATTCAAATAGAAAATGAATAATAATTATTTATTAAATTCAAAGTAAAGCATAATTTATATTGGTGGAAAGTTGATAATCTCCTTTAAAAACCTTTTTTGTTTCATCAATTTTGGGTAAAAAAATATTCATCAGCCACATACCCGTCATATCGCCACTTTTTGGCCCATCATGATCCTGAACATACCCTTTGGTGAAAATTTGAAATTTCAATGCTGCAGTACTTAAATTTTAGGGAAAAAATAAGTAGGTTTTTCTCTAACCACCCTAACTGCAATAAAATGATAATACATCTTTATAATATTTTTCGATATAAGTAGACAACTCATGTCCTGATGTGATGCATATTTTTTTGTAATTTTTTTCCAAGTAAATAATTAATTATGAATTTTTTATTTCAACTTTTAAAAAATATAAAAACTTCTATGTCTAACCACCTTAACTTGATCAAAACTTCATGAAATTCATTTTTTTACTTAATCTTATAGTATGCAAAGCATAGAATGTGATGCATGTTTCATATTCAAAAAATGTGATACCATCTGAAAGCTATAGATGTTTTTCAATCAGCGTATCAATCAAGACTTTAGTCATAATTCAAATGGAAAATGAATAATAATTATTTATTACATTCAAAGTAAAGCATAATTTATATTGGTTGAAAGTTGAGAATCTTGTTTAAAAACCCTTCATTTCATCAATTTTGGGTAAAAAAAAGTCGTTAGCCACATACCCTACACATACCCATCATATCGCCACTTTTTGTCCAATCATGATCCTGCACATACCCATGAGTCTTTTTATTATCAAGAGAATCCAAGCGAGAAAATTACCCCAAACTACCTCAAGGAACAAAGCAAGAGTTTTAGAACTAGAATGAGTAGTTCCTAGATGTCTTCTAGACAAACTACCAATTTTTCAACCAAGGATATTGGCATGTAATACGAATAGCAATGCAACATGCTAGAGTCCCAGAGGTGTGTTGGCATCTTGTACAATGTAATACCCCTCACGTTACTGCTTGTTCTTGACATTCTCTATGGTTTTGTTTGGCACATTGTGGTTTTGATGATGCTATTGATATTATGTTGTGGTAGCTTAGATTGTTACTAATTATATTACTCTTATGATGCCATGGATATTATAATGACATTTTTATTACGATTATTTTTATGCAGTTAATTGGAATGCAGTAGGCTAGAGAATAGTAATTCATGATGTTGATGCGAATTAATGTAATTCTATATGAAATAGATGATGATATGATTTGGTGAGGGGACAGGTAGCATCACTCGTTCACGAGCGCCCTGCTACACTACAAATCCTTCTCACGATGCTTTGTAGTTGATTATATGTATGTATGTTATGTATCACCTTGTTGGATGTAGGCTTTGAAGGGATAAGACTCGATTCCACCTATTTTGATCGGTTTGGGCGAGCATTGTACCAACCCAACAACAGGAAGTTGAACAAAGGTGACATGGAAGTAACTCCTTTCCAAGATGTCAACTGTCTTGTACCTTCTTGGTTTTGTGCATCTTGGTCATAGCCATTTTGTTGTTACATTGGTCTTTGTATGTTATTGTGATTTTATGACTTATCTAATGTGGTGTATGGTTTTATACTGTGATTTAAATAATTAAACAATTAATAAAATAAAGCATATAATAATAAATAAATAATTAAATAAATAAATGTTAGTAGTAGTTTGTGAAAATATTAAATTTATTTTGAGAAAATCTTGCAAATGGTTGATTTAAATTAGTTTAATGGGCATTCGGTTATTTAATTAGGTGTTTGTGGAGATGATAAATAAATAAATAAATAAAGTTAAATTTTGTGGATTTGAATATATTTAAATTTTATTTATTTCTGGAGAAGTGACTTCTGGTATTCCAGGAAGAGGAAATTGAAAAGGCTTTCTGAGTGTTGATTTTATTTAGGGGTTTTTCTTTGTATGAGGTTGCATTCTATTTTTTGGATTCTGGAGAAATTTTGCATACATCTTTTTGTTATTCTCTTTCTATTATTCTGGAGAATTTATTGAAGAATAAGGTTCAGTTTGAGGGAGGTTTTGGATCTGTTGCTAGAAACATTTGGCAGCGAAGGAGTAGTTTTGCAAAAAGAATTTGATCAAGCTCAGGAGAAAGCTTCCACATATTTTCTACAGGCACAGGACACCAAGTTCTTTTTCTCTTCTTTTTTTTATTATCTTTTTCCTATAGCGACAAATGAAATAAAAATTGCTTCTTTTTTTTTGTGTGAATGAAATTTCTTCTTGGGTTTGAAATAAAAAGTGTCTGAAGAAAATCTTCGGGTCTGTAGAAATGTTTTCTAGTCTGTTATTCAATTAAAATGAAATTTTTTGTTGGGTTCTGGATTGTTATTATTTAAAATGGAATTTTGGTTGGGTTCTGGAATTAAATAGTATTACTGTAGTTTTGTTATAAAATAAATAAATTAAAGAATATTTCCCTTACTGTGAACTCTAGGTTGTGTATATTCTTGTTAATATATATATTTTATGAATACATTTTATATATAAATATATACATTAACTTATACAGTTGATTATCATTCCCTGTTTTCGAAATATTTAAAATATAGTATATATATGTATATATATATTAGATATATATATATATATATATTAGATATATATATACACATATATATATATAAATATTGAATGTAAATTTCATTCTAAGTTTCGAATTTCACCGTACTTCCGTCGGCTTTATTGATATTATTTTTGGTATTATAAAATCCTGACTAAGTGGTGGTTCGGCCTTGGCCGTACCCACCACCCAGCTGGCCATTGTAATAGTGGGGCAGTCTGCGGACTACCCACAACAGTCCTTCAGACTGTTGTGATAGTCCGTAGACTATCCGCTATCGGGTATAACCCTGTGCTTTTGGTGGCCCATTTTCCATTCGAAATGGTATGTGCTTTATTTTTGTTTTAAAATGAAAATTCTTTTTAAATTTTAATGTGTGTATATGATTTTATAAATATATATATGTATATTTATATATATATTTATATATATATTTATTAATTCATTTAATTATATTTCACTGATTTAACTGTTAAATTAATCAATTAATTCTGTCTGTAACCAGATTCTTTCTTTTTCTGGTCTGAATAAAACAAAATTTTATTATAGTGAAAAATATGAAAATAGAAAGGAATTTTTATTAATTTGTTAAATTATGAACTTTGATAGGATAATATAGTAAAAAGGCAATTTATGAATATATATTAGCATTGATTATTTAATTCTTGTTTTTAATGTGTATATTGTGGAAATGGAATTTACTATGGAATTAAATAAGTTATTTTTTTTTATGAAGTTGAGTCTTGTAGACTTGTTGGGTTCGGGACATTGTTAGTTCATTGGTGAGGGAACCCTGTTAATGTTATGAAAGTATTCTAAAATTGTAGTCTTCCAGAGGATTGCGATTTTCGTTGGATTTATGCCTTTTCTTTATGAGTATTTGATATGTCATGATTTGAGAATGGGGTGTATAGACTTGTGAGATTTTGATAATGTACTCATTTAACGAGATCGGTTATGAGTCACGTGTTATTGTTGATTTATTTCAATATGCATGATTGTGATGGTACACCCCCTATTTCTTTTCAATTTTGGTTGGGTCTCTAGCGAGAGTGGCTCCTCGTGGGGGCTGGCGCCCCGTTTAAAGGGGAAGGGCACAGGATAACCCACGAGTGAGTTAGTAATCAAGTGAAAATCTAATAATTAACTTAGGAGGTTTGGGTAGTAATATCATTATAAGATTTAAAATATGGATGCCTCATCTCCATTAGTGCTTCTGTAGACTAAAGGAAGATTGAGAAGGTCATGGTCAGCAAGGTTGTAACCTCCTCTTCACAAGAGGTTTACGGCTCTGCATTAGTCACCCTATGGACCGACACCTCTAGTTGGGAGGAAGGGCACAGGACAATCATAGATGGGACCGGCGCCTCCAGTTGGGACGAAGAGCATAGGAAAGCCCATGTAGACTATGCGATGACACTCTCCCCTAGTTGCCCATGTGTTTTACTTGTTTATGTTCCTCTGCAAGTATGTTATGGGAGTTGGTTTAGATTGTTGATAAATGGATTTATTTTGATTTATGGAATATTGTCTTGATACATCTTTGGTGTACTTTGTGGTCTTGTATGATCTCATTGATATTTGACTTATGACCAAGTACTCTTATGGTATTGTTATATGATGTTATTGTTTTGTTTCATTGTAATTTGGAGTATTGTGTTATGGCTCTATGTTTGGTACTTCTTGTATGTTTGTACATTGGTTCTTGTCAGTTGGCAATCTTGGTCAGAGTTACTTCTCTGTCACCTCTTAGCATAGGGGTGGTCGGGTGGAACGTGCTCCACACACCATTGGGTTCCTCATTAGTGTTCGTTGGCCAGTCTCATCCTATTGAAGATTTGTACCAGTTGAACTCTATGCATTTTGATAATCTCGTATATTGTATTCATCCCACATGATTGGGAATCATGATGTAAATTATGTTTATGGATATGCTGTATATTTAGAAGACATTGTAATGTAATTTCAACCTTGTATCTTTATTTGGCTATGTGATTCCTCATGGTTTCACTTGATGATGGAACCTATGTATATATCTAATGTTGTCTTTATAGTTCCTTCGTTGTTAGAATGGTATCTTATGTGTTGATGCTTTGTGATTTTTAATTCGATGTGACCTCGCGTGCCCCAAAGAACATAGTTGGTTATGTTATTTGTATTGTAATGAAATGAAGTTTATGATTATGTATATGATTATTTAATATTTGGTATATTGATTATTCAATTTTCTTTAAAAAAAAATTATGCTTTTATGTGTTTGTTCTTTGGGGTTTGCATGGCAGGTGATACAACTTGGTATTAGAGCCAAGGTTGCAAACGCTGGGGTCTCTGGGTACTTATGTCCATTAGGAAACTTTCATGTTTTGGCTTTTGAGCTCATATGTACCTTTGTCTTGTTGTGCAAAAGCATGCCTAGAGGCAGAGGTAGGGGTAGAGGTAGAGGCTGAGGAAGAGGTTGAGGTGGTGGTCGTGGAGCCAACCAACCGATTCCTTCACCACCAAGTTCTCACAATCCTGAGTCTGAGGAGCAACAAAATTCTCAGATCAATCTGTCAGATGGTGGACAAAACCTGAAATAGCTGGGGTTGGATGGTCAGTTGTAGCATTTTCTGGTTGAGCTTCTTGATAGATTAGGTCCTAGATCTGATGGGCATCAGTGGGTTGAAAGAGAAAGAGAAAGGTCTCCAAGGCATAGGGGAGCTTCAGTTGACCAAGATGCTTTATTAGCAGGCCATATGAGGGATTTGATGAGAGCTCATCCACCTACCTTCGATGGCTCTGGAGGAGGTTTGGAAGCCGAGACATGGTTAATTGATTCAGGCCGATGCTTCGCAATGCATCCCTACGGTAGTAATACCAAGGCTCGATGTGCTGTTATGCATTTGTAGGGTTTCGCATCCACTTGGTGGCAACTTGAGGAACAGAAGTTGCATATGGATATCAGTATGGTCACTTGGGAGTTTTTCTTGGAAAGGTTCAGGGCTCGCTTCCTCTAAGATCATTGGAGGCAGCGCAGGGAAGATGAATTCCATGATCTTAAGCAAATGGCAATGTCAGTAGAACAATATGAACGACGCTTCTATGAACTAAAACAATATGTAGGGATTAGTCATGATGAAAGGATGTTGGTACAACATTTTGTTCAAGGTTTGAATGCTCACATCAGGGGTGGTGTACGAGTCTTTGAACCGAAGACAATGGAAGTTGTTGTTGAAAAGGGTCGCTTGGTGGAAGAAAATTTGGCTATGGCATTGGGTGGTCATGTAGGAGTGCAGATTGGTAGCTTGCCCACTCCTAAAGCTAGTTCTCAAGGGGGTCAGACACAGGTAGCAGGACCTTCTAAGAATCATTTTATGCCTTCAAAAGGAGGTCAGCAGCAACAATCTGAATCAAAGCACAAGAATACTACTTCTCAGCATGGTGGCCACTTTCAGTTTCGCAGGGATCAGAACCAAAACCATACACGTCAAGAGCAGCTTGTATTGAGTTTTAGGTCTCCACCTAGTTGTGGGAGCTGCCAACAATCGAATGCTCCATCCGGGGGAAGAGGTTTTGGTCGAGGTTCTGGATGTTTCTCGTGTGGGCAGCAGGGGCATATTGCTAGGATGTGTCATTAGAAGAGTGCTTCAGAGTTTAGTCAAAAACTAGCTATGACCGAGTCGACAGTGGGAGACGCAGGGAGATCTCACCAAGTCTTCGCAATAGTGGATAGTCGTCAGGCGGATCATGAGAGCACCATTGTTGAGACTACAGGTTTATTGTATAAGTCTAGCATTTCAGTACTCTTTGATTTTAGTGCATCTGATTCTTTTATTTCCCCTTTAGTTGTCGAGTGATGTAAACTGGGGGCAATTAAGCAAAGCAAAAAGTGGCAGGTTGAATTAGCTTCAGGATCTAAGGTTATGGTCGAGAAGCTTGTGTAGGGTTGTAGGTTAGAATTAGGGGCAATGTCGACTAAGGTGGACCTCCGAATCCTTCCACTTGGTTCTTATGATGTAGTCTTGGGCATGGATTGGTTAAGCTCACATCATGCTTTGATAGATTGTCGCCGTAAAGTAGCGCAGTGTGTGGATGATTTTGGAAAAGAGGTGGAAATTGTGGGTGTTCAAAGGCATGTTTCTTTGAGAATAATCTCATCTATGCAGTTAAAAAGGTGTTTTCGTCAGGGTTGTTAGCTCTTTGCAGTGTTGATTTGTGACCTTGAGTCTGCGGTTAGCCGTGAGGTGTCATTGAAGGATTACCCTCTCCTTGTAAATTTTTTTGATGTTTTTCCTAGTAAAATACCAAGTATGCCTCCTAAGTGAGAGGTGGATTTCAGGATCGATCTGCTGCCTGGAGCTGAGCCTATCTCTCGGGCTCCATACAGGATGACCACATAGGAACTCCAAGAACTCCGTCTGCAATTGGAGGAATTGTTGGCTAAGGGGTTTATCTACCCTAGTGTTTCTCCTTGGGGAACACCAGTGATCTTTGTCAAAAAGAAGGATGGTTCTCTCTGTCTTTGTATCGATTATAGATAATTGAACAAGGTAACAGTAAAGAATCATTATCCCATTCCCAGGATTGATGATCTCTTTGATCAGATAAAGGGGGCAAAGGTATTTTCCAAGATCGACCTTAAATCAGGGTATCATCAGTTGCGGATAGCAGAGGCTGACATTCATAAAACTACATTTTGCACTTGGTACAGACACTATGAGTTTACAGTGATCTTGTTTGAATTAACGAATGCACCTTCAGTCTTTATGAGTCTAATGAATGGGGTATTTCAAACTTACATGGATAGGTTTGTCCTCGTGTTTCTTGATGATATTTTGATTTATTCTAACTCTATCGAGGAACATGAGGTGCACCTAAAGTAGGTTTTGTAGTGCTTAAGGGACAACCAGTTATATGCCAATCTGGCAAAGTGTGACTTTTATAAGACTAAAGTTCAGTATTTGGGGCATGTGATTTCTAGTGAGGGAATTTCTGTGGATCCTACTAAGATCAAGGCTATCATGGATTGGCCCATGCCCACTAATGTTTCAAAAATTCACAGTTTCATGGGACTAGCTGGGTATTATTGGCAGTTCGTGCAGGGCTTTTCGAGGATTGCACATCCTATCACATCACTTCAGAGGAAAGGAAAGAAATTTCTTTGGTCAGAGTAGTGTCATTTAGCTTTCCAAACTCTTAAGGAAAAACTTGTTGATGGTGTTTTTATGCACTTCTCAACATAGGCAGTGCATAGGTGCACTACCTCTCTTGAAATATAATCTCCCACAATTGAATTGTAGAACACTATCCCAAGGTCTCTCGGGTGTTAGGTCATGACAGTGCTTAGATACCTCAGTAGTTTGATGTGATTTGCTGGAATCACAAGGCAGTCTTACAGAAATACAAAGTGTGGACACAAAGCATGAAGTTGGATTTTGGAATGGAA
Organism: Sequoia sempervirens; assembly: GCA_007258455.2. Taxonomy (NCBI): domain Eukaryota; kingdom Viridiplantae; phylum Streptophyta; class Pinopsida; order Cupressales; family Cupressaceae; genus Sequoia; species Sequoia sempervirens. Next base: position 35,152,708 of record VDFB02086081.1, on the reverse strand, counting down.
TTCTTAGGATAAAGCTATTATGAGTTGGCTGTAGGTTCAAACAGCAGCCTTGAACTCCATTTAGTTGTTGGATTTGGCTTTACAATGTGCAATGAACCTTAGCATAGGTCAGTTACTAAAAAAAAGGAAAAGGGAAAAGGAGAGGAAAAGTTCCTAAGTCTGAAGCTTACTATGAATAGTGACAATGGAGTTCCTGCAATGGACAATTCCTTAAAACAATATCCCACTTAACCAGGGATTTCATAGTATCATAGAAATTATGCTATCTTCTAAGGGCTGCAGATATTTCATCTTTCATTCAACACATACATGCATGAATTAAAGATGAATGTTTGGGGCAGCTTCAAATCAAGTCCAGGATAACTTTGCATAGCTATCTACCTTCAGCAAATAGCAAAAAATATGGACTAAAGGATGATCAACAAGGCAGAAGTTTTCACAATCACCCAACACCATTCCTAAGATTTATCTAAATAAAGTAAATAGCTAACTAAACAGCAATGAGATTTAAGTCAAGCATCTAATATTGGAGAATGAATCAAGCCACATGGGAAAAACAAAGAAAATACACCAAGTCAATGATATTTCTTATAAATTTTTGCAGCATGCCTTTACAACAACTCAACTCTCACTTTTGCAAATGAGGGGAGTGCTCTATTTATAGTTTCTAAAAAGTTAAATGAATGGCCAAGATTCATTACAATTGTGTGACCAAGATTCATTACAAAATAGGGTTTCACCTAGCCCCAAATAGATTTATAATTTAAAACACATTTTCGTCTCTTCCCTATTTCGTCTTCTAGTGGGTGGCACTATAGCTTTTTCATCCTATAGCTAATTGTTGTTTTCTTTGTTGTAGCTACTCTTCAGGAAGGTCTTCTTCTTTGGCTGAACTGTCCTCTTGCTCCTTGGAAGCTGCGTACTCTATATACTTGAGGATGACAGCCTAGAGCTTGTCTATCTCGAGGATCTCGCATCTTAACGCCTGGTAGCTCCATTTCTTAGCATTCTATTCCAGCCTCTTCCAATCCTCGTCATACTTCAAGCCTTGGTCCCTAAATAGCTCTGATCGGTCAAAGGAACGGGCAGCAAAACTCAGGAACTCTGTTGTGATTTCTCTGACTGTCTTGTCCTTCATCTTCTCCTGGAAGTATGGCTTGATCTTTTCTGCATCCATTTGTACCGTGGGCATATCATAGCCCATCATCATCTTAAGGTATTGGGTGTATTCCGCCCGGATTTCCTTGATCCACTTGATATCTGGATCCACTCTGCCCAAGATTTTCTCCAACCTCTCCTTTCAGTTATCGAGGTCTCTGCACCACACATCTACGAGCCAATGATCTTCTTTCTTCAGCTTTAGCTTCTCCTCCCACGTGTCCTCAGGCATCTGGAGGATGGCCTCAATTCTTGGGAAGGTGGAGTCGTATGTTGTAGGGAAATTGGTGCAGAGCCTTTTCATGCTCTCTAGAGACTAGATCAGGTCCAAGAACTTGTTGGCTGTCTGCACAGCCCTGCTAATTCCCATGCTTCCGATGTATGTGACCTGTCAGAACCAATCCTCAGTGGTCTTCTCCAAGTTCTTCCTTCTCTCCATCTTGTCAATCTGTTCTTTAGAGAGCAACTGTGGTGCGGCTGCGGAGGTGGTGGTTAGGTCATCCACTGAGGACCATTGTTGTATGTAGTTAGTTAGGGCAGCAACCTGCGCTTTAAGCTCATCCTTGGAGACCTTGTCCTGCTTTATTAGGTGCACCACTATGGCCACCGACTCCTCTAGGTGTTCAACCTTTTGTTCCCTAGTTTCTGTCCCCAATTCAATGGTGGAGACATTATAGCTCACCCCTGTTTGCCCAACTGTAGGTGTTGCAATTTGTGCCGCTCAGGAGCTGGAAGCATCCATTGTTATCCTGGATCAGACCTTTGGCTTCTTCTCCTTCTTTGTCATGCTCAGGGATCGAGCCAAGATGGCCTCCAATCGCGCCCTTGGATCTTTCAGAATAGGAGTCGTCTTCTCAAGTTGTTTTTCCATCCAATCGGGCATAGCAGATTTATCCCTAGGCACATCATGGTTTCCCTCACCTTTCTCAGTTAGAGGCAAGACTTCTGCCTCATTTTCCTTTTGGGGCTCCTCTTTCTCTTTAGTAGCATCTTCCTCCTCTTTGTCGGAGTCACAAATGAACATGAGGCATTTGACGGGCAGCTTGGTGGACGACTGTCGGGTGGGATCTTCTTCTTTCGCTGCCTCTTCTTCTTTCTTCTCTTCAGTGGCCTCGGCCTCAGGGCTTTTGATAGCAAGGATCTCAACCTCAGATAGATCTTTTATCTACTGCTCCTCTGGTGGCTACCCCTCTTCACCTTGTGGTGACTTTTATGCCTCCTCCCCAACATTCTTCAGCTGCTGCGCCATCTCCTCCTTAAGGTCCTCATCGAAAGTCAGCATGATTTCCTTGGCACCCGAGCCATCCTCTTCATCTTCGCTCTCGGAAGAGCCTGTCTCTTCTCCCTCATAAACCACCTTGTCAATGGTTCGGTGCTCGTACTCGGGGTGCTCATGATATTCATCGGCCTCCTCCTCCATAAACCTCGATGCTTCCCTCTCTTGCTCTTCCAAATCTTTTGAAATTTGCATTGTGGCTTCCATGGCAAGCGGCCCTGTTGGTGGTTGTGAAGGCTGAGCTATTGCGAGGGCTTGGGCGAGGGCTGCTTGGAGAGCGGGGTCCATTAGGATATGTGACAGCTCAGGGGGAAGACTCTGCATGTGCCTCACAAGAGCCTCGGGTATAGTGACAAGGGGAATAGGAGATGTTATTGTTGCCAGAGGGAGGGATGTAATTGGAGACATGGTAGCAGAGGAAGGAGGAGTGGTCATGCCAGAAGAGGAATCAATGATGACCACTGACTTGGCCGGGGGCAAAGGGGCAAGATGGACAAAAATTTCCACTACCGACGGAGAAGCAGCGACTGCAGTCAGGGAGGTGGGTGGTGAAACAAGAGGAGTAGGAAGAGCCAAAAGAGGTCGGGGTTCTTCCACACTCACCATTTGTTTCAATCTTTTGGGAGATGAGCCTCCCGTATCTTTCTTTGCTTGCTCCTTGGGATCTACAGATTGCATGGTCTCCGTTCCCTTTCTCTTCTGGGATCTGGTGACTGGGGGAGACTTGGAGGTCTCACCAGTTGATGTGGTGGTAACAACGTCCTCTGTGGCGCTTGGCTCGCTCTTGAGCCCTTCGTATGTCAGGACTACCTCCTAGCACTTTAGGTGTGCCACCTGCCCATCAATCCACTCCTTAGTGCGAGTTATGATCAACTGGGTGATGGTATCTAGGTCATCGACCTCTTGTTCATCCCAGTCGATCAAAGGTATTGGTAGGTTAGCCACTATAGGGTACCTTGGGTGCATCATCGTGGACTCGTCCTCCTCGGACTGGTCAGGTACTGGGAATGGTTGCACCCTTCTTAAGAATAATACCATCATGCGCATGTAGTGCCTTGCACAGACCTCTTTGTCATCTTTGCAATTTACCCAGAAATCTTCAATGTGGTATTGGTGGACATATGCTGGCCCCAGTGCCTTCCTGACGTGGCCATGTGGATCCATCTGCAGGTGGGCCGTGTACCAGTTGAAATGGTAATCCTTGAGCTCCTTCTCAGAATTGCTAGCACATTGAAAAGTCTGCAATCAGTATAGGCCCCAGCTGAGGGTCATGGGGTAGGAGATCCCCGCTATGTGTTTATTGTTGAAGATGGCCTGGATATGTTGGAGCTATCGAGAAAGCTCCAGGAGTATGATCCTGTCATTTGGGTACCGTGGCAATCTGTTCAGCCGTTCCGTGAAACCCTGGGCCCGGATGTAGGTGAACTTGGGGAACTGGATAAATAGAAAGGCATATTCCTTTAAGAGCGCCCTGGCACTATGGGAGACCCTCCTCTCGAAGTCACCAACGATCAATCTGATGATATGGCCAATGAAGGCGTCATTGACCTAGCAGTACTCCTTCTTGAAGTTGTGGTATTGGAGTTGAGGGTACTTGTCAAATGGTTTGAGCCCTCGTTTATGCCCCTGATCGAGCACTACAAACAACCCGCTGTATTGTCTTTGACCTGCCAGGGAGTACACCAGGTAGGAGGTCATGTAGAACTTAGAGCTCTTCTTGACGTTGACAAACTGCTCATGGAAGCAGTTGCTAATGATGCCTCCCCAGTCGAATGAGACCTTGGTGTTAATGTCCTCATTCCCTCGTAGGATCTGCTTAATTTAGTAGGCCATCCATTCCTAGAAGTAGGCAGCCGCCGGGAGACCCATGACCCTGCTCAACATAGTCACCAAGTCGTGATAGTCCTCGTGGAAATTGCTATGGAAGAGTTCCTGGGGAACCTTCACAGTGCTGCCCCATTTCTCCTTAAGCCAAAGGAGGTTGATTGATTTCTTGCACCCTAACGGATTAGCATCCCACGCCGCTTGGCATTGTTCTAACGTGGGGACCTCCATATGTGGGAACATGGGAATGTGAAATATTTTGGTAATCCCCTCTGGCGACATGTTAGCGAGGATATTCCTCTCCTTATCCACAATCATCCTCGTGTCAGTTTCATAGGCTTCTCGACAAGTCATCACTAGTTCGGGTGCCACCAGAGAGGGAGGGAAACCGACAGCCTTGGTGATTCCACTCTGCCTTATTAGTCTGACATTCTTTGTTGTAGGGTTGACCTTGACCCTTTGAGTGAATTCATCAATATCCACCTGACCAATGTTTATATCTGAAATCTCTTTCCAGTCTGTTGAGACCTTGGAGTGGAGCGGCTCACCCTGAAATTCATATTTCATTTGATCCTTATCTTCTTTTCCCTGAGGGGTCCTTCCTGATTTCTTGCCCTTATCCTTTTCAGCGGAGGCCTTAGAAGTTTCTGCAGCCGATTCCATATATTCTGCAAGCAAAGGCAAAGTTAGTACAATAAAACATCAAAGCGTTTATGTTAGTCTATATTTTGAGGATAACATATAAATAATCATTCAAGTATATCATAAATTTTATCCTTAGATGATATTGATCTTCGTTTCAGGCCGTTTAGACAATCCGAGCCCGGAGGGCCGGAATTCCCTGGCAGGAATGCTGCCCGGAAGGGAAAATGCAACGGGAAGCTCCCGGAGACACTTCTTGGCCAAATTTTAATGTTTTAAGAGGCTTACGATGGAGAAGAGCACAATTTAGGACGTGGGTTGAAGTTAGATTCCAGGTTTGAGTTTGTTTGGATCGGTCTAAGGGGAACTGAAGATTTCAAGCTAGGAAGCTGGGAGGAGACGGCCGCTGGCAACGGTGGATAGCAGGTAGATATCTGGAGGCAGAAGTCCGAGGGCCGGGGTTCGGGAGGCCAAAGGACGGCCATCATGAGGTTTGAAATTTAGGCCTGGTGACAATCGGAGTGGCGGGGCCTGAATGCCGGGAGGACGCGACGCACTAGCCGCCTTGAGATTTTTGTTGATTTAAATGGCGGCGGCAATGAGTGGCCAGGGGCCCGGAGGGCGGGAGGTCAGTAGGGGTCCACCGTCGAGGACGACAGAACCATCACGGAGTTCCGGGAAAGGAACTCCGGACGGCCGGGCTCGGAAGTCCCCATGGCAGCGAGGGGTTTCGGCAAGGCCAGATGGAAAATGGGGGCCCGAGTCCTGGATACCAGGTGGATGGGGTGAGGATTCCACTAGGAGGAGATCTGCGAATTTCTACGGACGGAAGTCCGAGTTCCAAGGACTGGGGATGCGAAAGCTGCCGTTCTGAAAGAATAGGCTAACGGTGGTGACAAGGCCGGGGTCTGGGGGCGGGCGGCAGATGGGACTTTGCTAAGAACGTCCCGCCATGTGAAACGGCAGAAAATCAGCCATGGAGGCCTGACATCCGAGGGCCAAAGGTGAAGATGATGCAACAAAATGATACCACCAAGGTTTAATAGAGAGAGCGAGGGCGAAGCCCAGGTCGGGGGAAGCCGGGGCACGAATTCCGTTAGAGATGGCAATAATAGGGCAGAATTCCCGGGATGAAACCTCGGGGTCCAGAGGCCAACGTGACAAAAGGACACCTGCTCAACATTCAAGTTAGTATGGCGAAGGACACCTCGGAGCCCAGAAGCTGGGAGGCAGGGGCACGTTTGCAGATGAGGCATGGAGAAATGCCAGCAAAAACCCAGGAAGGGAAACCGAGGGACTGGGCCCGACGGGGAGGATTACCATCAGGAGGTTTTTTGAGTTTTGAATTCGACGGCAAAGACGGGCCCCAGACCCGGGAGGGACATTTTCCCTGTGCGAAGAATAGTCACGACAGGGAGAGGTCCCGATCTGGCAAGGAAGACATTTTGGGTGCTTGCTAGGTTTTTCGCCACATGGGTTTGCGGTGTGAACTGATGTTCTTCGATTTCATGCCACCCTAACTAACTATTTAATTCATTTAAATCCCCCAAAATGATGAAAAAGAGAGGAGGGTAAACAGGGATGGCCTACCTCGAATATGCTAAGTGGTGAGGCATGGAATTCACCGATGTTGATCGAAGTGATGCTCAGGGTGACGATCGCGATGCTTGTCGAACGTTGCGGGCTCTAGATGCATGGCTTGAGCAATTCGATTCAATTCGGATTCTAAAAATTATTTTGGCGGGTTGGGCATTTTACACCCCAACCGCCATTAATACCTATATTAATTGCTCGTACGGCCGCGCGCAAAAGTTGGTGAAATTTGAATTAGGTCGGCAGTGGTGGTGGAGACTTCGAGACTCGGCGGCCGGGAGGACGCGAGGTGACGGCCGCCTTATGATTTTCATGAACTTTGAATAGCCATGGCGAAGATTGGCCCAGGGCCCGGAGGTCGGGAAGCTAGATGGAATTCGCCGCCGAAAGATTTTCATGTTGTTTGGGCGACTACAGCGGCGAGCAGCTCGGGTCCCGGAGCACGGGAGGTCGGCAAGGGTCCACCGTCGAAGGATGGCAGAACCATCACAAAACTCTGGAAATGGAACTCCAGACGACCGGGCCTGAGAGGGATAAATGAAAGCGCCGGCGGAAAAAACCCAGCCGGGGCCCGAGGGGCAGGAGGCCGCCTGGAGGGTCGCCATCGCAGACGACGAGCCCAGGACAGAAGTCTGGAAGCGGACTTCTGGGGCCCGAGGACCGGAAGGGCAGGTGCCGCCCCGAACACCCGCAACGAGTTTTAAACGGAGGATGGCAGGGCGGGCCCCGAGGAGCGAAAAGACACCCAGAGAACTCCGTAAAGGATGGCAATTGCAAAGGGGAAGCCCGATAAGGGAACCCCGGACACCCGAGCCAGGAGGGGCCCAGGGCCGTCAGGGCCAAAATGCCAAAGTGATTCCCCGAGGCCCCGGATGGTAGAAGAAAACCCAAAAGCGAAGGCATGGTCGATCTTATGATGAAACTTCGGAGCAACATCAACCATGTGGAACATCAAAAAAAAGAGAGGCATGCAAAATGAGGCAGCCCCAAAAAACCCAACGAGGTGAAAGAAAAGAGGA
>VDFB02086081.1:35031004-35145096 GCA_007258455.2 Sequoia sempervirens | reverse complement strand
AAATTCTCTGCTCAAAAATGATGTGTCCAAGCAGCTTGCCTTTAGTCACTCAGAAAATGCACTTTTTGGGGTTTAGGGAAACCCTGAACTTTCTATATCTTTGAAATACTTGGCATAAGTCAGAAATGTGATTGCCCCACCTTTTAGAAAACACGGTCAAATCATTCATGTAGATGATTATGCACTTGCCAATTAGGTCTTTGAAGGTGATATCCATGGCACGCTGGAAAGTGGCACCGACATTGATGAGCTCGAAAGGCATTCTCCTATATGCGAACGTTCCCCACTTAGTGGTAAACGCAATCTTGTGATGATCCTCATATTGCACCATTACCTGGTTATACCCAGAGTATCCGTCGAGGAACGAGATCATTTAGGAGCCATTGACGATCTGCAGCACCTCGTCCAACGAAGGCACTAGATAGTTGTCTTTCTCCGAGGCGCGGTTTAGAGTGCAAAAATTCACACACAATCTAATCTCTCCATTCTTTTTCCTAACCAAGACCAAGTTGGCTACCCACATGGAATGCCTGATAGAAAAAATGATTCTTGCTGAGAGCAACTTTTACACCTCGTTGTAAACAATAGGTTCTAGCAAGGCGTTGATAGGGCGCTGCAGCTGGCAGAAGTGCCTCACTTCTGTCTTGAGAGGGATAGTGTGTGTAATGACAAAAGTATCATAAGTTTTCAGATCTTCGTAGCTATATGCCACCATGTCATGGTATCTTCGCAATGCATCCGTGATTCCCTTCTTTTCTTCAGGCATACACACTTTGCCGATAAAAACATTCCTAGTGTCCTCGGCTGTCCCAAGGTTATGAGCGTTGCACTGGTTGCTTATAGCCTCCTTTTTTGTTTGCTGATCCTGATCCCTGATCTGATCCAAGTCAAAAATGTGCTCCAGCTGAACCATACCTCTGAGAATTGTATTGGTTTTGAGGTTGATAACCCCCTCTATATCCAGTTCAGCCTCTTATGGATCCTCTTCATCAATTATTTGAGCTGCGAAGACATCAGAACTTGTGATGAACTGAAGGATATGCTTGTCGTCATTGAAGACTTGCATGTGGGTGACATTATCCGGGACTGATGGCATATATGTCAGCTCAATAGTGAATTTCTTAAGTCCAGACAAAGAGAGGGGTTGCAGCGTGCTAGCCACTTGAGCTAAGGCGTCAGTTGTGTGATTTTGAACACGAGGGATCCATTGTATATTAAATGCATCTAGGCCTTCTAAGAGATCCCAAACCCTGTGCCTATAATTGGTGAGTCTCCGATCATAACAGGAATACAACTTCCTGACCTGGTTAACTACAAGCGCGGAATCCCCGAAAACTTGCAACATTTTCACATTTTTTTTCAAGGCCATTAGAAGGCCAAGGACTAAGGCCTCGTATTCTGCTACGTTATTGATGCGATAAAACTACAATTGGTGGGCAGTGAGAAATGTCTTACCCATTGGACTGATGAGTTCAAATCCAGCTCCAGCACCTTGCCTCGACTTCGATCCATCAAATCAGTGTCCAGCACGCGGAAGATTCCTTATCTTCTTGTCTGATCGAACTTCTATTCCCTTTCAGCTGGATGGCAGGCCTCGTGATCTTAGGGGAGTTTTTGAATTTGAGACAATAATCAACAAGCGGTTTTGCTGGTGTCTCCTTTGGTGTTTCTGTCTTAGGGGTAGCTGATTTTCTAACATGCGCCAGCGCTGCTTGGCACAAGTAACAATCAAATTCAGAGTGTGCAGCATTATGAACCCTACACCAGTTCGGCAATAAGAGGTCTTGAAAATTCATTTGGGCCCCTACGCTGCGCTGGTCCTTTGCGCATTTTTTCCATGAATTTCTAGAAGCCATTGAGTAGTCCCCAGTCGTCATCCTCATCCGGCTCATCATCAGCTTCTACTGACACTTCTGTGTCTAGGGGCATTCGTGGGGAATCAGCCGAGGGACTACACAACACTAGTAGTACTTCATCCGCACATTCTTCCTAAAGCTCAAGCTCATTTTGGCAGGCAAAAGGGCGATAATTCCCTAAGTCAGTCTCGGTGAACAACACCTCGCTGAGATTATTATATTCTGTGATCATATACTTCATACGGGGTTCACGGTCGATGCAGATCTGATTTGGCAGCCCCTTCCACGGCAACCATATGTGAGAAAGGTCTGTGGTGGTGTATCCATTCAGCACCTTGGTGAACTCTCTTTCCAAAATAATTCCATATGCATCGGGAATGTCAGCCACTTGTATATCAATGACCTGTTGTATCCGTGGGTCTACAGTAATCTGCATGGGGATGCAGTTTATTTCACCCACGATGTTGATTTCTGTTTTGTCTAGCTGGGTCACCTTTCTTTTTGACGGCGTGGGAGTGATACCAAGAGCTTCGCAGACAGCCAAAGGCATGACATTGGCAGACACTCCTGAATCGAGCAAGCAGTTATGCAGGTTCTTCCCAAAGATCCTAATGGTGGTCAAGAAAGGGGGAGTTTCCGGTCTCGCTTGGAGGATGCCCACAGGTGTGTCCATTTGAGCTATTTGACCTTTATTCCTATCACTGCCCGTATCCTTGGCTTGCGTAAATTACTAGTCCTTAGAGAACTACCTGGTAGCCCTTTTCGGCTCCTTTTTAATTTGCTTACTTGATGACTGATTCACGGAAACATCCCTCCTTTTCTAGGCATTATCCTATGTTTCTGGTTCTTTTCTAGGCTCCTCGAAGGTTACCCTCTTAGCTGATGTTTCTTGTGTTGTACTAGAAGATGGAGTTCTATTAAGCACCCTAAAGAAGGCATGCCTCACGATAAGAACTTTGCGTAATTCGAAAGTCGACAAGCTGACTTTTACCTTCTTGAACTCTTCTGCCACATATTCACCCATTTGCTTGATTTCAGAGCTAAAAGCTTGGCCTATGGGAGAACTAGGGGTTTGAACATTAGTTTGGCTAGACGGGTTTTAAGGTTGGCCTTAAGGCTGATTTTGTGGCTGGTTTTCACACTGGTTCTTGTTAAGGTATTGGGTAGGTATGTGAGGAAGCCCAGGGTTATTGCTAGCATTTGGATCAGGTGGGGTGGCAAAATTATTTGGTAGGGTAGAAGTTGTGAAGGGTCCACCCGCTTGCCTATTCCTAAGGAAATAAGGGCTCGACCGTTGATGGAACATGTGGACCTCATCCACAAATGGTTCATCTTCATCTACCGGACTATTATCTACTGAATCAAAGAGTTGAGCCAAGGTTTGTTTATTACTTACCTCTTGCGCTTCTTTGTCTTCAATGGGAATACGCTTGACCTCGGGCTCGTTGCGGTCTCCTCACGAGAATGGCGCTTGATTCACCATGAGACAGGAGGAATCGTAGGGCTATGACGGGATGATGTCCCTGCAGCTGGCATTGTCGACCACGTTTTGTACCTCCACCTAGAAGATTTCATAGCTGTCTGAAACTCGAGACAATCCAACTCATAATGTCTGCTAGTTTTGTGAAGTCGACACCACCCGGACAAGGCTGGTTTAGCCAGATATACACCGCTGGATATTTTGTCATTGCTAGCCGGTTGATCGAAAGGCGTAGGGACTCCACCATTATTGGGCCTAGTGTTCCACGTGTGATTCTGCCTTTGAGAAACTCTTCTTTTTGTATTTTGATTGGCGTTTTTCCCCCTCTCATAATTCTGCCTGGACAAAGTGCCCACTTCCTGATTATCTTTGTTGTCCCTATTGTCTCGATTGTCTTGATTGAGATTGGCTAGGAAATTACGTTGGGAGGCCTGCAACTAGTTATTCTGGTTCTTCAAGTGCGTCATTTCCATAGACATTTTCTTGATCATCTCAGTCAACTCCTCTAGCTTATTTTTCTCAGTTGTGCCTCCAAGTGATGAGGTCAGATTTTGAAGAAAAGCAGGAGGGGCCACTGGCTAGTTTTGATAGGCTAGAGAAAAATTCGGTCCCGATAGGTACAACGGTGCCTAGGGCTATTGGGAATATGCCTGCTATTGTGGAGCAATCTGGGAATAGTTGTACTACTACTGGGGCTACAAATAGGAAGTCGCGGGAGGTGTATAATTCAATGGCTACTCCAGATGCGGCACCATAGGCAATTGGGTTACCAGATTCATAAGAGGGGTTTGATGAGCAAACGCTTGATTAAGCCCCTGAATCTGCATTGGGTGTGCCATCGGCCCCAAAGAGGGTAGCGACCGGAGATATTTTTCCCAAAGTCTGCACTTGCGACAATGGCTTCTGCATAGGCGGCTAGTAGGGTAGCGGGTGGCGGGCGCATCCTTTTCACCAAGGCCGACGTGAGGTTGTCGAGAGCCACGTAGTAGACTGGGAGAGCCGCCGCATCATTATGGACGTATGGATCCTGAAGCTTCATGTGAGCCCAGTGGAAGCGGTCATTGAAAGAGCCGATAGGTTCATTGACCTCCCTTTTGATGGACATGACCTGTTGGTAAAGGTCTGAAGGGTTGATGGGGATTTTGTATTTCTGCAGAAAGGCATTCTTCATCAGGTTCCACGAGGTGATGGACCCCCTCGGTAGGTTGATATACCAATAGAAGGCCTCTTCTCCCAATGAATGTGGAAAGAGGCGACATGCAATGTCTTCATGGTTGACTTGCATTTCGGTGATCATTGTTTCAAATATTTTGATATGCTCCTCAGCTATTCTTTGCATATCGTGTGGATGGAACTTCGAACAGAATCCCTACAGATTCTTGGGCATATCATTATAGACTGCAAAATGTATCGGCGACAGGTTATGTGCTAACCAAGCCATGGAGGGTCGCGGAGGTAGCGTTTGCTATTGGAAAACAAGGATCTGGGCTATATTTGCAATACAGCAGCAATATGGGGCTGCCCTTGAGCTATGGCTACCCTGACTGTGCCTTGGGCTGGAAGGGTCGGGAGAGGAGCAATCCCCTAGCTGTTCGAGATAGACGGTGTAAATACTGTTTGAGATGGTTGGGTGGAAGATGAAGGCCAGCCAAATGAAGGTGAGGGCGAAATGGGCATGGATGAAATGGAGGAAGAGGAAGAGGAAGAGCCAGCGCTATTTTCTTGTGCTCATTTTGCCCTCGTGGGAGGCTGCAATTCTTCAAATTCTCCCTTGTTTGGTGTTGATCGTAGAACTCTCTGAAACTTTTTTGGAGAGAATAATCCGATGTGATCTAGCTTCACTTTATCCCGTAGCTTAGTATTTCGAGCGTGACCCTCTTTCTAGTGCCAGTTATGTTGATGGTGTTTTTATGCACTTCTCAACACAAGCAGTGCATAGGTGCACTACCTCTCATGAAAGAAAATCTCCCACAATCAAATTGTAGAACACTATCCCAAGGTCTCTCGGGTGTTAGGTCATGATAGTGCTTAGATACCTCAGTAGTTTAATGTGATTTGTTTGAATCACAAGGCGGTCTTACAGAAATACAAAGTGTGGACACAAAGCATGAAGTTGGATTTTGGAATGGAATTCTTCAGATAAAATTATTATGAGTTGGCTGTAGGTTCAAACAACAATTTTGAACTCCATTTAGTTGTTGGATTTGGCTTTACAATGTGCAATGAACCTTAGCATAGGTCAGTTACTAAAAAAAGGAAAATGGCGAAGGAGAGGAAAAGTTCGTAAGTCTGAAGCTTGCTATGAATAGTGACAATGGAGTTCCTGCAATGGACAATTCCTTAAAACAATATTCTACTTAACCAAAGATTTCACAGTATCATAAAAATTGTGCTATCTTCTAAGGGCTGCATATATTTCATCTTTCATTCAACACATGCATACATGAATTAAAGATGAATGTTTGAGGCAGCTTCAAATCAAGTCCAGACTAACTTTGCACAGCTATCTACCTTCAGCAAACAACAAAAAGTATGGACTAAAGGATCATCAACAAGGCAGGAATTTTCATAATCACCCAACAACATTCCTAAGATTTATCTAAATAAAGTAAACAGCTAACTAAACAGTAATGAGATATAAGTCAAGCATCTAATATTGGAGAATGAATCAAGCCACATGGGAGAAACCAAGAAAATACACCAATTTAATGATATTTCTTATAAATTTCTATAGTATGCCTTTACAACAACTCAACTCTCACTTTTGCAAATGAGGGGAGTGCTTTATTTATAGTTTCCAAAAAGTTAAATAAATGGACAAGATTCATTACAAAATAGGGTTTCACCTACCCCAAATAGATTTACAATTTAAAATATATTTTCGTCTCTTCCCTATTTCATCTTCTAGTGGGTGGCACTATAACTTTTTCATCATGTAGCTAATTGTTGTTTTCTTTGCTGTAGCTACTCTTCAGGAAGGTCTTCTTCTTTGGCTAGACTGTCCTCTTGCTCCTCGGAAGTTGCGTGCTCTATATACTTGAGGATGATGGCCTAGAGCTTGTCTATCTTGAGGATCTCACATCTTAATGCCTGGTAGCTCCATTTCTTAGAGTTCTCTTCCAGCCTCTTCTAATCCTCGTCATACTTCGAGGCTTGGTCCCTGAATAGCTCTGATCGATCGAAGGCACGGGCAGCAAAACTCAAGAACTTCGTTGTGATTTCTCTAGCTGTCCCGTCCTTCATCTTCTCCTAGAAGTATGGCTTGATCTTTTTCACATCCATTTGTACAGTGGGCATATCATAGCCCGTCATCAGCTTAAGGTATTGGGCACATTCTGCCCGGATTTCCTTGATCCACTCGATATCTGGATCCACTCTGCCCAAGATTTCCTCCAACCTCTCCTTTCGGTTATCGAGGTCTCTGTGCCACACATCCATGAGCCAATGATCTTCTTTCTTCAGCTCTAGCTTCTCCTCCCACGTGTCCTCAGGCATCTGAAGGATGGCTTCAATTCTCGAGAAGGTGGAGTTGTATGCTGCAGGGAAATTGGTGCAGAGCCTCTCCATGCTCTGCAGGGACTGGATCAGGTCCAAGAGCTTGTTGGTTGTTCGCACACCCTTGCTGATTCCCATGCTTCTGACATATGTGACCTATTGGAACCAATCCTTAGTGGTCTTCTCCAAGTTCTCTCTCTCCATCTTGTCAATTTGTTCTTTGGAGAGCAACTGTAGCGCGGCTGTGGAGGTGGTGGGCAGGTCGTCCACTAAGGACCATTGTTGTATGTAGTTGGTTAGGGCAACAACCTGTACTTTAAGCTGATCCTTGGAGACCTTGTCCTGCTTTATTAGGTGCACCACTGTGGCCAGCGACTCTTCTAGGTGATCAACCTTTTGTTCCCTAGTTACTGTCCCCAAGTCAATGGTGGAGACATTATAACTCACCCCTGTTTGGCCAACTGTAGGTGTTGCAATTTGTGCCGTTCGGGAGCTGGAAGCGTCCATTGTTATCCTGGATCGGACCTTGGGATTCTTTTCCTTCTTTGTCATGCTCAGGGATCGAGCCAAGATGGCCTCCAATCTCGCCCTTGGGTCCTTCAGAATAGGAGTCGTCTTCTCAAGTTATTTTTCCAACCAATTGGGCATAGCAGATTTATCCCTTGGCGCATCATGGCTGCCCTCACCTTTCTCAATTAGAGGCAAGACTTCTACCTCCTTTTCCTTTTGGGGCTCCTCTTTCTCTTTAGTAGCATCTTCCTCCTCTTCGTTAGAGTCGTGAATGAACATGGGGCGTTTGACGGTCAGCTTGGTGGATGGCTGCCGGGTGGAATCTTCTTCTTTCGCTGCCTCTTCTTCTTTCTTCTCTTCAGTGTCCTCGGCCTTGGGGCTTTTGACAGCAAGGATCTCAACCTCAGATAGATCTTTTATCTACTGCTCCTCTGGTGGCTGCCCCTCTTCACTCTGTGGTGATTTTTCTGCCTCCTCCCCAACATTCTTCAGCTGCTGCGCCATCTCCTCCTCAAGGTCCTCATCGAAAGTCTGGATGGTTTCCTTGGCACTCGAGCCATCCTCTTCATCTCCGCTCTCGGAAGAGTCTGTCTCTTCTCCCTCATAGACCACCTTGTCAATGGTTCGGTGCTAGTACTCTGGGTGCTCATGATATTCATCGGCCTCCTCCTCCATAGACCTCGAGGCTTCCTTCTCTTGCTCTTCCAACTCTTTTGAAATCTGCATTGTGGCTTCCATGGCTAGCGGCCGTGTTGGCGGTTGTGAAGGTTGAGCTATTGTGAGAGCTTGGGCGAGGGCTACTTGAAGAGCGGGGTCCATTAGGATCTGTGAGAGCTCAAGGGGAAGACTCTACATGTGCCTCGCAAGAGCCTCGGGTATAGTGGCAAGGGGAATAGGCGATGTTATTGTTGCCAGAGGGAGGGATGTAATTAGAGACATGGTAGTAGAGGAAGGAGGAGTGGTCATACCAGAAGAGGAATCAATGACGACCACTAACTCGGCCGGGGGCGAAGGGGCAAGATGGAAAAAAATGTCCACTACCGGCGGAGAAGCGGTGAACGTAGTCAGGGAGGTGGGTGGTGCAACAGGAGGAGTAGGAAGAGCCAAAGGAGGTCGGGGTCCTTCCGTACTCACCGTTTGTTTCAGTCTTTTAAGAGATGAGCCTCCCATATCTTTCTTTGCTTGCTTCTTGGGATTTGTAGATTGCGCGGTCTCCGTTCCCTTTCTCTTCTAGGATCTAGTGACTAGGGGAGACTTGGAGGTCTCACCAGTTGATGTGGTGGTAGCAACGTTCTCTGTGGCGCTTGGCTCGCTCTTGAGCCCTTCGTATGTCAGGACTACCCTCTAGCGCTTTAGGTGTGCCCCCTGCCCATCAATCCACTCCTTAGTGCGAGTTATGATTGGCTGGGTGATGATATCTAGGTCATCGACCTCTTGTTCATCCCAGTCAATCGAAGGTATTGGCAGGTTAGCCACTGCAGGGTACCTCGGGTACATCATCATGGTCTCATCCTCCTCAGCCTGGTCAAGTACCGGGAACAGTTGCACCTTTTTTAGGAATAATACCATCATGCGCATGTAGTTCCTTGCGCAGACCCCTTTGTCATCTTTGCAATCTGCCCAAAAATCTTCAATGTGGTATTGGTGGGCATATGCTGGCCCCAGTGCATTCCTGACGTGGCCATGTGGATCCATCCACGGGCGGGCTGTGTACCAATTGAAATGGTAATCCTTGAGCTCCTTCTCAGAATTGTTGGCACATTGAGAAGTCTGCAATTAGTACAGGCCCTGGCCGAGGGTCATGGGGTAGGAGATCCCTCCTATGTGTTTATTGCTGAAGATGGCCTAGATATGTTGGAGCTATCGAGAAAGCTCTAGGAGTATGATCCTGTCATTTGGGTATTGTGGCAATCTGTTTGGCTGTTCCGTGAAACCCTGGGCCCAGATGTAGGTGAACTTGGGGAACTGGATAAATAGAAAGGCATATTCCTTTAAGAGTGCCCTAGCGCTGTGGTAGACCCTCCTCTCGAAGTCACCAGGGATCAATCTAATGATATGGCCAATGAAGGCATCATTGACCCTGCAGTACTCCTTCTTGAAGTTGCGGTATTGGAGTTGAGGGTACTTGTCAAACGGTTTGAGCCCTCGTTTATGCCCTTGATCGGGCGCTACAAACAACCTGCTGTATTGTCTTTGACCTGCCAGAGAGTACACCAGGTAGGAGGTCATGTAGAACTTAGAGCTCTTCTTGACGTTGACAAACTACTCATGGAAGCAGTTGCTAATGATTCCTCCCTAATCGAATGAGACCTTGGTATTAACGTCCTCATTCTCCCGCAGGATCTGATCAATGTAGTAGGCCATCCATTCCTGGAAGTAGGCAGCCGCTAGGAGACCCATGACCCTGCTCAGCATAGTCACCAGGTCATGATAGTCCTCATGGAAATCGCTATGGAAGAGTTCCTAGGGAACCTTCGCAGGGCTGCCCCATTTCTCCTTAAGCCAAAGGAGGTTGATTGATTTCTTGCACCCTAACGGATTAGCATCCTACACCGCTTGGCATTGTTCTAACGTGGGGACCTCTATACGTGGGAATGTGGGAATGTGAAATATTTTGGTAATCCCCTCTAGCGACATGTTGGCGAGGATATTTCCCTCATCCACAATCATCCTCGTGTCAGTTTCATAGGCTTCTCGACAAGCCATCACTAGTTCGGGTGCCACCAGAGAGGGAGGGAAACCGATAGCCTTGGCGATTCCACTTTGCCTTATTAGTCTGGAATTCTTTGTTGTAGGGTTGACCTTGACCCTCTGAGTGAATTCATCAATGTCCACCTGACCAATGTTTGTATCTGAAATCTCCTTCCAGTCCATTGAGACCTTGGAGTGGAGCAGCTCACTCTGAAACTGATATTTCATTTGATCCTTATCTTATTTTCCCTGAGGGGTCCTTACTGATTTCTTGCCCTTATCCTTTTCGGTGGAGGCCCCTGAAGTTCCTGCAGCCAAGTCCATATATTCTGCAAGCAAGGGCAAAGTTAGTACAATAAAACATCGAAGCATTCATGTTAGTCCATATTTCGAGGATAACATCTAAATAATCATTCAAGTATATCATAAATTTTATCCTTAGATGATATCGATCTTCATTTCATGCCGTTTGAACAATCTGGGCCCAAAGGGTCAAACTTCCTTGGCAAGAATGCTGCCCAGAAGGGAAAATGCAACGGGAAGCTCCCAGAGACACTTCTTGGCCAAATTTTAATGTTTCAAGAGGCTTATGATGGAGAAGAGGACAATTTAGGATGTGGGTCGAAGTTAGATTAAAGGTTTGAGTTTGTTTGGATCAATATAAGGGGAACCAGAGATTTCAAGCCGGGAAGCTGCGAGGAGATGGCCGCTGGAAACAGTGGATAGCAGGTGGAAATCCAGAGGCGGAAGTCCAAGGGCCAGGGTCCGGGAGGCCAAAGGACGGCCATCATGAGGTTTGAAATTTAGGCCCGGCGACAATCAGAGTGGCGGGGCCCGGAGGCCGGGAGGATGCGATGCGCCGGCCGCCGCGAGATTAACGTTGATTTAAATAGTGGCAGAAATGAGCGGCCTGGGGCCCGGAGGGTGGGAAGTCGGCAGGGGTCCGCCGTCGAGGATGGCGGAACCGTCACAGAGTTCTGGGAATGGAACTCTAGATGGCTAGGCCCGGAAGGCCCCATGGCAACGAGGAGTTTCAGCAAGGCCAGATGGAAAATGGAGGCCCGGGTCCCAGATACTAGGCGAATGGGGTGAGGATTCTGCTGGGAGGAGATCCGCAGACTTCCACAGACGGAAGTCCGGGTTCTGGGGACCGGGGACACGCAATTCGCCGTTCTGAAAGAATAGGCTAACGGTGGTGACAAGGCCAGGGTCCGGGGAGCACGCGGCAGATGGGACTTCACCGAGAACGTCCCGCCGTGTGAAACGGCAGAAAATCAGCCACGGAGGCCCGACATCCAGGGGCCAAAGGCAAAGATGATGCAACAAAATGATACCGCCAAGGTTTAACAGCGAGAGTGAGGGCGGAGCCCGGGTCGGGGGAAGCCGTGGTATGAATTCTGTTAGAGATGGTAATAATAAGGCGGAATTCCTAGGATGGAACCCCCGGGTCTGGAGCCCGACGTGACAAAAGGATGCCTGCTCAACATTCAAGTTAGGATGGCGAAGGACACCCCAGAGCCCAGAAGCCAGGAGGCAGGGGCAGGTTTGCAGATGAGGCGCAGAGAAATGCCAGCGGAAACCCAGGAAGGCAAACCCAAGGGACCAGGCTCGGGGGGGAGGATTACCGTCAGGAGGTTTTGGAGTTTTGAATTCGACGGTGAAGACGATCCCCAAACCCGGGAGGGACATTTTCCCTGTGCGAAGAACAGCCGCGGCAGGGAGAGGTCCCAATCTGGCAAGGAAGACATTTTGGGTGCTTGCTAGGTTTTTCGCCACATGGGTTTGGCGCACGAACTGATGTTCTTCAATTTCATGCCACCCTAACTAATTATTTAACTCATTTAAATCCCCCAAAATGATGAAAAATACGGGAGGGAAAATGGGAATGGCCTACCTCGAATATGTTAAGTGGTGAGGCGTGGAATTCACCGATGTTGATCGAAGTGATGCTCAGGGTGACGATCGCGACGCTTGTCGAACGCTGCGGGCTCCAGATGCTTGGCTTGTGCAATTCGCTTCAATTCAGATTATGAAAATGATTTTGGCGGGTTGGGAATTTTATACCCCAACTGCCATTAATACCCATATTAATTGCTCGTACGGCCGCACGCAAAAGTTGGTGAAATTTGAATTAGGTCAGCGGCGGCGGCAGAGACTCCGGGACCTGGCGGCTGGGAGGACGCAAGGTGATGGCTGCCTTATGATTTTCGCAAACTTTTAATGGCCATGACGAAGATCGGCCCGAGGCCCGGAGGTCGGGAAGCTGGATGGAATTCACCGCCGAAAGATTTTCATGTTGTTTGAGCGACTGTGGCAGTGAGCAACTCGGGTCCCGGAGCACGGGAGGTCAGCGAGGGTCCACCGTCGAAGGATGGTGGAACCGTCATGGAGCTCCGGAAACGGAACTCCAGACGGCCGGGCTTGGGAGGGATAAACAAAAGCGCCGGCGGAAAAAACCCAGCCGAGGCCCGAGGGGCGGGAGGCCGCCCGGAGGGTCACCGTCGCAGAAGGCGAGCCCGGGACGAAAGTCCTAAAGTGGACTTTCAGGGCCCAGGGATCAAAGGGGTAGGCGCCACCCTGAACACTCGCAATGAGTTTTAAAAGGAGGACAGCAGGGCGAGCCCCGAGGAGCAGAAAGACGCCCGGAGAACACCACAAAGGATGACAATTGCAAAGGGGAAGCCCGATAAGGGAACCCCAGACGCCCGGGCCCGGAGGGGCCCATTGCCGTCAGGGCCAAAATGCCAAAGTGATTCCCCGAGGCCCTAGAAGGTAGAAGAAAACCCAAAAGCGGAGGCATGGTTGATCTTACGATGAAACTTTGGAGCAACATCGACCATGCGGAACATCAAAAAAAAGAGGGGCGCGCAAAATGAGGTGGCCCCAAAAGACCAGACGAGGCGAAAGAAAAGAGGGTCCCCGTTCTGAACGGGGCATGTGTGCTAAGGGCACAACAAAACTTACTAGTGCTCCAATTTTGGCAGTGTAAGATCCTATAGGTGATTTCGTGGTTTGTACGGATGCCTCTTTGGAAGGTCTTGGAGCTGTGTTGATGCAGGATAAGAGAGTGATTGCCTATGAATCTCGGAAACTAAAGGATCATGAACTTAATTATCTCACACATGACCTTGAGTTGGCCGCAGTTGTTCATGCTCTTGTGAGATGGAGGAACTTCTTGTTAGGGCACCAGTTTGAGTTGCATACAGATCATCAAAGTTTACAATACATCTTCACGTAGCCGAATTTGAATGCAAGACAAAGGAGGATGATGGAATTTTTGTGTGAATATGATTTTGAGGTGAAGTATATTCAAGGTAAGGAAAATGTGGTGGCTGATGCTCTGAGTTGACTCAGGCATGAGGTTTCTACAATGACTCTTGAAGTGGATTTGAAGGGTCAAATTCTCGCAGCCCTTCCTTCAGATAGTTGGTATTTAGAGGTGAAAGCTGAGGTGGAATCAAGCAGAGCTTTGGAGGGGAAATTTGCTAGTTATTCATTGGATTCGGATGGTGCTTTGCGTTTCTCTAGATGGTTTTATGTACCTCCTTCAGAGGGTCTTCGTACCCTAACTTTCACAGAAGGTCATCGGGCACCCTACGCAGCACATCCTGGAGTTAAGAAAATGTATGCGGATCTGTGTTTCCTTTATTTCTGGTCAGGAATGGAGCAGGATATTGCCGACTTTGTGGCTTGATGCCTTGAATGTCAGAGAGTAAAGGCTGAACATCATCATCCAACTGGGTTGCTACAGCCTCACCTTGTTCCGGAATGGAAATGGGATGTTATTTCCTTGGATTTCGTTGTTGGGTTGCCTATGTCATCTAGACGACATGATGCTATTATGGTCACAGTTGACATATTGACTAAGGTAGCTCATTTTTCTCCTGTTTGATCTTCGTATACGACATCTTATGTTGCTAAGTTGTTCATGAATGATATAGTTAGATTGCATGGGATACCACAAAGGATCATTTCTGACAGAGATCCAATATTCATGTCTGCATTGTGGACATCTTTGCAGAAATCTTTGGGAACTAAGTTGAATTTCAGTTCTGCCTACCATCCTGAGACTGATGGTCAAACTGAGAGAGTTAACCAGGTGCTAGAGGATATGCTTCGTATGTATGTTATGGACTAGCAATCACATTGGGAGGACTATCTATACTTGGTCGAGTTTGCATATAATAATGGGTACCATAGTTCCATTGGTATGGCTCCTTTTCAGGCCTTGTACGATTGTCCTTGTCGTACTCCTTTGAGTTGGGATCGGTTGGAGGACAGGGTGCTTCTTGGACCTGAAATGCTTAGGGATATGGAGCAGCAGGTGGCTCACATTTGGGAACATCTTGTAGCTACTCAAGATAGACAGAAGAAGTATGCTAACGCTCATAGAGTTGATCGACAGTTTGCAGTAGGTGATCGGGTGTTCCTTTGAGTGCGCCCACGGAAGAGCCCTATTCATTATGGAAAGGGTTCGAAGCTTGCACCTCGCTTCGTTGGACCCTTTGAAGTGTTAGAGCAGATTGGACCTGTTGCTTACCGCTTAGCTTTGCCACCCAGTTTGTCGTGGATCCATGATGTATTTCATGTTTCTGTTCTTAGGCCATATTTTCCTGATGTTACTCATGTTCTTGATTGGAATGCTCTTCAGGTCGAGGACGGGTAGCTAGCTCTCGAGCCTGTGGACATGCTTCAGTGTCGATGACTTACCCTCAAAAAGCAGAGAAATTGATCAGCTACGGGTTCATTTGGACCCGAACGATGAGGCTTTAGCTACATGGGAGGATGCCTCTCATATCAGAGATTCTTATCCTTATCTTTTTACTGGATTCCAGGAGTAAGCCGAATTCTTGGGGGGGAGGATATAATACCCCTCATGTTACTGCTTGTTCTTGACATTCTCTGTGGTTTTGATGATACTGTTGATATTATGTTGTGGTAGCTTAGATTGTTACTGATTATATTACTCTTATGATGCCATGGATATTATAATGACATTTTTATTACGATTATTTTTATGGAGTTAATTGGAATGCAGTAGGCTATAGAATAGTAATTGATGATGTTGATGCAAATTAATGTAATTCTATATGAAATAGATGATGATATGATTTGGTGAGGGGACAGGTAGCATCACTCATTTGCGAGTGCCCTGCTACACTGCAAATCCTTCTCACGATGCTTTGTAGTTGATTATATGTATGTATGTTGTGTATCACCTTGTTGGATGCAGGCTTTGCAAGGATAAGACTCGATTCCACTTATTTCAATAGGTCTGGGTGAGCATTGTACCAACCCAACGGTCGGAAGTTGAACAAAGGTGACATGGAAGTAACTCTGTTACAAGATGTCAACTGTCTTGTACCTTCTTTGTTTTGTGCATCTTGGTCATAGCCATTTTTTGTTACGTTGGTCTTTGTATGTTATTGTGATTTTATGACTTATCTAATGTGGTGTATGGTTTTATATTGTGATTTAAATAATTAAACAATTAATAAAATAAATCATATAATAATAAATAATTAATTAAATAAATAAATGTTAGTAGTAGTTTGTGAAAATATTAAATTTATTTTGAGAAAATCTTGCAAATGGTTGATTTCAATTATTTTAATGGGCATGTGATTATTTAATTAAGTGTTTGTGGAGATGATAAATAAATAAATAAATAAAGTTAAATTTTGTGGATTTGAATATATTTAAATTTTATTTATTTCTGGAGAAGTGACTTATGGTATTCCGGGAAGAGGAAATTGAAAAGGCTTTCTGAGTGTTGATTTTATTTAGGGGTTTTTCTTTGTATTGGGTTGCATTCTATTTTTTGGATTCTGGAGAAATTTTGCATACATCTTTCTGTTATTCTCTTTCTATTATTCTGGAGAATTTATTGAAGAATAAGGTTCAGTTTGAGGGAGGTTTTGGATCTGTTGCTGGAAACATTCAGCCCAGCGAAGGAGTAGTTTTGCAAAAAGAATTTGATCAAGCTCAGGAGAAAGCTTCCACAGATTTTCTACAGGCACAGGACACCAGGTTCTTTTTCTCTTCTTTTTTATATTATCTTTTTCCTGTAGCAACAAATGAAATAAAAATTGTTTTTTTTTTTTGTGAATGAAATTTCTTCTCAGGTTTGAAATAAAATGTGTGTGAAGAAAATCTTCGGGTCTGTAGAAATGTTTTATGGTCTGTTATTCAATTAAAATGAAATTTTTTGTTGGGTTCTGGATTGTTATTATTTAAAATGGAATTTTGGTTGGGTTCTGGAATTAAATAGTATTACTGTAGTTTTGTTTTAAAATAAATAAATTAAAGAATAATTCCCTTACTGTGAATTCTGGGTTGTGTATATTCTTGTTCATATATATATTTTACGAATAAATTTTATATATAAATAGATACATTAACTTATATAGTTGATTATCATTCCCTATTTTTGAAATATTTAAAATACAGTATATATATATGTATATATATATATATTAGATATATATATATTATAGATATATATATATTAGATATATATATATTATAGATATATATATATTAGATATATATATATATACACACATATATATATATAAAAATATTGAATGTAAATTTCATTCTAAGTTTCAAATTTTTCCGTACTTCCGTTAGCTTTATTGATATTATTTTTGGTATTATAAAATCCTAACTAAGTGGTGGTTCAGCCTCGGCCGTACCAACCACCTAGCCGGCCGTTGTACTGGTGCGGCAGTCTTCGGACTACCCACGGCAGTCCTTCGGACTATTGTGACAGTCCGTAGACTATCTGTGGCTGGGTATAACCCTGTGCTTTTGGTGGCCCATTTTCCATTCGAAATGGTATGTGCTTTATTTTTGTTTTAAAATGAAAATTCTTTTTAAATTTTAATGTACGTATATGCTTTTATAAATATATATATGTATATATATATTTATTAATTCATTTAATTATATTTCACTGATTTAACTGTTAAATTAATCAATTAATTATGTCTGTAACCGGATTCTTTCTTTTTCTAGTCTGAATAAAACAAAATTTTATTATAGTGAAAAATATGAAAATAGAAAGGAATTTTTATTAATTTGTTAAATTATGAACTTTGATAGGATAATATAGTAAAAAGGCAATTTATGAATATATATTAGCATTGATTATTTAATTCTTGTTTTTAATGTGTTTATTGTGGAAATGGAATTTACTATGGAATTAAATAAGTTATTTTTTTTCATGAAGTTGAGTCTTGTAGACTTGTTGGGTTCGGGACATTGTTAGTTCATTGGTGAGGGAACCCTGTTAATGTTATGAAAGTATTCTGAAACTGTAGTCTTCCAGAGGATTGTGGTTTTTGTTGGATTTATGCCTTTTCTTTATGAGTATTTAATATGTCATGATTTGAGAATGGGGTGTATATACTTGTGAGATTTTGATAATGTACTCATTTAGCGAGATGGGTTATACCTCCCGTGTTATTGTTGTTGTATTTCAATATGCATGATTGTGATGGTACACCCCCTGTTTCTTTTTGGTTTTGGTTGGGTCTCTAGGGAGAGTGGCTCCTCGTGGGGGTCGGAGCCCCGTTTAAGGGGAAGGGCACAGGATAACCCATGAGTGAGTTAGTAATCAAGTGAAAATCTAATAATTAACTTAGGAGGTTTGGGTAGTAATATCATTATAAGATTTAAAATATGGATGCCTCATCTTCATTAGTGCTTCCGCAGACTAATGGAAGACTTAGAAGGCCGTGGTCAGCAAGGTTGTAACCTCATCTTCACAAGAGGTTTACGGCTCCGCATTAGTCACCCTATGGACCAACGCCTCTAGTTGGGAGGAAGGACAGAGGATAGTCATAGATGGGACTGACACCTCCAATTGGGAGGAAGAGCACAAGAAATCCCATGTAGGACTATGCAATGTCACTCTTCCGTAGTTGCCCATGTGTTTTACTTGTTTGTGTTCCTCTGGAAGTATGTTATGGGAGTTGGTTTAGATTGTTGATAAATGGATTTATTTTGATTTATGGAATATTTTCTTGATACATCTTTTGTGTACTTTGTGGTCTTGTATGATCTCATTGATATTTGACTTATGACCTTGTACTCTTATGGTATTGTTATATGATGTTATTGTTTTGTTTCATTGTAATTTGGAGTATTGTGTTATGGCTCTATGTTTGGTACTTCTTGTATGTTTGTACATCGGTTCTTGTCAGTTGGAAATCTTCGTCGGAGTTACTTCTCTGTCACCTCTTAGCACGGGGGTGGTCGGGTGGAACGTGCTCCGCACACTATTGCGTTCCCCATCAACGTTCGTTGGCCAGTCTCATCCTATTGAAGATTTGTACCAGTTGAACTCTATGCATTTTGATAATCTTGTATATTGTATTCATCCCACATGATTGGGAATCATGATGTAAATTATGTTTATGGATATGTTGTATATTTAAAAGATGTTGTAATGTAATTTCAACCTTGTATCTTTATTTGGCTATGTGATTCCTCATGGTTTCACCTGATGATGGAACCTATGTATATATCTAATGTTGTCTTTATAGTTCCTTCATTGTTAGAATGGTATCTTATGTGTTGATGCTTTGTAATGTTTAATTCAATGTGACCTCGCGTGCCCCAAAGAACATAGTCGATTATGTTATTTGTATTGTAATGAAATGAAGTTTATAATTATGTATATGATTGTTTAATATTTGGTATATTGATTATTCGATTTTCTTTAAAAATAAATTTGTGCTTTTATGTGTTTGTTCTTCGGGGTTTGCACGATGGGCGATATAACTTGGTATCAAAGCCAAGGTTGCAAATGCTGGGGTCTCTGGGTAGTTATGTCCATTAGGAAACTTTCGCGTTTTGGCTTTTGAGCTCATATGTACCTTTGTCTTGTTGTGTAGAAGCATGCCTAGAGGCAGAGGTAGGGGTAGAGGTAGAGGCCGAGAAAGAGGCTAAGGTGGTGGTCGTGGAGCCAACCAACCGAGTCCTTCACCTCCAAGTTCTCATGGTCCTGAGTTTGAGGAGCAACAGAATTCTCAGATCAATCTGTCGGGTGGTGGACAGAACCCGTAACAGTTGGGGTTGGATGGTCAGTTGCAGCATTTTTTGGGTGAGCTTCTTGATAGATTGGGTCCTAGATCTGATAGGGATCAACTGGTTGAAATAGAAAGAGAAAGGTCTCCAAGGCATAGGGGAGCTTTAGTTGACCAGGATGCTTTATTAGCAGGCCATATGAGGGATTTGATGAGAGCTCATCCACCTACCTTCGATGGCTCTGGAGGAGGGTTGGAAGTCAAGACATGGTTAATTGATTTGGGCCAATGCTTCGCAATGCATCCCTATGATAGTAATACCAAGGATCAATGTGTTGTTATGCATTTGTGGGGTTTCGCGTCCACTTGGTGGCAACTTGAGGAACAAAAGATAGAAACCAAAAAGACCAAATGGATTGAAAAGATAGCATTTAAAGAGAGAAGAGAAGATAAAAGAATCTTCTTGAGCCATTACCACTGAAAAAAGTAGATGACAAGTGGAAAGTCACCTCACAAGAGACATTTGAATGCCAAGATGTCGTAAGACTCTAGAGCGACATGTGGATGTTCGTGTAGTGTGCTACTGTCATGACAAATCATGCAACAAAATAATGAGAATAAGGAAATCAAAAGATTTGACACAAAGCTGATGCATGAAGGTAGCTATTGAAAAGGGGTTTTAATCTTCCTTAGAAGGAAAAAGGCTAATGCAAGGGCTAAAATGAACCAACAAAAATGCTAAGGGAATGGACACTAAAGTGGATATAGAAATGTATGTGAAATTGTAAGAGGTGCAATTTTATGACATTACATTTTGCCTCCGCTTTAGCGGGCATATGAATCTAGACTAATATGCACATAAAGGAAATCTACTAAACATAAATAACATTATGATACCAAAATGATACTATAGAGAAAGCAGACAACTCTTCGAACTAAGGAAGCATGCCCCCAAGCTAAAGACCTACAAAACAAACACATTAGACAAGAATGAACTGCACAAGACAACAATGTTAAAACATTAAAATCCATTACATCATGAGGTTAGAATATATACATGGATAACACATACAAAAAGACACACAAAAAACTAAAAATATTTGAGTCCACAAAGTGAAAGAGACCTCGATGAAAAATGTTACATCTCAACACCATGTGTTGTTCCCAAATTAAGAAAATATAGAAGAATTCTTAAATGGGGAGAAGAATATAAGGATTAATTGCTTCAAAATAAGAATGCACCCAAAAGCTAGGGAAGCAACCAATGTCAAGGAGAGAAAGAGGTATATACTCAGGATGAAGCAAATTCAAGTCTTTTATCTGGTATACAAAATTTAGAAGAGAAGAGAGAGATGGATCCATAGGTACTCGATCTTGTGGAAAGTGAACAAAAGATCTATAGGTGCTCAGTCCTACAAAATTGGCTCCATAGGTGCTTGGTTTGGTAGAAGATGAAAAAAAGAATCTACAAGTGCTCAGGCCTATAGAGAGAAAGTCTTTATAGGTGCTCAACCTTGGAAAGGAGGTTCCATAGGTTCTTGATCCTAGGGGTCTGATGTGAAAGGATCCATAGAGTTTGATTGGTCCTTACAGGTGCTTAGTCTTACAAGGTAATCTTGATATAAAGAAGCTCTACAGGTTCTTTGTCTTACAAATCAAGACTGATTAGATAATCTTATGGCCATTGCAAGCTGCATTTCAAGATAGTCATAGAAAAGATAGGTCTAATTGGGTTTCCCCCAAACAAGACACAAGGATATAAAACCAGTCTAGTTGGACTGCCTCCAAGCTAAACACCATATAATTCATTTGATAAAAGAGTTTTCAAAGGGGGGTTCCTTCAATAGGGAACCCTTTAAGACATAAAGGGGTCCATTAAAAGGAACACTCCAATTGAAATATAAAGAGAAGAGGAGGATTCCTTAAGAAGGATACATGTTTCTAGAACTAGTTATCACTGCCCCCAACATACACGGGAGGAGAACCATGCAAGATAATATTATGTTGCTATCACAAAAAGAGTACGGTTACACATAATAGTGTATGACCATGAATGAAAATGAGAAAGAAAAGCTACAACTCCCACATAATGTGAAGCAACACAATGGAATGAAGGTGCAAGAACCTCATGAGAAGATTCTTAGAATAGATAGGATAGAGGTAGGCCTCGATAGCATTTGCCATGCAAAGAAGAGATACATGTACCAACAGATGGAAGAGTGAGAGCATCTAAATCACAAAGTTGTTGTATTTAATACCTCAAGGTGTTACATTCACTAGTGGAATGGCCAGGCACTCGATGGTATGCATAGAAAGAATGTTTTATTTTATCATGTTTATGAAATTTCTTGTGTAGGAGGAAGAGTAATCAAGTGGTATTTTAGAAGCCTAAAAAAATACACTCTTGCTCAGATAGAGGATGAGGAGTAGGAAGAAAACCTTTCTCTAGTGTAGAAAGGCTTGACTACTCACAAGAAAACATGAAGATAGTAGATACTGGTAGATGAATCAATCCAAGAGATTGAGGTTGAGTGGAAATCATGTCAACATTCTACCATGGTTTTCATTTATATTGTTCATTTGAGAAATCAAGCCGCGAATTACACTTATGACTTACATATTCTATAGGGACCCTAATGCCTTGTTGTTTACACCCACAACATTTACACCCATATCCATATTTAGAAACATGTTTAAAGCCAAGGCCATAATGTACTTGCAAATCTTGAGAAGGAGTAGGATCTTCATAGAGAGCATTATTCCAACAATGGAAATTATACTCCTCTACGACATCATCATTAGCTTTCTTGATAGGACTTCCAACATTATCCTCTTAAATAGAAGCATTATCATCTTCCTCCAAAGGGGGGGATCAAAATTAAGAACATTACAATGCACGTTCACATTATCCCGTGATGAAAAAGAATAATCATCTTTGATAGTAGGTTTGGATGATGTTATTGAAAGGTCTAAGTGGATTGGGTCGACTTTATATTCCCCATTGAAGGAATTTGTAAAGTCAAGGAACCCAAATCATCATGGAGACATGCATTTTCTTGAGAATAGGTAGAAGGAGAAAACATAAGATTCCTTCCTTTAGAAGGACATTCTTCAAGGAAATCTACCTCAAATGTATCGTTTGTAATAGATATCATTGGAATAGACATCAAAAAATTTGAAGACACTTTAGAGATAAGAGTAGGAACAACCAAAGCTTGATAAATAGCTAATATCTCACATAAGTGTACAACATTAGGGTTAGCCCTGATTGTGACTAGACTTGATTATTATGAATGAACTTAATATATTTATGTAAGGTAGATGAGACTATACCTATACGATGAATCCATGGTCTACCAAGAAGAAGGTTATATGGTAATTTTTCTAACACAAAATATACAAGGGTGGGTATAGTAATAGGCCAAAACCTCAAATGCAAGACTATTGTGCCCAAGGCTTGTCGACCAACATTATCAAACCCACAAATAACAAGATAAGAATCAACCATATAAGATGGATTAATTTTTCTTTTAGGCAACATACATTGAGTGTTGAACTGATGTCAATGAGAGTACATCTAATGTCAATTGTATTAATGTTAAATTTGATCATTAGAGGGTCCACTTCTATACTTTTGGAGGTGGGCGTTCCTATGGATAGAACATAATATTTGAAAATCTACTCAAATATGAGCTATCAACACATTAACATCCATCAACATAGGAAAAGAAGGAAAGAGGATCTTTTGCAAGGATTCCTAAAGCATACCATGATAAATAAGAGGATATTTTGAAGGGATTCCTAAAGCATACCTTGATAAACTGGAGCAGATTGAAGCAAGTCCCATAGTGAGATCATAGTCGTAGTAACATAGAGTTGCTCAACAAGATCATAATCACCAAGTGCTTTAGTTGTAGGTTTAGCTACTGAAGGAAGTCTCGATTGATAAGATAGTAAAGAAGTAGGTTGATGGAAATTTTTTTTATTCCTTCTAGTATTATAAGTATCAGCTACTTTTCTATAAGAGGGAGCCTTAGAAAAATTAGGAGAATCACTATCAAATGGAACAACATTAATAAAAAAAATGTTTTTAGCACTAGTTAAATTCGGATAAATGATGTGTCTTAGTCCTTTGAGGGTCGAAGGAAACATAGATTATATTTATATATTCCTTACAACTCCTAGAGGAAACATTTGAAGAAAAAAAATCAACATCTATCCTTGAGGGATCCAATGTGAGAAGGGATTCATCATTTGCTAATGGATCATCTCTGGAAGAGAGTGCATTGGAATGAAGAGAAGTTAGAGTAACATTAATAAAAGCATCAATTATTTCATCCTCTTGTGCCAAAATATCCAGTGAAGGAATCTTACAAGAGGGATCAATAAAGAATAATAAGAAATGAGAAAATAACTGACTTTCACATGTTTGCAAGTGAACTAATTGAAGCTTCTTAAAAAATCTAGAAAGGGATAGAAGTAAGAAAGATAGAAAGTAGATTTTGAAATAGAGATATAGAAAAGTTGGCTGAAGACCGGCGTATCACCCTGACCAAGAATCCTAGCAAGCAAACTCCCTAAACTACCTCAAGGAGTAGAGTGAGAGTTTCATAATCAGAGTGAGTAGGTCATAGATGTCTTTCAAATAAACTAGCAAGTTTTCTCCCAAGGACAATAGCACATAATACAGATAGTAGTGCATTGTTTTGGAGTCCCAGAGGTGCATTGGAATCTCGTATAGACCGAAAATGAGGATTTCTCAAAGAACAACCAAAGTGACTACTATCAATCCCATTATTAACAACTTCCAGAGTACAAGAAAATAACAAAAAGCAATAGAACAGAAATAAAGTAAAGTAAATGAAAAGACTAAAGGGGATAAAGAAAGTGCTCACAATAGACCAAGCAACCAAGCCTCCAACAAATGAATATTTTCAATACCTAGATACAGAAAACTGAGGGACCAATGTTAGGGCTATTTAGAGGCTTGCCACAGCTAAACCTCGATTTCAGTGTTCCCACCACCACGAACAACGAGATAGATAGAGATAAATAATAAGAAGAAATGAAATGAATGTAAGGTGACAAAAGAAAACCTCACTCAAGGAGGATAACCTGTATCACAAAATAGAGATGCAATAAATAGGGGATGTGAGAAATCCCCAGATGCTCAAAGATATAAGTCACAAGATAGATATCACCTATAAGGCTTGAGGAATCCAAGGAGAGAGACAAAGAGTGTTGTAAGAAATTGAGAGCTTGAGGCTATTATAAAAATCTATAGAGAGCTATGTAAGTTTGAGAAGATAATATCGAAGAAAGGAGAAGAGAGTTCAAGATATAACCCAAGAAGACTAAATAGATTGAAAATATGTAATTTAAAGAGAGAAGAGGAGGGAAAAGAAGCTTATCAAGCCATTGCAAGGCATTTCAGGTTTTTAATACTAACAAAAGTAGATGAAAAGTGGAAAGGAACTCGGAAAAAAACCATTTGGACATTAATATGTCAAGGAACTCTAGCTCGACATGCATATGTTAGTGTCGCATACTAGTGTCTAGACACATCATGCTACAAAATGACAAGAATGAGAAAAAGACAAGGTTTGATGCAAAGCTGACACATGAAGGTAGTTGCTAAAAAGGGGTCCTTAGAATTTTGAGAAGGGAAAAGGTTGATGCAAGGGCTAAAATGAACCTACAAAAATTCTAAGGGAATTGACACTAAAGTGTATATAATAATGTATGTGAAATTGTAAGGGGTACAATTTTATGACATTACAAGAACATATAAAACATAATGTAACTTACCATTGGGTACATACACATGTCCAATTGCTTCTTCTTTAAAAATATGATTATTAGTAAGTTGAAGTGGAATAATAGGCATGTTATATTACATCTAGATCTAAATACCTCTTTATGAGAAGTAACATGTTGAGAAGCACCTAAATTAATAACACATTGGAGAGGTTTTGAAGCATTATAACTACAAGTAAAAACACTTCTACATTTTTTTAAAATGTTATTAAACTTATGATAGTGATGCAATACAAGAGGAAGAAATCTCATTCACTCAATCTCGTTTGTCTAACACAAAACATTCCTTGTTTGTTTACCCATCACTACATTTTTTTCTTCACAAACTCATGTTTCATACCCCAAAAATAAGAACAAGGAACAAAAACTCTTGTAGATTCTTAAAAAAAAATTAGCATCATCAAAGTGACTGATTCAAACCCAAATACCAACCCATACAACTCAAACATCAGAACTTTCAAGAGTTGACTATCAAAAGCAACAATTAGGCGTATTTAGACCCCTCCAACAAGTAGCTTTACATTTACAAGCCAATTACATTTTCCAATTTCCTTAAACAAATGAAAATAGGTCTACACAACCTTTTTTAGACCATTCCCCAAACTTGATTCATGGTATTTTATCAAACCCTTACATAGAACCTTCAAATTTGACTCCAAAATAAGATTGTCAAAAATCTGCCATAAAGTGTAATACCCCTCATGTTGGTATTGGGACTTGATACTTTCTATGGATTTTCTTGACACTTTGAGCCTTTGATAGTTACTGTTTGTTGGTTTGATTGGTTGACTGGATAGTTTAGAATACTGGATGACTATGATACTTTAATTGATGACATGGATATTATGATATGACATTATGGTTACATTTTATTTGGTAGTGTTATATATGGATTCAATAATATATTGTGATGCAGTAGACTAGTAATTATTTCATGTGGATATGATGTGTTTGGTATAGTGTAACAATGTTACTTTATATTTGTTGTCATATTTGTTATTATGGTTTTGGTGAGGGGACAGTGTAGCACCACTCATTCACGAGCAACCTGCTATGCTATGATTCCTTCTCACAATGAGATGTATTTGATTATATATATGTTGTACACAACCTTGTTTGTATGTAGGAATTGTAGGAACAAAGTCTCGATTCTACTTGCTTTGGCAGGATAGGGCAAGCATTAAATTATCCCAATAGGCATGATGTTGAAACAAATATGACAGGGAAGTCACCCTATCCCAAGTCTATCAACCCATCAGGTGTCTAGTGGCATTGTGCACCTTTGACTTTGGTTATTTCTATATTATATGATAGTTTCCTTTTGTGAGTGTTTCTGTGTTATTTATTCAATGTTGGTGTCGCTTTAGTTTGGGTGAGTAATAGTATGATGTAGTTCAAATAATTAAATAATTAAAAATAAATGCTAGTAATAGTTGTTGGAATAGTTTTATTAAAATTTCAAAGTATTAAATTAAAAGTTATGTAGTTTATTAAAGATAAATAGATTGATAGTGTAAATAATATTATTTAAAATTGTCATTTAGATAATTTAATGAAAATAGCAAGTTGAGGATAATTAATGGAATAAACAATTTAAATGAGTTAAAATGTATCAACTGTAAGTTGAAGTTAGAAAAATAGAAATTATAACTAAAGACTTTAGTTCAAATAGAAAAATCAAGAGCAGAAAAAAGAGGACCAATGAATGTTAAGATTTTTGGTTGAAAGTTGGTGAAGAAATAGAAAATTTATTTCCATTCTGATTTTTGAGTTTTCGATAATAGAAAAGGATATCTTTTTATTAAATATATTTTTTTTAAAAAGAGGTAGGCATGGGAAATTTTCACAAAAGCTTTCAAAAAATATATACTTGTCTATAAAAACCTTCTTCTTTCATTCTCTTGAGAAAAAGGTTTTTTGGTCAAAATAGAAGATTAGTCTACAGAAAATTAGATCAAAGAAACCGGTGGAGAAATTCTATAGAAGGAAAGGTAGTTTTCTGAAAAGGCTGGTGGGAATCAAAAGAAGGCTTCATCAACTTCTCAGCAAGCGCAGGACTCTAGGTTCATTTATTGATCACTCACTGCTTGTTAAATCTGAAATGGAAAATATGTTGTTCTGTAAAAGAAAAATCATTTGGGGGTTTTAGAATAAATGTGTTCATATAAATTTACTGGGTAACAGATAAATGAAAGAATTTTTTTTTTGTTTGGAACTTCTAGAAATATTCTATATGTTTATAATTTTGTCTATGAGAAAATTTGATTTCCTCTCTGAAATAAATGGAGATCCATATTCATGTATATATATTATATATACACACAAATATACTTATCAATCTCTATAGAAAGTGCTTGGAAATATATTTATATAAAATAATAAGTTTGAATTTTTTTCATGGTGTTGAACTTGTGTTGGTGTCAGCATTTCTTTTTATCAAATGAAATGAGGTTGAGGGGGGGATGGCTAGGCTGTACCCTCCCCTCTCCCCCTTTTGGCAACATTGGGCTGCCCACAACAGTCTATAGACTATTGTACGTAGCAACCTCATTGGTTGTTGTGCGTAGTCCACTATGTATGGCCACTGGTTAATAATTTTTTTTATTTTTTTAATATAATATATATATATATATATATTTATATTTATATATGAGGTATGTGCAGGATCATCATGGAAAAAACATGCCCTTAAGTGGCAAAAAAATTAGAAAAATCAGAGTTAGACAACTTGACATAAAAATTTGAATAAGTTATCTATATTATTTCAAAAATATGAAAAAATAGAATTTGTAGCTAATTGAATGTAGTTTCTAAGCTACTAGGCTTTTTTTTTAAATCTATTTGGTGAAAATTTGAAATTTCAATGCAGTAGTACTTAAATTTTAGGAGAAAAAAGAAGTAGGTTGTCTGACCACCCTAACCACAATAAAATGATAAAAAAATTATAATATTTTAGATATAAGTAGATGACTCATGTCCCGATGTGATGCATATTTTTTTGTAATCTTTTTCCAAGTAAATAATTAATTATGATTTTTTTATTACAACTTTTAAAAAATAAAAAACTTGTATGTCTAACCACCTTAACTTGGTCAAAACTTCATGAAATTCTTTTTTTTTAATCCTATAGTATGTGAAGCATATAATGTGACGCATGTTTTAGATTAAAAAATGTGATATTGTTTGAAAGCTATAGATGTTTTTCAATCAGCCTATCAATTAGGACTTTAGTTGCAATTCAAATAGAAAATAAATAATATTTATTTATTAAATTCAAAGTAAAGCATAATTTTCCAAATTGGCATGGTGTGATGGTTTATAGGTGGCATTGTTGTTCTTACCACCAAGGTTCAAACCCTTGGGGTGGTATTGTTGAATGGTTGTATCCGTTCATAGCTCCGTCAAAAGCATTTACCCCTTGAATAAAAAAAAAGTATAATTTATATTGGTGGAAAGATGAGAATCTCCTTTAAAAACGCTTTTAGTTTCATACATTTTGGGTAAGAAAAAAGTTGTCACCACATACCCTACAAAAACTCATCATATCACCACTTTTTGGCCCATCATGATCCTGCACATACCCTATGTTTTTTTTATGGGTACAATTAAATACTCAGAAATATCAATTAGGATAGAATTAATTAATGAATAAAAAAAAACATAATATATATATATATATATATATATATATATGTTTTATTTATATATATATATATGTAATTATATGTATATATATATGTATATAATATAAATATATATATATATATATATTGATTTCTTTATGATTGTGAAATTGTAAATATGACTGTAATTTGTTAATGGAGAAAGGAAAGATTATCTATCAGAATTATTATCAAGCTGTTATTTCAAAATCATTTCATCGAAAATGGGATTAAGTCATAATGATTAATTATGAATGAAATGAAATGAATTGTTGTATTTTGGGTCTATTTTTTAATAACAATGTGTGAAAATTATTATGTTATTATGTATTTTGGAGTCTTGTAAATTAGATTTGACTTCTTTATTATTGTTATGTTATTGTTTTCACTTTAATCGATGTGGTAACTTAGTTTTCTTTAGGAACCCGCTTAGGGATGTTGTGAACTTTAGTGTTCCAAAGGCTTGAGTCAAGTGTTAGCTGGTGTTTTATCCTTCATTTTCTCTAACGGTGGAAAGTTATTTGGCATCTTTGTTTTGAAAGGGTTGTACTGGATTTTATTGAGAATTTGGTTATGTTCTTTTGGTGAGTTTGGTAATACATCACATGTATCCAGTTGAGTTTGGATGTTTTATTTTTCCTTAGTGCTTCAATCCTTGATTTTGGTGATGTTTTTGGGTCTCTAGTGAGAGTGGCTCTTTGTAGGCATCGATGCACAAAGGGGCGACCAGGATAACCCACGTGAGAGTTAGATTAAAAAGTGAAAATCTAATTAAATAATTTAGGGGGATGGGTAGTAATAACATTAACAAGATAAGTATGGATATCTCGACTATCTATTAGGGATTCTATAGACCAATGGTGGACTAAGAAGGTCGTGGTTAGGAAGGTTGTTACCCCGTCTTCATGAGAGGCTAACGACTCTGCATAAGTCACCCTATGGGGTTGGTGCCTAGTGAGAATTGACCAGGATAACCATAGATGGGGGTGGGTGCCTATTTGCAAGGCGGCCAAGATAATCCATGTCGGATTATGCAATGACACTCTCTTCTAGTTTCCCCTTATGCTTTATTTTCTTGCTAGCCTCTAGAAGTAGTTTATGGTTTTCGCCTTAAGATTTATTGATGGTGTGTTTAATGGTCTTGTTTTATTGTGATTGGTTTCTTGGTTGTTGTTCGTTTATGACCTATGTACTCTCATATTATTGCTATTGGAGTTACTGTTACTATGTTACTATTATTGGAGTTTAGTCTTGTTGGCATTCTTAGTTGAGGTCACTTCCTTATCATCTTCGAGCACAGCGGGTGGGTTTTTCTAAAGCCCATGTGGTCAGGTGGAACATGCTCTACACCCAATTGGGTTCCCCATCAGCGTTTGTTCTGCATAGTACCATCTAGCTAGAGCTTGAACCAGATGTTCATAATGTATTTCAATGATTATTTGTATTAATGTATCTTTCCCACATGTATGGGAGATTATGATGTAACTCATGTATACGAACTATGTAAAGTACTGCAGTTGATGTAATGTGATTGTACCTTTGTAATCATTTATGACTAATGAGATATATTATGGTTTTGTACCATTTGATGTATTTATATTTATGCTTATGTATGTATGGATTTTTAGTGAAACTAATCTTGTTATCTCTTGCAAATGGTTTAACGTAGTGACTATGAAGGATGTAAAGTTAGTTAAGTTATTTGGACTATATGTGTATCTTTCATTATGGGTTGGTTTCATGTGATGTAACCTCGCGTGCCCCAAAGGACTTAGATGTTTGAGATGTTTGTCATGCAATGCAATGATGTATAATGGTACTTTATATGTTTACTCAATATGCTTACTTTGTATTTAAAAAAAAAAGATGTGTGCTTAGTAGTTGCCCTTTGGGGTTTGCATGATCTGGGCATTACAACTTGGTATCAGAGCAAGGTTCACACATTGGGCATTATGAGCCCATTATGGAATCTTGCATCTAGATGTCCTACATTTAGGTTTTCACCCTACTGCCAATCTTTTTCTTTTTGTCTGAGTTTTCTTGTCTGTGTCGGGTCAGTGATGCAGGAAACTGACATAAAGGATACGACCCTCAGTGTAGTGTGCAATGCACTAATATCCTTCCTACCAGGGATGAATTAGAGCCCTTGTATTGTTGTGTGGTGTAAGTTTGTGTGTGGATATGCTGAATTTAAAATTAAGTTGGTATTTTGTCTATTTTTCCATTCTTGTGACCCTTTCACCTCAGTATCCTCACCAGACCATACATGGACAAGGGCTTGGTACCCAGATAAACCCAAAGCAGCTAGGCATGGAGAAAGTGCAAGTAGGCCAACCGTTAGAAGAAATATTTGATGATGAAACCCTGGCACACGCTCTAGTCAGGATCATGATAGAAGAAACCAGAAAAACTGTTGAATCTAAACTTGTTACTAGGACCAAGAATCCATCAACAGTTTGAGTCTAGCCATTGGGGTGTGGACTACATGCCCCCAAGCTGAAAAAAGATGAGGTAGAATGCCTACGAGTACATCGCCCATCCTCCAAAACAGCCATGAGGGACTCGAATGAGCACTCGAAGGAGTGTCCTTTGGGGGATTGCGAGTAGGCACCTTTTTTTTGTGAACCCTTTTTAATAAGGTACTTGATACTATAAGTTTCTGTTGGTGCAGGTACACCCTTTTGCTTGAACTAGTTGATAGTATAAATAACTAGTATGTGTGATAAACTCTCTTTCATAGTCATAGATTCAAGTTGTGTGGTTGTCGAGTAAATGATTAACTTTATTTTATAACGGGTTGTGAGAGCAAGGGAAATGGATTAAAATATGCTTTTAATGTGTAGATATATTTTCTTTATACTAATAATAATACTATGGTATGGGTTGTAGTTTATTAATAAATAGAATGATTTATTTGTTAAGGGGAGACAAGTAGGAAAGAATTATATTAAAAAAAAACAATGTTCTTACCCTAATAATTAATCAGTCAGGTAAATGAGTTAATTAGATTGTCCCTTGTTACTAACAATATCATAATGGTATCATTGTAAAGCAGTCCCAATTATGTAAGTAACATGGTTGAGACCTGTGTGAGATATAGTGACTAGTTATGTGGATGTCTTGAGTAGCCTAAAAGACAAGTGTTGAGACTTCAACAACATGGTAGTATGCCTCCTATCTTAGAGAGAATATTATCTATATTTGTCCACTGGCTTTGAGGAGTAAGCTGAATTCTAGTGAGGGGGATGTAATACCCCTCGTGTTGTTGTTGGGACTTGATACTTTCTATGGCTTTGCTTGACACTTTGATACTTTGATAGTTACTATTTGTTGGTTAGATCAGTTGACTGGATAGTTTAGACTACTTGATTATTGACTACTTGATGGTTGTGCTACTTTAATTGATGACATGGATATTATGATATGTCATTATGGTTACTTTTGATTTGGTAATGCTTTATATGGATGCAATAATATATTGTGATGCAGTAGACTTGTAATTATTTCATGTGGATATGATGTGTTCAGTATATTGTAACAATTTTACTTTATATTTGTTGTCATAGTTATTATTATGGTTTTGGTGAGGGAAGAGTGTAGCACCACTCATTCGTGAGCGCCCTACTACTTTGTGATTCCTTTTCACGATGAAATGTATTTGATTATATATATGTTGTACACAACCTTGTTTGTATGCAAGAATTGCAAGAAAAAAGTCTCGACTTCACTTGCTTTGGTAGGACTGGGCAGGCATTAAATTATCCCAGCGAGCATGATGTTGAAACAAAGATGACAAGGAAGTCACCCCATCCCAAGTCTATCAACCCATCATGTGTCTAGTGGTATTATGTGCCTTTGACTTTGGTTATTTCTATATTATATGATAGTTTCCTTTTGTGAGTGTTTTTGTGTTATTTATTTAATGTTGGTGCCGCTTTACTTTGGGTGAGTAATAGTATGATGTAGTTCAAATAATTAAATAATTAAAAATAAATGTTAGTAATAGTTGTTAGAATAGTGTTATTAAAATTTGAAAGTATTAAATTAAATGTTATGTAGTTTATTAAAGATAAATAGATTGATAGTGTAAATAATATTATAATTTAAAATTGTCATTTAGATAATTTAATGAAAATAGCAAGTTGAGGATAATTAATGTAATAAAATATTTAAATGAGTTAAAATGTATCAATTGTAAGTGGAAATTAGCAAAATAGAAATTAAAACTAAAGACTTTAGTTTGAATCAAAAAATCAAGAGAAGAAAAAAGAGGACCAATGAATGTTCAGATTTTTTGTTAAAAGCTGGTGAACAAATAGAAAATTTATTTTCATTCTAATATTTTAGTTTTCAATGCTGGTATTGGCATGGTGTGTTGGTTTAAAGATGGCATTGTTGTTCTTGCCACCAATGTTCAAACCCCATTGGGGTAGTATTGTTGAATGGTTGTATTCCGGTTCATAGCTCTGGTCAAAAAGCGTTTACCGCTTGAATAAATGTTTTTTTAGTTTTCGATAATAGAAATGGATATCTTTTTATTTATTAGAAAAAAAAAGAGGTAGGCACGGGAAATTTTCACATAAGCTTTAAAAATATATATACTTGTCTATAAAAACCTTCTTCTTTCATTCTCTCAGGAAAAAGGTTTTTGGGTTGAAATAGAAGATTAGTCTACAGAAAATTAGATCAAAGAAACTGGTGGAGAAGTTGTGTAGAACGAAAGGGAGTTTTTAAAAAATCCTAGTGGGAATCAAAAGAAGGCTTCGTCAACTTCTCGGCAAGTGCAGGACTCTGGGTTCCATTATTGATCTTTCACTACTTGTTAAATCTAAAATGAAAAATATGTTGTTTTGTAAAAGAAAAATCATTTGGGAGTTTTAGAATAAACATGTTCATATAAATTTACTGGGTAACCGATAAATGAATTTTATTTTTTTTGTTTGGAGCTTCTGGAAATATTCTATATGTTTGTAATTTTGTTTATCAGAAAATTTTATTTCCTCTCTAAAATAAATGGATATACATATTCATGTATATATATATATATATATACATAAACATATTTATCAATTTATATAGAAAGTGCTTGGAAATATATATATATATACACACTCACATAAAAAGGTATATACATATATAAATATATATATGTATATTTATATATAAAAAACTTAATAAGTTTGAATTTTTTTTCATGATGTCAAACTTGTCTTGGTGTCGGAATTTCTTTTTATTGAATGAAATGAGGTTGAGGGGGGAACAGTTGGGCCGTAACCTCCCCTCTCCCCCTTTGGGCAGCACTGAGCTGCCCATAGCAGTCCATTGACTGATGTATGTAGCAGCCCTATAGACTGTTGTGTGCAGCAATCGTATGGGTTGTTTGCATAGTCCACTATGTACGACCGATGGTTAAT
Source organism: Sequoia sempervirens (assembly GCA_007258455.2). Lineage (NCBI taxonomy): Eukaryota > Viridiplantae > Streptophyta > Pinopsida > Cupressales > Cupressaceae > Sequoia > Sequoia sempervirens. The sequence goes on along the minus strand of VDFB02086081.1, from coordinate 35,111,136 downwards.
AATTTTTTTCTTTTTTTTTTAATATAATATATATATATATATATTTATATTTATATATGTTTTTTTTTAATGGGTATAATTAAATACCGAGAAAAATCAATTAGGCTAGAATTATTTAATGAATAAACAATATAAACGGAATATATATATATATATATGTGTGTAATTATATGTATATATATATAATATAAATATATAGATATATTGATTTCTTTATGATTGTGAAATTATAAATATGACTGTAATTTGTTAATGGAGAAAGGAAAGATTATATATCAGAATTATTATCAAGTTATTATTTCAAAATCATTTCATCAAAAATGGGATTAAGTCATATTGATTAATTGTGAATGAAATAAAACGAATTGTTGTATTTTGGATCTATTTTGTAATAACAATGTGTGAAAATTATTATGTTATTCTATATTTTGGATTCTTGTAAATTATATTTGGCTTCTTTATTATTGTTATATTATTGTGTTCACTTTAATCAATGTGGGAACCCAGTTTCCTTTAGGAACCCGCTTAGGAATGTTGTGAACTTTAGTCTTCTAGAGGCTTGAGTCAAGTGTTAGCTGATGTTTTATCTTACATTTGCTCTAACGGTTGCAAGTTATTTGGCATCCTTGTTTTGAAAGGGTTGTACTAGATTTTATTTAGAATTTGGTTATGTGCTTCTGGTGAGATGGGTAATACCTCGCATGTATCCAGTTGAGTTTAGATGTTTTTTTTTCTTTAGTGGTTCAATCCTTGATTTTGGTGATGTTGTTGGGTCTTTAGGGAAAGTGACTCTTCATGCGCACCGGTGCACAAAGGGGCGGCTAAGATAACCCACATAAGAGTTATATTAAAAAGTAAAAATCTAATTAAAGAATTTAGGGGGATGGGTAGTAATAACATTAACAAGATAAGTATGGATAACTTGTCTATCTATTAAGGCTTCCATAGAATAATAGTAGATTGATAAGGTCGTGGTTGGCAAGGTCATTACCCCATCTTCATGAGAGGCTAACGACTCTGCATAAGTCACCCTATGGGGTTGGCGCCTAGTGAGATGCGGCCAGGATAACCATAGATGGGGGTCGGTGCTTGTTTGCAAGGTGGCTAGGATAACCCATGTAGGACTAGGTGATGACACCCTCTTCTAGTATCCCCTTATGCTTTTTTTTCTTGCTAGCCTCTAGAAGTGGTTTATGGTTGTTGCCTTAAGATTTATTGATCATGTGTTTAATGGTCTTGTGTTGTGATTTGTTTCTTGGTTGTTCGTTTATGATCTATGTACTCTCATCTTATTGCTATTGGATTACTATTATTATGTTACTATTATTGGAGTTTAGTCTTGTTGGTATCCCTCGTCAAGTTCACTTCCTTGTCATCTTTGAGCACAAGGGGTGGGTTTTTCTAAAACCCATGTGGTCGGGTGGAACGCACTCTGCACCCTGTTGGGTTCCCCATCAGCTTCCGTTCTGCACAGTATCATCTAGCTAGAGCTTGAACCAGATGTTCATAATGTATTTCAATGATTCTTTCTATTAATGTATCTTTCCCACATGTATGGGAGATTATGATGTAACTCATGTATACAAACTATGTAAAGTACTGAAGTTGATGTAATGTAACTATACCTTTGTAGTCGTTTACGACCTATGAGATTTATTATGGTTTTGTACCATGTGATGTATTTATATTTATTCTTAGGTATGTATGGATATTTAGTGAAACTAATCTTGTTGTCTCTTGCAAATGGTTTAACGTAATGACTATGAAGGATGTAAAGTTAGTTAAGTTATTTGGGCTATATGTGTATGTCTCGTTATAGGGTTGTTTCATGCGATGTAACCTCCCGTGCCCCAAAGGACTTATATGTTTAAGATGTTTATCATACAATGAAATTATACATGATGGTACTTTATATGTTTACTTAATATGTTTACTTTGTATTTTTTTTTAAATGTGTGTGCTTAGTAATTGTCCTTTGGGGTTTGCACAATGGGTGTTACATGAAGGACCAGCATATAAATGAACCCCAAATCCTTTAGTTAACCAAAACCAATCATGAATGGAGTTACATACATTTTAAAACCCTTACAAATTAATAACATACAAGTGGAACACCTTTTAATATCATCAAAACACAAACACTTGACTGTACACAACCAATTTTCAAATTGTTGATAAATTGGAGACCTTAGGCATCATAAAATCGATCCAAAAACAAATATTTAGACTCTAAAACTTGGATATATTTTAGAACATGTTTAAAACTCCTTCTAGACAAATTTTATCACTTTTAAATAGGTAAATTTTTAGAAACACAATTTTAATTACTTGTTGCCACCCTAAATTAGGGTTTTGACCTGCCTGGAGTGTTTTTCTTATAACTTTTACAAAACTTAATGGATTCAAATGAAATAAATTTCAGATTAAACTAGATTCAAAGGAATAACATGTACCATGGACTAGGAGAGTTTTTAAGCTCTTTTCATGGCCGTATAATGGCGCGCAATCAGGAATTTGCAGAAAATAAACAAAAAATATGAACTTTTCATTAATCTCCACACTCCTAAATCATTTCCCCAACCTTCCCCGAATTTTTTGAGGCTACATAATGCTTTAAATAACCAAAAAAACCTCATAAAACTGTCCCTACAACTAATTTTCTCTTGGTATTCCATGATTTTGCATTTCTTTTGCATTCTTACAAAATTGTCTTGACAATATTTTTGTCAATTTTTTACAACCTTAACATTTTATGCCCAAATGAATTTAAAGAGACTATGTAGACCCCAAAATAAGATTAATATGGCCATCTAGTACTTATGACAACATTAGACCAAAATTTTTGAAATCATAGCTTGAAGTTGCCTCTTGGAGGCATGTTCTTCCAAGGGTGCTCCTGCACTAGATAGTTAGGTTTTTTTTGTTGATTATTTTGCCTCGTGGGATTTTTATAATTTTTTCCTTAAAAAAAGTGTTAGAATAATGACCATATTTATCACAATAGTTATAATGAGACCTCTAAAAATAATTATTCTCTCTAATATAATTAGTATTTTTATGATTATAATACTATTTATTATGATGCTTAAATCTTGGCTTATAATTTTTACACATCACATAACTCATTTTTTTTTAAGATTACCAAATTGAATAGTTTTTTCTTCCTCATGTCTTAATAAATTTTTTAAAATATCAAAAATAAGTTGACTAGCTAATGAGGAAATAACTGATTAAGAATGAATATATGTAATGAATTGTTTTCAATATTTGTAATAAATTGCTGAAATTGTCTAAGAAGGAATTTTTACGAAAAATATGAATTAGTCTAAGATATTCAATCTTTACTCCTAAACCATGTAATTGACTATTTAATGTATCAAACTTTAATAAAATTTTATCCATAATTTTGAAATCGGTATACCTCAAACCTTCACGTTGATCTTGAAGTTGTATCCCCCTAGACTTATTTGAACTATCACAAATAGTCTTGACAATCTTCTATGCTTCATAAGGTTTCACACAGTTTCCAATATGTACATAAAGTTTGGGAAGCATAAAAATTCTTATGAGGCCAAGAGCTTCTTCATTTTGAGTTTGCTTTTCTTAAACCTCATTAAATTCATAAAGATCTAGCTCTAACTTTAGATTCGTCGTAACATCCGAAAGATGTTTAAATCAAAATATAAAAGAAATATGTATTTTTCATGAGTGATAATTAGAACTATTTAACTTAATTTATCAAATTAAATCAAACATAATTGTGAACAGAAATATAATTTTTAAATTTATAAAAGAAATAAAAAATATTTCAAATATATATTTTCTTTCAAAAAAAAAAAATCCCTTTGTTATAAACTTTTAGAAAAAAAATTGAAATTTTAATTAATAATTTTTTCTTAAAATTTATATATATATATATATATATATATATATATATATATATATATATATATATATATATATATATATATATTAAATAGGATAATTATATATATAAATACATTTGATATTTTAAAATCAAACAAATATATGAAAAAATATTATTAATTTTTTGATGAACTTAAATTTGGGAAGGGCCCATACCCATTTACAAATCAGTTGACCATTGAGGCAAGGGAGAGGTGACTCATAAAAAGTGAGACAACTAGAAAAGAAGAGAAAGACTCACCAACAGTGAGCCTAGAAGAATAACAAACTGGCCATGCTTTTGATCAAAGCATGGAATGAAAAATAAAGACAAGTCACAAAGAAATAGAGGTAGCAATAGTAAGAAAACCAAATCAGAAAACACAAAACTCTTGAGATAGGGGGAAACTAGCAAAAGGCTTCAGCTTAAAACACTAAACTAGGGGCAACAACCTTGCAACAATAACTTCACATTTTTCAAGCATAGAATACAAAATAAACCAAATGGAAATAATTGTCTCTTTCTACAAAAAAAACCACCTTACCATCAAACCAGACCTCCATCTCTATAGGAGCACACTCCACCTCAATACGAGTTATGAAAGACAAGGACAATAAGAGAAAAGAAATCCTCCCAACATTCCCATAGAACAAATCTCCACATCACTAAGAGAACTAGATTGTGAAGGTTGCAGGAGAGAAAATAAACCAACAAAATGGATTGAAACAACTCCCTTAAGAACCACAAGAATCTAGGTTTTGAGGATAGGAATTGATAAAAAACCCAACAATCAATAACCAAATTGGGACAACTACTAGCCCCAATCTCATATGTATAGTAGAACCCTTAACCTTTAAAACCAAATGGGTTATCTGAACAAACATCAAGAAAACTTATCCAAAATGCCTCTGCCTTAGGAAATCAGTAGTAGGTAGATACCAACACCCCTAAGGAAAACAAGAGAATTCCTTATACAAAATAAGACCCAAAAAATAGGATTCAAAGTAAACTATGAACCAAACCAAACGTAGATAACAACCTTGAACAAAAGAATAAATATTGGTCTATGAGGCAAATCACTCCAAGGCATGCAATCCACTAAGAAGCTAGAGAGAATAACTCCTCTAGAAAATGGAAACAACACCCCAACCAACTTCAGTAGAAGCAAGGACCACCAGTTATTCAACCACCCAAGTGACTTCCTTGCAACCATGAGCCATAAAAAATAGAAAAGGAAAACTACACTCCAAACAACCAAGTAGCTCTCCCCACAAAACCACTCATTAGCAAAAATTGAATAGTGGTCCAAGAATGGGCCAAAACAATGTAAGGAAAGCACAGTGTGAAAATGCCTTCCAAATGAAAAATTCACAAGAAAGAAGTACATAAAATTTCACTTAATTCTAGTTATAATCATTAAGATGCAGAACAATAGAGAAAAATAATAGACAATTTAACACACCCAAAATTGAACACTAGATTTATGTGGAAAAACACTTACGGGAGAAAAAAAACAAACGGTCAAGTAAAGTCACTTTGTACATTATAGTAAAAAAATTACATACATAGTTACAAACACCACTCCAAGTGTTAATTCATAGCAGAATTACAATCCCCTGATCAACCTCACACATAGATTTTGATTACAATTGTTCTTTCACACTGTTACAATGCTTGTAAAGCATACAATGCAGAACATCAACCAACCAAACGCAATAAATAGAGTGAACCAACCTCAACTAATTGTACATTGATACAATATATTCAACATCCATCCATGGCTACTTTAGTTCCTAAAAACCAACCGTTTGAATTGTACACAAACCGCCACAAACATGTAACTACCACAGCCACATCGAACTCATCTTGAAATCACATAACTTGCCAAGTAATCTCCATTCAATCTATCAACAATCAACAACTAATCACCATCTTCCATCTAAAAACTATTTGGGTTCCACCATGACATTCTCCATGCATTACCAAATTGATAGATGTAAACTACTCAATCAATTCTACACACCCCCATAGGAGTCTGTCGAAACCTACCACAAGGGTCGCAAAGTTAGCGGGCACTCTTGGATCAAACTTATCTCAATCGTAGATCAAGTTATATCATCACAAGGTCATGGTCCCCACTTCCGCCATGATATCCAAGTCACCACTAACAAACCAATGCCTACACGAAGTCGCTAATTCACTAGAAAACCAAACTTCAGAACCTCTATCGGAGGTTATGAATTTTTCAAAACCTACGACATGGCAACAACGAAGAGAACCTCAATATCACTAAGTTAGGAAGTTATGAAATTTTAGAACCCCATGAATTAGGTTCCAAGGTTTTGGTTTTTTAGTGATAGTGCAACATTGAGGCCAATAAAGGGTAAAAGGCCAAGCTTTAATGGAAGCTCCAAGCCAATAAGTTGAGGCACATTTTCCAACATGCTCCCACTTGAAGAAGACTTACTGGATTCTTCCAAACTCAAAGTTATTGAAATCCATAGGCCCCAAGGCCCATCAAACTGGTACACCACCTATACTTTTATGTGCTCATAGGATTTTTCAATGCATCAGTGACATTCTCCAGAGTATCAACCTTTTAAAGATTAACCTTTCCATCTTCCACCATATCACAAATGAAATGATACTAAACATTGATATGCTTTGTATTGGCATCGAAAGTGGGATTTTTTTCCAAAAAAATATTACTCTGACTATCACAACAAATAGTAATTTTCCCTACATTAAAGCCAACATCATAACACAAAAATTTAAGCAAAACATCTTCCTTATAGGCATTTGTTGCTGTCATGTACTTTGCCTCAGTAGTAGATAAAGTGACTATAGCCTGTCACTTGCTCATCCAACTAACTACACCACCGAATAACATGAAAATGTATCCACTGGTGGATCTTCTGCTATCAATGTCCCCTGCACAATCAAAATCCACATACCCATGAATGCTAATAGATCTTTGTGATCCAACCAAGTTTCCATGATAACACAAAGCATAATGCAAAGTACCTTTCAAATACCTAAATAATATTTTCACAGCATCCCAATGCGATCTTCCTAGATTAGCCACAAACTAACTAAGTACTCCCACTACTTGGGAAATTTCTAGCCTAGTATAGACCATTATGTACATCAAACTACCAATTGCACTTGCATAAGGCACCCTGGTCATGTCCTCCATCTTAGTAGGAGACTTCGGACAATCTTCCATAGATATCTTTGTTCCCTGCAACATTGGAATAACTAAATGCTTGCAATCTCTGGGTATGTGCAGGATCATCATGGAAAAAATAAGCCCTTAAGTGGCAAAAAAATTCAGAAAAATCAGAGTTTGACAACTTGATGTAAAAATTTGAATAAGTTATCTATATTATTTTAAAAATATGTAAGAATAAAATCTATAGAGAATTTAATGTAGTTTCTAAACTACTAGGTTTGATTAAAAAAAGAAAGAAATCTATTTGGTGAAAATTTGAAATTTCAATGCAATAGTACTTAAATTTCAGGGAAAAAATAAGAAATAGGTGTTTGTCTGACCACCCTAACCACAATAAAAGGATAATTATTTTTTATAAGATTTTAGATATAAGTAGAGGACTCATATCTTGATGTGATGATATTTTTTTGTAATTATTTTCCAAGTAAATAATTAATTATGAATTTTTTATTACAACTTTTAAAAAATATAAAAACATGTTTGACCACCTTAACTTGGTAAAAGCTTCATGAAATTCAATTTTTCTATTTTTAATCCTATAGTATGCAAAGCATAGAATGTGATGCATGTTTTGGATTCAAAAAATATGATACCGTTTGAAAGCTATAGATGTTTTTCAATCATTCTATCAATTAGGACTTTAGTCATAATTTGAATAGAAAATGAATAATAATTACTTATTAAATTGAAAGTATAGCATAATCTATATTAGCGAAAAGCTGAGAATATCCTTTAAAAACCCTTTTCATTTCATCAAATTTGGAAAAAAAAAAATCGTCAACCACATACCCATCATATTGCCACTTTTTGGCCCATCATGATCTGGCACATACCCCTCTCACACTAAATATTTCAAGGATAGAATTAATATACTTTCTCTAGTTTAGCCAAATATTTCTACTTCCCCTATCCCTTCTAATTTACATAACCAGAATATACCTCGTTGCACCTAAATCATTCATTTCAAACATGTTGACAACTAAGAATTTAAAACAGAAATCATAGCCTTACTATCCCCAAAGAATACCATGTCATCCACATACAGGGAAATAACAAGTAAATGATCATTCTCAGTTTTGTAATACACACAATGATCTCATTTTGATCTCACAAATCCCAATAACAACACAAAAGTGTCAAACTTTTAGTACCACATTATAGGTGATTGCTTTAAACCATATAGAGATTTCTTTTGCAAACAAGATTTTATTTACCTTTTTAACAAAGTGCTTAGGCTGGGACATATATAAATTTATCCTTCAAGATCTCCATGAAGAAACATTGTCTTTACATCCATCTACTCAACCTCTAAGATATATGTAGTTGTAAGTCACAATAGAAATCTAATATATAGCTTAGCTATAGGAGAAAATAATTCTCCATATTCAATTCCCTCCACCTGGAAATAACCTTTTGTGACCAACCTATCTTTATACTTCTCTAGATGACCATCTACACCAATTTTCTTCTTAAATACCCATTTACAACCAATAGGATTTCGGCCTTTAGGCAAAGGCACCAAATTCTAGGTTTCATTCTTTTTCAATGATGTCATATCCTCATTCATGGCTTAACTAGGAATCTAAATTAGACATATTAGTAGCCTCCTTTATAGTCCTAGGCTCATTAGTGCTAGTAGTCAAATCATAGGAACAACTCGATTCCAACAAGGAATAGCCATACCTTTCAGATTGTCGCTTCTCCCATGTAAACCTCCTCACAAGCTGAGGTTGTGGTTCTTCTTCCTGTCCAGAACTCTCATAGCTACTAGAGCTCTCCTAAGTTTCAAGTACACTTTGAATTCATAGTTCCTCTTTATCTGAAGTGAAAGGAATTTCAACTACATCATCCTTATTTTCTTTTTCTTCTATCTCTAACTACAGATCAATGATAGAAGGTTTTAGCTCCCGAAAGATTACACTTTTTTTGTACACAATCTTCTCAGTAATAGGATTCCAAAGCTTGTATCCTTCACACCAATGTCGTAGCCGATGAAGATACATTTTCTAGCTTTGTTCTCCAACTTAGATCTTTTCTCATTCAACACATAAAAATATGCTTCACAATTGTACTACAGAAAAAAAAAAAAAGCAACTTGCTTGATTTGGGGAATAATTGATGATAAATTGGACTTAATAAGGCCCTGATTTAGTGTTGTGACGTGTTTTACACATCCACACTAGATCTTGGACCCTTTCAAATTGAATAATATGCATTTAGTGATGCCGTGTAAAGGTGTTGTTAAGTGTTATAAAGGACTTTCACACCTCTCTAGACTTAGTGAACCCATTTTCCCTTAATTCAACATTATAAAATGTATTTAATAGCATTATCACACTAATCTACAAGGCTTGTAAATTAAACTTAATGATAATCTAGTGTTGTAATGTGTCTTACATATTCACATTGGATATTGCGCCTTTCTAGGATATGTGAACCTTATTTTAATGATGTAAAGTGTATTCAATTACACTTTCACATTAAACTTTGTAGCCTTGGCCTTATCCACCCTTTACATCATCATTAATAGGACCCTATGACCCCATATTGTGCACCCTGAGACTTATTTTGATCAAGTACCTGACTATGTCAACATATAAACCTAATTTATGAATTCTTAGACATTCCAACTAGAAAAACGGCCCCTATGGGACCCATTCACCATTAGGGATGAATTAATCCCATCTAGGTGGGACCCATTCACCCTTGATGGCGAATGAGTCCCATTTGAGCCATTTTATAGGGTTTAAGTGGGAAAAATTAGTTTTGAATTTAATTTTTCTCCATGTTAGCTTTAGGGATCCAATTAATGGAAATTAAGGTGAATTTACTATAAATACAAGCTTTTAAACCCTAATTGAGGATCTCTTAATTCATTCACAACACATTCATCATTTTTTCTTCCATCTCAAGCCAAGCAAGCTAGGGTTTATCATTCTAACCCATTCAAGATCATTTTTCAAACATTCAAGGGCAAAATATTCATTCTTTGTTGCATAAATCCAAGATTAATCATCATGGCGAGGTAATATCTCCATTGTTTCATGATTCATTACGTTCTTTCTCCATTTTGATTTAATTACCTACAAAGGGGTTTGACCAAGGCAAACCCCAATGCCCTAACATTCAACATTTCTCCTTCTCTTCTTGTGTGTTTACATATTTAGGCATCATGAAGACTTGGAAGTAATTGAAGAATAGGTTGAAGATTTTTTGAAGACATCTCCTTCTTGACCAAGGAAAAAAATCAACAAAAAGTCACTTTTAGGTTCAAAAATCAGACTTTCATAGGCAAAAAATTGTCAGGAACCGAAGTGTAGACCAGAGACCTCAGTTTCCACTTTTGAATCTCTAGAAATTCAAAAGTAGACTGATTCTCCATTGATGGTGAATGAGTTCCACTACGAGGCATGAACAATGTTTTTTGCAGTTTTGGATACCCATTTTTCTGAAATAGGCTTTTGAATAGTTTCCCAGATCTTGGACTAATTCACCCAGAATGGTGAATGAGTCCCAGTAGGCCAAATTTTTAGTCAACAACATTTTAGATGTCATTTTCAATCTCCAAAAATATCTCAGGTGCACACATTCAGTTTCAACCATTTCTATTACAGTATACTATTCATTTCTAATTATTTTCACATTTCACTTTACATTTCCTTAGTTTCCATTCATTAATCAATATAATTTAGCAGTTTTTTTTCATTTAGGACATTCCATTTAGACATATTTCTATCATACTTGCATTACTTTTATTGAACCACCACAATTTTGAGTCTATCTCTCTCATTTTAGGTGAAAAACTATAAGAGAGCAAGAGAGTTATAGCAACAAAAAAAATGTTGGTTCAATAGCCAAAGAGACAAATATGTCTCAGAGAGGGCTTCTTACTAGACAACACTTCCATAGATATTTTTTCAGCAATAACCAAACAAGGTGAATGTTTAACCAAGTAACATGTTGTAGCGACAACCTCAACCCAAAACTTTTGCTCTAGACCAGCACTACTCAACATACTTCTCACTCTTTCCATTAGCGTCATGTTTAACCTTTTATCAACTCAATTCTGATGTGGAGTATAATGCATAGTTTTATGCCTTTTAATCCCATTTCCTTTGCAATACCTTTTGAAATATACATAATAGAACTCACTACCATTATCTGTCCTTAAGCATTTAATTTTCCTTCTATTCTAATTTTCTACCAATTTTTTAAACTCTTCAAACCGACTGAACATCTCTATTTTACTTTAAAGAAAGTACACAAACTCCCTTCTCGAATAATCATCAATAAGAGAAACATAATATTTAGACTTCAATAATGAAGGAACATTTACTAGAACAAATACATCAGAGTGAACATATTCCAGTATGCTAGAAGATTTATAAGGACTAGAGTAAAATGAAACATGGTGTTTCTTTCCATAAATGCAATGTTCGCAAAAATTGAACTCAAGGTTACAATCATCAATCCCTCCTACTAGTTCTTTTATTTTTAAAGGACTTTAATCATTTTTTCTTCTATGTGATCGAGGCTATGATGCCACAACATGGTTTTCTATGTTGGGAATTTCACCTCCAAAGAGTTTGAACCTAGAGGAACTTCATTCTCCTATTTATGAGTAGCCTTCCTTGATTTTGTAGAGACATTGTTATATTGAACAACCTATGCATCCATCTTGTACAGAGTGCCATTACATGCACTCCTAGCCATCACCATCGAGCCTCTAATCATCTTACAACCACCACTCAAGAATGAGACTTGTACACCAACATCATTCAACTTACTAATAGAAAGAAAATTACGATTCATACCTGTCATGTGCATTACACCATTTATTCTTTCAGTAGGAAGTTGAATTCTTACTCTTCCACAGCCAACAATTTCAAGAGTTGAATCACTTTCTAGGTACACCTTTCCACTAACATACATTTCATACTTTGTGAACCAATCTATATGAGATGTCATGTGAAAAGATGCTCCTGAGTCAATCAATGAAACATCATTTGATGCATGAGTCAACAAGGCTGCAATGAAGGAATCTGCATCACTCTAAGAAGAATCATTATCCAAATTGTTCTTCTTCTTCTTCTTTTTCTCCTCTTTACAATCCTTCTGGATATGACCGGTTTGCCCATAATTCCAGCATTTCACCTTGGACTTCTTCTTTGGAGAATTTGATCTCCCTTCAGATTTGGATTTAGACTTCTTGTCTTTCTTCTTGCCTCTCTCCTTTTATCTACCTTGAACAACAAGGGCCTCCTTGGCCATCTCAGAAGATTTCCTCCATATTTCTTCTGACAGCAGTAAAGTAACCACATCTTCTGTCTTGAAATTGGTTGTTATACTTCCAATATCCATCACCAGATGATACCATGTGTCAAGTAAGGAACATTTAACAGAAGCATACTATGATCCTCCTCCTCTATCTTCACACCCATAGAGGCCAACTGAGCAACAAAAATATTAAATGAATGCAGATGGTTTGTTGTGGATACACCTTCCATATTCAACGAATATAACTTCTTCCTTAGGAATAACTTATTCACTAGATACTTTCCCAAGTAAATATAACCAAGTTTCTTCCATAAAGAACATGCAGTCTTCTCCTCATGGGAATTTAGGAGAAAAAAATCATCCAAACAAATTCTTATCATCCCTTTGGCTTTTCTATCTATGATGTAACAATCTTCTTGCTTCATACCAGATGGTTTTGTTCCCATAACAGTAAGTCAGAGATATTTATCCACCAATAGGTCTTCCATTTTGAGTTTCCAGAACTTAAAATGTTTGCCATTAAACTTTTCAATTTTTACTCTTCCTGATGTGCTTTCCATCTCAATTTGTAATCAAGACAATAATTTTTATCTACAAGACTCCCACTGAATAGAATTAGCACAAAAAGGCAACCCTACCCACAAGAATAACACAACTTTCTAGGCTATAATACCACTTGTAAAGAAAGCATGGTGCGAAAAAACCTTCCAAATGAAAAATTATCTAGAAAGAAGTGCAGAAAATTTCACTTAATTCGAGTTACAGTCATTAAGATGAACAAAAACAAAGAAAAAGAATAGACAATTTTACACATAAAATTGAACACCAAATTTACATGGGAAAACCCTTACAACATAAAAACCCACACACCAAGTAAAGTCACTTTGTATTATATTAAAAAAATTGCATATAGAGTTACAGACTCAAGACCAAGGGTTAATTCACAACAACATTAGAATCCCCCAATCAACCTCATACAAAAATTCATATTAAAATTGTTCTTTCACACTATTACAATGCTCGTAAAGCATACAATGTAGAACACCAACCAACCGAACCCAATCAATAGAATGAACCAACCTCAACACATTATAGAGTAATACAATATATATTCGACATCTAGCCATGGCTGCTTTAGTTCCATGAAACCAATCATTTCAACTGTACACAAACCACCACAAACATATAACTACTATGGGGTATGTGCAGGATCATCATGGAAAGAAAAGGCCCTTAAGTGGCGAAAAATTCAAAAAAATAGAGTTAGGCAACTTGATGTAAAAATTTGAATAACTTATCTATATTATTTTAAAAATATGTAAGAATAGAATCTGTATCAAATTGAATGTAGTTTCTAAACTACTAGGTTTTTTTTTTTAAATATATTTGGTGAAATTTTGAAATTCAAAAGTACTTAAATTTTAGGGAAAAATAAGAATTGGGTGTCTATCTAACCACCCTAACCACAATAAAATGATAATATTTTTTATAATATTTTAGATATAAGTAGAGGACTCATGTCCCAATGTGATACATTATTTATAATTTTTTCCAAATAAATAATTAATTAATATTTTTTTATTACATTTAAAAAATATAAAAACTCGTATGTCTAACCACCTTAACTTGGTCAAAAATTTATGAAATCCAATTTTTTTTAATCCTATAGTATGTGAAGTATAGAATGTGATGCATGTTTTGTATTAAAAATTGTGATACCATTTGAAAGCTATAGATGTTTTACTATTAGCCTATCATTTAGGAATTTAGTCATAATTAAAATAGAAAATAAATAATAATTATTTATTAAATTCAAAGTAAAGCATAATTTATATTGGTGGAAAGCTAAGAATCTCCTTTAAAAACCCTTTTTATTTCATCAATTTTGGACCAAAAAAAAGTAGTCAGCCACATACCCTACATATACCCATCATATTGCCACTTTTTGGCCCATCATGATCCTACACGTACCTATAGCCACATTGAAATCATCTCAAAATCCACATAACTTTCCAATTAAACATCATTCAATCTTTCAACAATCAACAACTAATCACCGCTTTCCATCTCAGCACCAATTGGGTCCCACAACGACATTCTCCATGAGCTACTGAGTGGATAGATGTACATCACTCAGTCAATTCCACACACCCCCATAGGATTCTATCAGAACCCACCATAAGGGGCTCAGAGTTAGTGGGTGTCATTGGATTAAGCTTATTGCAACCATAGATCAAGTTATATCGTCACATTGCCATGGTCCCCATGGACAAACCAATGCCCACATGAAGTTGCTAAGTCGCTACAATAAAAAACTATAGAACTTCTATCAGGGGTTATGAATTTCTCAAAACCCACGACATGCCGACAACAAAGAGAACCTCAATATCACTAAGTTGGGAGGTTATGAAATTTCATAATCTGGTGACTTAGGTTCTAAGGTTTTGGTTTTTAGGGATAGTGCGATATTTAGGCCGATAAAGGGTAAAATGCTAATATTTAAGGGAAGCTCCAATCCAGTAAGTTGAGGAACATTTTCCATCAAATAGAACCCTAAAGCTTAACAACCTAAACCACCAAGGTTGGGTGAACAACAATAATACCCACAACATCACTCCAAAGGTGATAAATGTAGCGAGAGAAGAACGCCTCCTTTATGGGGAAAAAACCTAGAACCTCCAAGGAAACAAGGTAGGAACCTTGCAACCACAACATCAAGGGAAAAAAAAGTATCACAATAGACTCTAAGAAAATGGAGTTAAGAGGAATAGACATAACGCATAGAAAAACTATATCTATACCATACATCACACTACCTCCATACAACACATAGATCAAAAGACCATGACCAAAATAATAGGAAAACCCTAAGGAAACCAACCTATAGTTGAAGGGGCATCAAAACCATCCCTAACAAAAACAACAAAAAATGCAATGCCATACGCCAACCCCACATGCTCTTGCAACATGAAAAATGTGTCATCTTTATCAGAATCCCCATCCCCAACTTCCTCGTCTTCCATAAAAATTAGAAACCATCATATGCGACCACTCCCACCCAGTGCCATCATAAAAATATTAATAATGTTTTTTATTAATATGATAATATTTTATAAAAAAAAATTAAAAAATGCTTTAATATGGATAACCTTAATAGGTGGGTGTTTCAATTTATTAATAGATCATTCCATATATTCCTCGAATATGTTGATAGCATATACTACATCCTCTTAATTTGTTCCTTCACAAAGGAAGTTTGGAACAATTTTTTTAAGTCTTTGTTGGTTTGATAGGTTTTCCCTTCCTTGAAGGACTTTGTTAATAGTTGGAACAACTTCCCTTTCTTTCACCCTATCATAGCCAACCTATGGAAATAGATTCCCCTGATTGTTTCCTAGAATTTATGGAAAGAGAGAAACAACATAATTATTAGAGATAAAGAAAGAAACAACATCGAGTTTTTCTCTGAGAAAAACAACTTCAAGAAAAAAAAAAATTGCCAGTTATGGATTCTCAAAACGCTTTCCTTCTTATGGAAAAATTAGAATTAAACAATTATTTTGCATCATACATGATCTTTTGTGAATTAGTTGAGCCAAAATCTTGAGTAGGGAAGATACTAAGTGGATTCCTCCTAAGCAAGGTTAGTTTAAATTAAACATTGATGGATGTTCAAAATTCAATGTTGGTATGGTTGTGATAGGAGGTTTGATTAGGGACGATGAAGGTATCCTCATTGAAGGATATTCTAATAACCTAGGGGTTTTCTCTAGTATTTTTCTTGAAGAAACAACGATTTAGTGGTGAATTAGGAGACTATTAAAAGAAAAAGGGTATAGCAAGGTGATTGTTGTAGGTGATTCTATTATCATTATCAACATCTTAAAAGTATTTTATATGAAGCCATGGATGGTTAGCGATATCATGGATGATTGAAAACATTATCTCGACAATTTTCTCCAATACAAGATCTACAATTCCTATAGGGAAAGAAATATGGTAGTTGAGCTGATAGGGCAGCTAATACTATCTTATCCTACACTAATTGTGCTTGTTAGGGATTCAAAAATATCCCTTTTAGCATCAAGTAAATATTTTCAAATGAAATACTTGGCTATAGGTGACCATCTAACATGCACACCATGGTTTATAATGCTTCGACCTCCTATATTGTTATGTTTGTTGATGCTTCCTAACTTTCTAATTTTATTCATCATTTGTCCCCCTTAGGTGTGTGGGTGTATCCATAATAATAATGATGTTCACATGGATTAATTATTGGCATATAGGAATATGACATAAATTTATTTGAACAATATAAGAGTTAATCATGAGGATTTAATCACTCATCATATAAAGGGTAGCATCATCATTTTTTCTTAAATCTAGAAATAATGTAGTTTCATGCTCCAAATCTTATTGATTTTTGGGAAAGTGTTGTAATTATGGAAATGAAAGATCTCTAGAATAGAAACATGATTTGATATTCTCTCTATTCTATTTTATAGAGTTAATTTGCATGAATTGCACCCTAACTACAACAACTTTGACATGTGGCACAATTTGTAGAATCAAGCCATAATTATCTGCAAGCTCGACATGATCCATATCTTTTCCCCTCTATTTAGTTACTCTTTATTCAAGATTTACTCTTTCATTTCAAACCCCATCACTCCTGCTTATTGTTTCAATATATTGGGAAGGTTTCTATTCAACCTCTATGTAAGTTCTCTATTGCTAGAATGGGGGACCCAAGGAAAAGGTCTTAACCTATTTATTGTGTCTTGCTAAAAATAAATATCAATTTTTGGAGAATTTTTTAGGAGGCTTTCTTGACTCCCTTCTTAAAAGAAATGCATAAGAATGACAATAACCTAACCTTAAAATTCTATATCTTGGAATCTTGGAAAACTCATCATTAGTGGAATTTGGTTTGAGGTTATTGCTAGTCTCATTGCTAAAGCCATGGGCCTACAATGTAAAGCTATCAAGGTGGTAAAGATTTATAATGGGAAATACAAGAAAATCAAAGATAAATTATTTGAGGAAGGGGAGAAATATGTTTGTTCATCTATTGAATGGATATGACCTAGAGAATTTTCCTCCCCCTATAGCCTAGTAAGCATTCACTTAATTTTGTATTTCACCCTTGAGGGAGGATATGCAACAATAAATGGTTGTCATTTTCCTTTGTTAAATCATGTTCATCACAAGGAGTGGATTAATGTTCCTTTTTTTCTACTCTCATCCTTAAGGGCTCAATCACAAAAGTAGCCTCACCACCCCTTCATTAAGGCTTAATTTATTCCTTCTATAAATTTGTGTGTGATGCTACCCCCCAATCAAACCCTATTTCCATTGTTTCCCCCATGGATATAAAGCTCCTTGAAAATAACCAATGGCCTTCCCCTAAATCCCCCCTTGAGCTCAAATTCAAAATCTAAAAATGGGCTTTCCTCTACATGTACGTCCCCAAATCCCTCCTTTGTGTTGTTCATAGAGTTTGTCGCACCTTAGAAAATAATTTGCACCTCCTCATCTCAACAATGCTAAAAAGAAGATGGAGCCCTCTATCTCTATAACTATTTAAATTGGGGATGACCTAGAGCCTTTTTTAATTGGGTCTAAAGAATAGCATGTCTAGTGATAGATGATTTGCTAGATGATTTGCTAGACTCGCTAGTGTAAGTCACAAGAATAAAGATAATGACACTAAAGGGAAAAATTTAGTGCTTGATAACGAGGGATTGGATGAATTTTAAAAAAATTTCCAACCTAAATTTAAGAAAGATAGTAAATATAACACCGAATTAGAGTTTGAAGAAGAGGAAATCAATGTTGAGGGGGGAAAGGATAACAGTGTTGAAGAGGAAATCTCTAGTGACAAGAATGAAGAGGATTTGGAAGGACATTAATGGGAGAAAAATTTGGTAAGGAAAACCTCAATGAGGAGTTAGAGGGAATGAAAAATGAATAAGAAATACGCAATAACCCAGACCAAAATATGGAAGACAAACCAAAGGAAAGGCCTAGTTTCTCCCTTAAGGATGTGCTCGAAGGAGATGGTGGGAACATCATAAATAGGATTGCTTCCCTTGAGGAAGATATTAACAACATCACTACTATCATGGATGAGATCATGCAACATGTATTTTTTGGAAATGTTTCTGGTAATTCAAAGATAAGGAAAACTAAGATGAAAATTGAGAAAGAGAAGGAGGAGACGACTCAAAGGACCTCATTTTTTTATTGTGTTAGTGTGAAGGATTAGAGGGTGGAAACGGACTTGCTAAAGACAAATTAGGATTTCATTACCTCTTCAAAAAACTAGTAATTGTGTGTATAGACATGCAATGATGAGCCGATAGGTGGAGGGAAACTCAAAATGGCAGAGATGTGTTCACACATAGAAGGAATTAAGAATAGGACACATGGAATGATAAGCTATATTTTAAGTGTTATATGGAACATCAATCTCACCATTGATCCTAGTGAGTAAGAATGCCATGTGCAGATTTGGATGTATGTCATAGTAGATGCAAACAACATTGATTCATACTGACACATTCTTGGAATGATAAGCTGTATTTTGAGTGTTATATGGAACATTGATGTCACCATTGTTCGCAGTCATGGAGAATGTATTTCCCCTATACATGTAGATATGTATGTATGTCATAGTAGATGCAAACATGATCGATACATACTGATCCCTATGTGTTATATGGAACATTGATGCAACCATTAATTTGTTTTAACAAACAACATATTCTTTTTTTAACAACACCTTATCGAAGATTGAAGTAATATAGCCTTTTCAACAACACCTTATCAAAAAGGGAACAATATGGCCTAAGCTAGAGAAAAAAAATCAACAATGCCTTATGGAAATCAACATAAACTATACAACATTAACTATTTTATTTCATTGCAAGCATAGCCACAAAACAAAAGCCATAAATCAAACAATATTGGTTTCAATAGTAGCCAGGATGGAAAAACCTACAAAAAACAAAAATTCACAATAACAAACATATGAAAAAATATAGTATTTTTCAATAGCATGGTAACAAAAATTTAAACAATATAGATTTTTCAATAAATTCTTTAAATAACCCTTTTATGATACCATTATGCTAAGACAGTAGAGCATATATGACATTGAGATAGATATACATTATCTCAAAATGATAATACAATTATGTGAAAGCTTAGAATATAATTCAAATGTCAAATAAGTGTATTTACATAAGTCATACACAACCTTAAGAATAAAAAGATAATTGCATTCATAGAATTTTGTTGAAGATTGATGCAAAAATTTTAAACTATATATTTTTTTTAATTTCTAACCATCTTGACAAGTTTTACAATCATTTATTATTCTCAAGGGTCATTGATAAGAAATTACTTCCTCAAAATCCCCATTATACGATTTGAAAACTCAACAAATTTAGGATCATAACAGAAAGTCAAATCATTATCAATAATAGGACTTGTGAAAACCAAAAATAATAATAGTTGATAGACCTTGGTTGAAATCCTTATGGCAAGGCTGACTTCATAGAAGATCTAATGTCATGGAAAGATCCACACTACTCATGAATATAAGTTGAGATTAAACATAACTGACTAAGACATTACTATGTTATGTGAGACATGATTATTTGCGTTAAGTATGTTCTACAAAAATCAAAGGAAAATGTGATGTTTAGTGCAATGAACATTTACCTTTTGCAAATCAGGCCATTTTGTGTATGTAGAGCTCAAAGTGAAGAACAGAACTAGTGTGGAAAGCTAGTGGATCATTGTTATAAACTCTTGTTGACACTCACCCCAATATGAACGTTTCCCTCGCAAAGATGCACCAAAGTGATCAAGTTGGTTTGCTATCTAGCTGTCTAGTGTATCCCGAAGAAATTGTCGCAAAGCAACAACAAACTTTGGGATCCTTTCTTCCAAGTTTGTTTTCATGAAAATGGAAGTTGACTGTTAGCTTCGATGTCTCATTATAAAATTATAAAGGTAATATCTAAAACTAACATGCCTCCCAAATCTATTATCATAGTATGTCATCAAGTGTAATGCATATTCATGTAAGTGAATCTGTATGCTTCTCAATTATAGGGGCATTGTTGTTCCACTAGGGAATTTTTTTGGAAAAGCCATGCTTAACAACCTTTTTTGTATTGTATTCATTAATAGGGTTATAATTTATCTTAGGACAAGGAAAATTATCTTGATTAATGTCTTCAATCTGCAAGGCATCTCTAATTTATTGCAATTCCCAAGGAGGGTTGGGCATCAATGGAATAAATGATGATGAGTCCTCAAGCTCATCTTCCTCATCAACAACACTTTCTAGAGTTGCCATTTGTTCAGCTATGTTATGTGCTAGTTCTTTCACTGTTTTCCCCTAAATGTCAGTTCTTCAAACAATCACCACTTCAAGATCATGTAGGAGATGTAACAAATTTGCAATGGTTGTGATGTCTTGAGGGAAGCTTATAGTATTTCCACTATAATTGTATTGGCCTCCTCTAGCATTGGTCACCTACAAAACTAGAGAAAATCTAGCTATAAGCATTTCTTAAACCTGAGTAAGCTTTGCAAGGACAAAAGGTTGTGGTCTTCAATCCATCTTGTTCACTAAACTGAATCTATGGACGCACTTTTCAAAATTACAACATAGACATATGATTTACACATTGGATGGTCACACTTTCATGTATGCATAGCTTTCCTTGAAAAAACTAAAAAAATTCAAATCAAACAAAGCATCAATGCATCGACAAAAGGACTACATTGCAATGTGAAAATGATTTCCAAACATGCTACTAAAGCGGTGGGGGGCTGATGACATGGATGGAAAGCCATGCCCAGCAAGGCTTTTTTGAGGTCTACGACCACCTATTGTTGAGGTGACTTCACTAGGAAGGTTGTACAGAAGCTGGGAAGGGATGGGGTGTGCAAGATTATAGAAGTGACCATGTTCTACCAATGAGATTGGCAGCAATTGCAGTGCACCCACTTGATCAAGTGGGGCCAAGCAAGGATGAACTATAGTGGCTCTTTCTTGCAAGTATTTGGCTTGACGACTTGCACAAATGTGATATATATGGCACACATAATAGAGTTGGTTTGTTTGGATTTTTGTTTCATTTTTTAGTCCACACTTGATGTAGGGTTGGAACGTGAACAAGGCTTAGGAGCCTACAACCATAATATGAGGAAAATAATAAAATGCTTGAAAATACCAACTTAAAGAACAATGACATAGCTAAAGAGGTCAAGACAATTGAATATGAAACAAAATAGCCAAAGGTAGAAAGCAACACTCAACAATTCCCTATGGAAAACAACATAAACACTATAGCATTAACTGGGTATATGTAGGATCATCATGGAAAAAGCAGGCCCTTAAGTGGCAAAAAATTCAGAGAAATTAGAGTTAGTCAACTAGACATAAAAATTTGTATAAGTTATCTATATTATTTCAAAAATATGTAAGAATAGAATTTGTAGAAAATTGAATGTAGTTTCTAAACTACTAGGTTTATTTTTAAAAAAAATCTATTTGGTGAAATTTTGAAATTTCAATGGAGTAGTACTTAAATTTTAGGGGAAAAATAAGGAGTAGGTGTCTATCTGACCACCCTAACCACAATAAAATGATAATATTTTTTTATAATATTTTAGATATAAGTAGAGGACTCATTTTTTGATGTGATGCATATTTTTTTGTAATTTTTTTCGAAGTAAATAATTAATTATGATTTTTTTATTACAACTTTAAAATAAAATAAAAAACTTGTATGTCTGACCACCTTCACTTGGTCAAAACTTAATGAAATTCATTTTTTCTTTTCTTAATCATATATTATGTGAAGCATAGAATGTGGTGCATGTTTTGGATTCAAAAAATGTGATATTGTTTGAAAGCTATAGATGTTTTTCAATCAGCCTATCAATCTAGACTTTAGTCGTAATTCAAATAGAAAATTAATAATAATTATTTATTAAATTCAAAGTAAAGCATAATTTATATTGGTGGAAAAATGAGAATCTCCTTTAAAAACTCTTTTCATTTCATCAATTTTGGGTAAGAAAAAAGTCGTCAGCCACATACCCTACACATACCCATCATATCGCCACTTTTTGGCCTATCATGATCCTACACATACCCAAATATTTTACTACATTGTAACCATTGATAGAAAATGGAAGACATAAATGAAACAATATTGGTTTCAACAATGCCCCAAATGGAAAACCAAAAAAATAGAAGAATCCATAGAAACAAAACCATGCACAAAAAAAGAATGCCCGCACACACAAAAATTCTTTTTTTCAACAATGCCTTATGGAGAACAACCAAAGAATACATATATGCATATGTATATGTAACTCTATCTATCCATATGCAATGCATTTTTGATGGAGATTATAATGAAGGGAAGGCACGATGCATTTTTTAAAGGAGAATGTAATGTTGTTGCTTCTTATGCTTATGCATCATTCCTTCCTTCATTCCACTCTCCATCTAAAAGAACTTCACTTTCTTGATTGCATATGCATATATACATATGCATATGCATATGCATATATTATGAGGAAGACGATAAAGTGCTTGCAAACAACAACAACAGAACAGAGGAACACCTACTCTCCACCCTACCATACTAGGTCATGGAGCCCCATGGGCTCTCACCAAACCCCCGAGCAAGAACATATATATTCCACCACTTCAATCAATGGTGAAACCAATGTTTCTTATTACACTTAATATATAACCTATCATTCTAATAACTCATTTTTTAGGCTGAAAGAAATAATAACTAAAAATGTGCATCTAACTTCAAATACCTATATACTGGTTCACATTTTGTTTTACAAGAACAGATGTAGGAATTCCATGCCCTGGATGCATTTGTAGGAATCTATTGCACAAATATATATATACACACAAAAATAATGTGTGGGAATGTGCGTATGTGGAATTACATACAGAGGATAGGTATAGTGTCTACCACTCTAATAAATACAAAAATTCATGTTTAATATTACTCTTAATATACATCATACCATACATACAAATGTTATGAGCATCTAATCTCACAAACATATATATGAAACACACCAAAAGTAGGCCTGATCTCCACCCTACCATATTGGGTCATGGAGTGTCATGGGCTCTCACTAAACCCCTAAGCAAGAACATACATTGTCCACCACTATGATCAATGGCGAAACCAATGTTGCTTATTCCACCCAATATAGAGCCTATCATTCTAATAGTTCCTTTTTGAGGCTAAAAGGAATAATATCCAAGTCATGGAAATCAACATCATGGGTTGGATGCATATGTAGGAATTTGTTGTTTGAAAATATAAAAACATGCACAAAAAGAAAGAAAAATCTGCACATGCACAATTTTTTTTTCAACAATTCCTTATGGAGAACAACCAAAGCATACGTATATGCATATGTATATGTAAACGTATCTATACATATGCAAAGCATTTTCGATGGAGACTATAATCAATGGAAGGTATGATGCACTCTTTAAAGGAGAGTGTAATGTTGTTGTTGCTTATGGTTATGCATCATGCCTTCCTTCATTCTCGCCTCCATCTAAAATAACTTCACTTTTTTTTATTGCACATGGATATATAAATATGTGTATACATATGCATATATTACGATGAACACAATAAAGTGCTTACAAACACAAACTTAAAGACCCATAGTGTAGCTAAATAGTAAATAGAAAATATAAAATAAAACACAACAAAACAAGGCCTACTCTTCACCCTACCATATTGGGTCATGGAGCCCCATGGGCTCTCACCAATCCCCCAAGTAAGAACATACATTGTCCACCACTTTTATCAATGGTGAAACCAATATTTCTTATTACACTCAATATATAGCCTATCATTCTCACAACTCCTTTTTGAGGTTGAATGAAATAATAACTAAAAAGGTGCATCTAACTTTAAATAGATATATATTTGTGAACATTTTATTTTGCAAGAACATATGTAGGAATTGCATGCACTAGATTCATTTGTAGGAATCTATTGCATTGATATATGTTGTTGAAGAACCTAGTTCAAGTGAAGAAATTTCTATTACACCCTATTTAGATACTAATAGAATTTTAGGTGTGTTGATGGTTTCCATTTTATTAGTGTTGTATATTTCCTGTATGTGTTTTGGCTGGGGTTTTTGTGCCTAAAATTCTATTGGTATGTAAACAAGGTGTAACAACAATTTCCTCACTTGAATTGGGTTCTTCAGTTGAACTGGGTTCTCCAGCAATATGCATAGATCCACCTTTCTCTTTTGCTATATACTCTAGAATACATGCCAAAAAATAGAGTCTAGCATGATGCATTGGATGCATATGTAGGAATTTGATACTTGGAAATATATACACTAAAAAACTATGTGTAGAAATTTATTTACATGGCATTAGATGCAGACAATATACATATATAGATGAAAGGAAACTTATAGATATAGATACATGTTGAAACATGTGTTGAACAAGGAAATCTAACTTCAACCTTCAAAGAATCTCACAATCTTGGCTCACAACTTTGATAGTAGGTAAAGCCACAGAAGAACACCCAACAATGCCTTATTGAAAATTTTGAAGACTTTTGCTACCTCTTCTGACATTTTAAAAGGCAGGTGTTATTACAACCATCACTACATGGAAACCATACAATAGTTAATATTGATGCCAGGAGGACAAGCTTCTGTGAAGGTGCAAGTCTGACCATCCGTTGTGAAGTTTTTGTGAAGGTGGTTGGAGGTTATTTTGTGTTTTTTGCATGGGACAATGATTCTAAAAGCAATACACAAGTCTTGGTAATGGCACTATTGATCAGAGTGATGGACAATGTATGTCCCCTATGTACATATATGTATGTATATCATAGTAGATGCAAACAACATTGATTCTATAAGGCATTGCTAATTGTTGTTCTCTAGCTTAGGATATACTATTTCATTTTTGATAAGAGACTATTGAAAAGGCTATATTGTTTCATTTTCGATAAGGTACTGTTGAAAAAAGACTATGTTTTTGCATAGGTTTGTTACTATGATTTTTTGTTTGATGCCACCATTGATCGCAATGATGGATAATGTATTTTCCCTATGTGCAGATATGTATGTATGTCATAGTATATGCAAACAACATTGATACATAGTGATCCCTATGTTTTTTTTTGGGACATTATTGCAATGATAAGTTGTATTTTAAGTGTTATATCAAGCATTGATGCCACCATTGATCTAACTTTAGAAACTCACATGTAGCAGAAATATACTCTACACTTAGCCAACACAAGAATATTAAAACTATGGACATGAAATGACAAAATTATGGAAACCTCTAGTTGTGAGGTTTTCCCCTATTGTGTTAACTTTGACCAAAATTTTTGTCAACCATCTCGATTTTTAAAACTTCTAGGGGACAGATTTCGATCAAGAAAAAGGTGGTGGATTTATTTATTTATTTTTAAATTAAAAGCATTTGGTGTGTTGATAGAGAAGGCCAACAAAATTAAACATTGGTTTGCATCAACATTAATTGTTGTATGGTTTATCTGTGGTGACAATGTTTGCAAAGTAATAAAATAGTTTGTGTTCTTCTTGAAGGATAGTTGTTATTTGTTTAAACCTCAATAAGAATTTTTTACAATGGGAGGTTGTATATTAAGTTTCAGATGAAACATTGATGAAATCCTTATTAAGGCCTAGACAAATAACAACTATCCTTGAAGCCATACAAAAACAACCAACAACACCTTATCGTGAAGAACATGAACTATTTTATCACTTTCCAACCATTCCCACTGGACAGAAACCATAGATCAAATATTTTATTCAAGACCATAGAACAATAATCAACATAAAGAAATTTCTTTATGGAGAATAGCATAACCTATTTTATTACTTTGACAAACAAGAACAATTTTAGTAAATGCACTATGCTGCTTTCAAATAGGAAAACTACAACCGCTAATTGAAACATATATACCCATTCTTTTGTCAATTGTTGCAACAATTTTGGATGAATGGACATAGGGCCAAGCCATGCCAAGTAGCAATAATTTTTTGTGGAGAAGTTTAAGTATAGGCCTACCCAAAAAATTGTAGTTATCTAATGAAAAGAACAAGCATAGGAAGGAGTATATATGAATGTTGTATGCATCTAATTTCACATACATACATATCTACACATAGGGATGAATGTTTTCCATCTCTAATTTTACAAACATACATATGTACGCATAAGGAAAGTAAAATGAACAACAACAAAATAAGGCATGCTCTCCACCCTTCCTTATTGGGCCATGGAGCCCCATAGGCTCTTGCCAAACCCCCGAGCAATGACATATAGTGTCCACCACTGTGATCAATGGTGAAACTAATCTTTCTTATTACACTTAATATAAAGCTTATTATTATAAGTATGCTTCTTTGAGGATGAAACAAATAACAACTATCTTCCCAAAACAATAAACATGTGGAGGATTATATATGAATGTTTTCTACATCTAATTTCACATACATACATATCTGTGCAGAAGAAAAGAAGAATGAAAAACCACAAAAAAGACATAATTTTGCGTGTGTGTGTATTTCAAAGCAATAGATTCCTACATATACATCCAACGCATGCAATGCATATATTTAGAGTTGTAAGAAAAAATCTACATCAATATATATGTATCCAAAGTTAAATGCACATATATACACATTGTTGATTTTTGTTGAATAGCTCCAAAAATATTAGTTCATTTATGATTTCCATGTAGTGGAAATGGGTGGAAAGAAATAAAAGAGTCTACATATACACTTACAAAGGAAGATATATACAGATATATATGCATATAAAGTTATATGTACAAAACACACATATATATACATAGGTAGACTTCAAACATATGAATGGTGTTTGCATCTAATGTCAAAAACACATAGATCTACACATAGGAAATATAAAATGAAACACATAAAAAATGAGGCATTCTCTCCACCCTACCATATTGGGTCATGGAGCCTCATGGGCTCTCACCAAACCCCCGAGCAAGAACATAAATCGTCCACCACTCTAATAAATGGTGAAATCAATGCTCCTTATTACACTTACTATACATCCTATCATTCTAACAACTCCTATTTTGAGGCTAAAAGAAATAATAACTGAAAAGTGCATTTAAATTCATATTCCCCAAACAATAAACATGGAGAGCAGTATATATGAATGTTTTCTACATCTGATTTCACATACATACATATTTGCACACAACAAAAGAAACACATACTTTTTTTGTTTATATATTTCCAAGCAACAGATTCCTGCATATATGCATCCAACGCATGCAATACATATATATGCAGCTCCAAAACAAAAGCTACACCGATATATATATATATGAAGTTAGATCCACATATATACGAATTTTTGATTGTTGTTTAATAGCTTTGAATATATTATTTCATTTATGGTTTCCATGTAGTGGCGATAGTTGCAAAGCAATAAAATAGTCCACATATATGGCCACAATAATATTTAGCATTCTAAAGTTACCAAAGCAATTAAACAATTTTTGTTATTTACAAAGGGCATTGTTGATTGTTGTTCTATAGCTTCGGGTTATAGCCAAAGATAGAGAACAACAATCAACAATGCCTTGTAGAAAACAACATAAACTGTATAGTGTTGCAACCATCACCACAAAATGAAAGCCTTAAATGAAAGAATGATGATTTCAACAAAGACCTAGAAAATTATTTTTTCAATAGTAACCTATCAATAGATGTGAGAGAAAATATAGATAAGTTTAAATATAGATACATATGTTTATTTCAAGAGAAAAGGAAATAAATAGCACTTGGCAACATTGCTTCATGTATGGGTTGCATATATTGGCAATGGTTGCAATAATAGGCTGCATTCAAAACTTAGCACGATAATTGAGCAGTTTATGTTATTTTCAATAAGGCATTGTTTAGTGTAGAGTTGTAGCTTGAGCTGCAAAATATACAGTTATCCACACCTATACTTGTCAATGCATGTACGAATATATCTATATATATATACATATATATAATTTTAAATGAAATTGCATATATATGTTTTTTTGTGTGTGTGTATAAGTTTAAATGCAATTACATGTATCAACAAGTATAAATGTAGATATATATATGTGTGTGTGTAGGTAGACTCAAGCTAAATAAAAAAAAGTATTGTGCAGTAGGTTCTAGACCACAATCATGATTGAGCATCACATAGGAAATATTATAACAAAAATGAAGTTACATGCAACTCTAATAAAATGAAAGACACATATAGGCTACTCCCAAATGGATAGCAAACAAAAAGGTGAAGGACACATAAATAGCTCAAATATAAATAAGTAAGACTATATATTACAAGGACCTCTAATTCAAACATATCATTTTTGTTGTTCACTGGATGAACATGGAAAAGAGCCAATACAATTCTTAGTAGCAAGAAGGAAAAAAGGAACAGACTTATGGGATTGGCACCCAAGGGTTGTCTAGTAGCCTAGGGAGAGCTAGAGTCCACTGACATTGTTGGGGCTGCTCTTTAAAAAGGTGAGAGTTGCAATGCCAGTGGCTGCCTACGATCTCTATGTGACAACAACAAAAGGGCCAAAGGTTCAATTAAAGCAACAAAGGCTAACGAGCTCTATTCTCAATTTTTATTTAAAATTTTTTATCTTTCAAATTTTATGTGGAGAAATTAACAATATGAGTGAAAGAAAATAATATAAAAAAGTCACATTTTGAATTTAACTCTTTGTAAATGATTTCTAAAATAGTCTATGTTCTTGCAAAAAAGCCAACCAAGAACATGCATTGTATATCCCTACAATCAATGATGGCATCAATGTTCCATATAATAGTTGAAATACAGCTTATCATTCCAAGAATGTCCCAACAAAATAAACATAGGGATCAATATGTATCAATGTTGTTTTTATCTACTATGACATACATATATATCTACACATAGGGGAAATACATTGTCCATCACTGTGATCAATCGTGGAATCAATGTTCTATATAACACTTAAAATATAGATTATCATTCCAAGAATGTCTCAGTATGTATCAATATTGTTTGCATCTAGTATGACATACATAAATATCTGCACATAGGAGAAATAAAGTGAAACACAACAAAACAAGGCATTGTTCATCAGTGTGATTAATGGTGACATCAATGTTCAATAAAACATTTAAAATATAGCCTATCATTCCCTATGTGTAGATATGTATGTATCTGTTCTTTTGTGGTGATGGCTGCAACACAAAAAAATAGTTAATGTTATACAGTCTTTATTCTTTTTCCATAAGGCATTGTTGTTTATTGTTCTCTAGATTTGGCTATATTGTTTCATTATTGATAAGGTACTCATGGGGAAAATAATTTATCCCTGTGCATGGGTTAGTTACTATGAATTATTCTCTTTTGTGTGTTTTTTCCATCTGGGTCACTGTTGAAACCAATATTGTTTCATTTATGGTTGGTGTTTTGTGGCGAGTTACTGTGAATTCTTTTGTTTTTGTGTAGTTTTTCCATCTAGGTCACTGTTGAACCCAATATTGTCTAATTCATGGCTTCCATTTTGTTGCTATGGTTGCAACACAATAAAATAGTTAACATTATACATTTTATGTTGATTTCCATAAGACATTGTTGATTGTTGTGCTATAGCTTAGGCTATATTGTTTCATTTTTTATAAGGTGTTGTTGAGAAGGCTATATTGTTTCAATTTTTGATAAGGTGTTGTTGAGAAAAGACTATATTGTATGTTAATGTGAATATTGTTGGATTTATGGCTTCTATGTATTGCTTTTGCAACCATCTCCCCATGTAAGAAAAAATAAATAACCTCCAACCACCTTCACAAAAGCTTGACAACGGGTGATCGAACTTGCACCTTCACAAGAGCTCACCATTGTGGCATCAACATTAATTGTTGTATGGCTTCCATGTAGTCGTGACAGTTGTACAAAAGCTTGCCATTGTGGCATCAACATTAATTGTTGTATGATTTCCATGTAGTGGTGATGATTCTAATAGAACCTACCCTTTTAAACCTCAAAAAACATAGCGAAAGTCTGTGCAATTTCCAATAAGGTATTGTTGGGTGTTGTTTTGTGGCTTTGCTTTCTATTAGAGTTTAAGCCAAAATGGTGAGATTTTCTAAAGGTATAAGCTCGATAATGAAATTCAACACATGTATCAGTATTTTTAGTTGTTCTTATATATACTTGTGGACATGTTTGTTTGCATGTATACATCTACATATGCATATACATAAACATATATGTATGCAATTGAATTTTCTAAGTGCATACAACATGTTCATACAAGCATGTGTAGATATGTGTGTCTGCAATGCATTTGTGTGTATATGCATCGAGGAGTAGTATCACTAAAGCCATAGGTCAACAACCACCAGTGCCTTATCGATAAGAACATGAACTATTTTCATACTTTTCAACCATCACCACTAAACAAAAACCATACAACAATTAATGTTCATTCCAACCACCATTTTAATTTCATTGGCCTTCTATATTGACTTTCCAAACTATATTGAGTGCAATAAGAAACATCAGTTTCACCATTGGTGATAGTGGTGGCTAATGTATCTTTTTGCTTGGTTTACATTCAGTGGCAATGATTTTGCATGGGTTTGTTACTATGATTTTTTATGTTTTTTGGGTGTTTCCATCTAGGCCATTGTTGTAACCAATCTTGTTTCATTTATGGCCTCCATTTTTTGGTGATGGTTGCAACCCAATAAAATAGTTAATGTTATACAATTTATGTTGTTTTTGGACTTCTTTTGTTGTGTACCATATAATTTTCCCTATGTGTAGATATGTAATTTGTGAAATTAGATGTAGCCGACATTCATAAGTATGACAACCTATATATTAAGTGTAATAAAAAACATTGATATCACCATTGAATATCCTAGGTGATAATGTATGCATGCCTGCCACAAAATAACATAAACTATTTTAATATTGTTTTATTTATGGCATTTTTTGTGGCGATGGTTGCAACGCAATAAAATAGTAATGTTATACAGTTTATGTTGTTTTTCCTTCTTTTGTTGTGTTCCAATTAATTTTCCCTATTTGTAGATATCTATATTTGTGAAACTAGATGAAGACAACATTCATATGTACGACAGCCTATTTATTAAGTGTAATAAAAAATATTGATATCACCATTGAATACATTGGTGGACAATGTATGCACACCTACCAGAAAATAGCATAAATTTTTCCATTAATTCGACAAGTTTTAAATGCTAGGTCTAGAAAACTGGAATGAAACATATCAATCAATAAGAGAAATAGGTATGCACCTTTGAGTCATTCTAATATGCAATAATTGAATCGTGAAAATGTTATTATAAGTAAAACTAATAATATCTTTTTGATTGAACCTTATTGTCCTTATTCTCAAATTCCATGATTAAATCTTTGACCCTTAGATCCTTGTTATGCCAATTAAGTATTGTACGAATCATGAAACATTATTTACATAGGTAAACAAAACATTCACACTCAACAAGGTCTGGATTCTCTATATTTTCTATTCTCACATCCCATGTATGAGGGTTTCCCCTTATAAAATGATGAATTTATGGAGTGTTGGATTATGTCCAACTTGTACATCTTTATCAAAAACAAATAAAGAATAACATTAGGCCATGTTGTCTTCAAAACTAAGAAATAATTTTGCTTGATTACCATGGAAATAAGATCATTCTTCATATACCAATAAATAGTGAAGGTATTGATGAACTGTTTAAAATAGTTATTGTGTTGGAGATAGATATGACACAGGATCACATTTATTATTGGCTGGTTATTGATTGTGATGAAGTTATCATAAATTTATTGTTAGTTTATTGGTGCATAACTATGCTATTATATCTTGAATTTCATAGAAATGCCTCAGTCAATACATTCAGTTAAATCCAAAGATATGAAGCATTCAGGTGTTCAATTTTATTGCACCACAATTAGTCACAATGGAAAAAAATTAACGTATTGATTTATGTAATACATTAGTTCATGCATAATTTTTGGCAAGAGGTTTTATTCTAATGAATCTATGCCCAAAAAAATAAACCAAGCCTGAAGCACAACAAAAAATTTAAAATAGTGGATAAGATGGGGATAACCACAAAACAAAAGAATTCACTGCAACAAACACATGCATTTTAACTGGTTATATATTAAGACAATGGACAATAACTTATAATTTTTAACAAAAAAAGATACACATCTTTTCTTTTGTATTGGTTATGTCACTTATAGGTTTGTTTATCTTTTAGGTGTGTACCTCATTTTATTTTATGTTGTTTGGTTATATAGTTATGCTGCCCTATTTAACACATGTATTTGTATTTACAACTGTGAAATTTCCTTGCAACCATTAGCACCACATGGAAATCATAGATGAAACAATATTGGTTTCAAGAGCACCTTATTGAAAATAAAACAATGTAACCAAAGCCATAAAACAACAATTGGCAATGCCTTCTGGATAACAACATAAACTGTATAACACGACTATATAATTGCATTTAAAAATGAAACAATAATGGTTTCAATATAGACCAAGAAAATTCTTTGTTGAATAACACCTTATCAGAAAATGACCATATACACACTTACATATAAACATTCAAAATAGACAACACCAATTATGTAGATATAAGAGTATGTGGAAATCCAACCAAACAAGAAGCAAACAACCATATTGATATTAAAAACTTGACATATCTATATATAGATAAACACATGACCTCAAAGATACACGTAGAAAATGCATATTCAGACATAAACACTCACACCATAAATGAAACAATAATTATTTCAACAGCAACCCGGGAAATTCTTTTTTTCAACGGCACCTTATCAGAAAGGAAACAATATAGCCAAAGCTATAGACCAAAAGTCAAAAATTTCTTATGGATAACAACATAAACTCTATAAAATTTACTATTTAATTGTGAATCAAATATGAAACAATATAGCCAAAGCTAGAGAACAACACTCAACATTTACATATAAACATTCAAAATAGAAAACACCAATTGTGCATATATAAGAGTATGTGGCAATCAAATTAAACAAGAAGAAAATAACTATATTTATATTAAAAATTGGGCATATCTATGTATATATAAACACATGACCTCAAAGATACATGTACAAAATGCATATACATACACACTCACACCCTAATGAGACAATGGTTTCAACAACAACCTAGGAAATAATTTTCTTTAACAGTACCTTATCGGAAAGGAAACAATATAGTCAAAGCTATAAACTAGTAGTCAACAATTCCTTATGGATAACAACATAAGCTCTATAACATTTACTATTGTATTATGAATCGAATATGAAACAATATAGCCAAAGCTAGAGAACAACACTCAAAAAATCCCTATAGAAAACAACATAAACTCCATATTTCATTAAATATTTTATTGTATTGCAACCATTGACACAAAACAGAAGCCATAAATGAAACAATATAAACTATATAGCGCTACAATCATCACCACAAAATAGAAGCCTTAAATGAAAAAATAATGGTTTCAACAAAAACCTAGAAAATTCTTTTTTGAGCAACACCTTATCATAAATGACCATATACACACATACACACCCACACATACATATAAACATTCAAAATAGTGAACAACAATTGTGGAGATATAAGAGTATGTGACAATCAAATCAGACAAGAAGCAAATAACTATATTGATATTAAAAACTAGACATATCTATATATAGATAAAGGCATGACCTACAAGATACATGTAGAAAATGAATATACAAACATACACATTCACACCTTAAATGAAACAATAATGGTTTCAACTGAAACCTAGGAAATTATTTTTTCAATAGGACCTTATCGAAAGTGAAACAATATAACTAAAGCTATACACCAAAAATCAACAATGCCTTATGGATAACAACATAAACTCTATAATACTTACTATTGCACTACAAATTGAATACGAGATAATATAGCCAAAGCTAGAGATTAACACTCAACAATTCCCTATGGAAAATAACATAAAGTCTATAACATTAACTATTTTATCATGTTGCAACCATTGACACAAAATAGAAGCCATAAATGAAATAATATAGTCTAAGCTAGAGAACAAAAATCAATAATTCCTTATGAAAAACAACTTGAACTGCATAACATTAACTATTTTATCGCATTGCAACCATTGCCACAAAATAGAAGCCATAAATGAAACAATATGGTATCAACAGTCACCTAGATTGGAAAAACCGTAAAACATAAAAAATCACAATAACAAACCCATGCAAAACCATCACCGCAAAATTTGAACCATAAATCAAAAAATATTAGTTTCAACAAACTATATAGTCTTTTTTCAACAGAACCTTATCGAAAAAGGAAAAAATATAGCCTAAGCTAGAGAGCAACAATCAACATTTCCTTACGGAAAACAACATAAAATGTATAACATTAACTATTTCATTGTGTTGCAACCATTGCCACAAAATGGAAACCATAAATGAAATAATATAGCCTAAGCTAGAGAACAACAATCAACAATACCTTATGGAAAACAACATAAACTATATAACATTAACTATTTTATTGCATTACAACCATCACTAGAAAATGGAAGCCATAAATGAAACAATATTGGTTTCAACAGTGAACCAGATGGAAAAACCCACAAAACACAAAAAGCTCATAGTAACAAACCAATTAAAAACCTTCACCACAAAACACAAACCATAAATGAATCAATATTGGTTTCAACAGTGACCTAGATGGAAAAACCCACAAAAAACAGATGAATTCTCAGTAACAAACCAACACACAAACAAATAATATTTCCTTCCACCCATCGCAACTACACAAAAACCATAAACAATATTGGTTTCAACAGTGACCCAGATGAAAAACCCCACAAAAAAACACATGAATTCATAGTAACAAACCAATGCAAAAAAAAAAAAATTGTCTTCCACCCATTGCAACTACGTGGAAACCATAAATGAGACAATATAGCCTAAGCTACAGAACAACAATCAACAATTCCCTTTGGAAAATAACATAAACTATTTTTGAAATACTCTAGAAAGGGTTTTTTCAATATGCACCTCTTCTTGGTTACATCGAATGCACCTCTTCCCATTTTCTTTCTCTCTACTCCCTTCTTTCTCCACCACCTACAAAAAAGGGGAAAAGAATTATCACAACCGACACTTTTGTAGTGCTTTTGCAACCATTGCCCCATGCAAAAAACACAAAATAACCTCCAACCACCTTCACAAAAATTCCACAACAAATAATAACACTTGCACCTTCACAGAAGCTTTCCCTCCTCACTCACAACTCTGATACAAGTTAAAGCCACAAAATGACACCCAATGATCCCTTATCAAAAATTGTGTAGTCATTCACTATGTTTTCCTAGGTTTTAAAAATCAAGTGTTACTTACAACCATTGCCACTACACATAAACCATACAACAATTAATGTTGATGCCATCCACTGTTTAATTTTTTTGGCCTTCTCTATCGATGTTCCAAACACTATTAATTAAAAAATCATAAAACCTCCACGACCTTTTTCTCAACCGGTAGCCCGATGCTGGAATGATTGAAACCGGGAAGGATGACAAAAATTTCAACCAAAGTTCACACATATATCCTATCGGCTAATTAAAGGTTTATGTTTAATTGTCTCTACTATTTTATCATTATTCAAGTTGTGTGCTTGTTTCTACTAAATTTTTTGTTTGTTTATATGAGTTCTTTGTGCCTTCTATTGATGGTTTATGAGTGATTGATCTAGTTAGCCTCTATTTTTCTAAATTTATTGCTTAAATTATTGGGTTTAGGGTCCTTCCCCTACTTTTAATATCAAAAACCATTATTAAATTCTTTTAAATAGAATCATTTATATTTCTTTCAAAAGGAAAAACTATCTAAAAAAATTTAAAGTTCTTTTTAATTTAAATATATATATATAATAAAGATGTGCATTCTCTTATTAAAACTTTACTTACCTTTTACATATGGGAGGGAGAATTTAGGTTTAGAAATTTAGGTTTTATGTTTAGATGTAAGGATAAATTAGTTTTAAAAACTTTTTAAAAATGATATGTAGGGAGGGGAAAATAATTTAATATTAAGTTTTTCTTTTTTTTTTTGTTTTGTAGGATTTGCAACCATGGTGCAGAGGATGGATGGGGTTTAACTTTTCTTTAACTTTTAGGTTTCTAGTTGTTAGTGAAATGCCCCACATTTTGGTGGTGGGAAAAAGGCCTAAAAAAATTAAACTTTTTGCAAGTGAAAATAATTGGAAGCTAGATGTACATAGGAGGAGGTTAGAAGATTATTTCAACAGGGTTGAAGGAGGCTATGAAAATCAGGTACCTAGATGGGAAAATGCAATGTAATTTTTTTATGGATTTAGAAAGAAAAGAGGACAAAACTCAATTTTATTTATTTATTATTAAAAATGAAAACTTTTATAAATAAAATGATTATATGTATTGAATTAAAAAGAAATGTTGTATCAATTTTTAAAACTTGTATTGTATATGAAAAAAATTGTATTGTATATTTAGAATTTTATGAGAAAAGTATTTTGTAGAATATATGTGTTTTTATTTTAACTTTAGATTTGAAATTGTAGATTTAAACAATTTGTTTTTTGAATTCATTTGACAAACAACCCCTAATTTGGGGTTAAAAAAATAATTATTTGTGGAATGTATGCATGTAAATTTGATTAAAATCTTTATTGAAAAAACTTTGAATTTAGTTATTAAAAATATTGATATAAAAGATTAAAAGAAGAATTATTTGAAATATAAAGTTTCAAAATTAGTAACATATTATTTAGAAACTATAAACCTACACAAGGGTAAGAGAAAAAAATATTAGAGCTCTTCTTCTTGTTTCAGGAGCTCCTCCAAGGTGAGTGTTCCAAAGAGATGGTAAACCTTCAACAATATATCTCAACAAAGGAAGTAAAACCTACTTTGGTACCTTGAAAGGAATAATAAATGAAAAAACTAAACAAAAGGAAAAATCTGATCCAAGAGAAATCTTTGAAGGAAAATATTACTATTAAGATGAGAACCATGAGAAAGGACACTAACATGAAAGATGAGACACAATATTTTATAAAGGGGAAAAAGAAAAGAAAATACCTCTAATATTATGAAGATGACATAAAGCCTAGGGTAAACCCACAAAAGTGGTTTACAATTTGAATAAGGAAGGAAAACATGCAAAAAATGAACCCATGCCAAAATTGTTCTTTCTTAGGGTTCGAACGAACTCATCTAAAGAAGATTACAGTGAGAAAATTAGAGAGTGTGCTCAAACATAGAATGACTTATGTGAATAATGAGATAGACACATCAATAAATATAGGTGAGAAAGGAGTTACATAAGTAAATTCCATGTCTATGAATGTGAGCTTTCATTCTACGTGTGTACAAAGTGTTAAGATCCTCTTAAGGAGGAGGTGACAACTAAGCCTTTGTATTCCTCCAAAAATAAATTATAGAAATGAGTAATTATCACACATGTGTGAGAATACTCAATTAAGACAAAATACTTGTAGGGATTCCTTTGAAATATTTATAAAATTATTTGAATGCAAGAAATTAATAAATAATCTTCACCTAAGTAAAGATTAATTATAATAATAATGAAAAATTGGAATAGGGTAGCTTGATGTGGTCATGCACACTTGTATTCCTACACCTTAGGGTGATCTTAGTTCATAAGTGATGGTGCAATAAATGAGGAAGAAAGAATGATAATGATCATATGACCACCTATGAGGACTCATACCCTGCAGCATCTCCCAAAACTAGGAACTGAGAGTACAATATCATTATAAAGCTCAATAGATAGAAGGAAAAACACATTAGTGGACATGTCACCATCTTTTCAAACTAAGGGCTTAATACATATCTTGCATCTTGCTACATGAAATTTTTTGAAGGTAATTTTATGCATGAGATTTCATGCTATAAGAGCATTCAATTGGGGTTAATTATGAAACATTTTAAAAGAAACTATCATCATCCATGGCCTTTTACTTTAATATATTGATCATTTCTATGTTAAGATACATCAATTTATAGTTGTCATTAGTTGGAAAAGAGATGTTGTAGAAATCTGAGTTCATTCAATCTATGTCTTTGAAAGAATCCATAATCTCTTCTAGGATGTCATATAATGGAATGCCCTATAAATATATTAATTATTGGAATATCTCTATCTTTTAAACATGTGTTCAATCAAGAATTATGAGTGATAAATTCTTTACCTTGTTCTATAAAGCATAAGTTAATGAACCATTTCATCACTCCAAACCTATTAAGGAATACATTTTTCATGCATATCTATCAAGAAATTCACAAGCACATCAAATAAAAATTAAATTAAATTTATTTTAGTTGGATCTCCTCACCATGTTCCAAAGACCCATATTTGGCACAAGCAAAGAGGATGCTAACAAATACTATTGAGTTTAACTTTAAACATAAAGTTTTCATTTACAAAAAACCTATCTAAGGATTTGTTAACATAACCATTATTTGAATAGCCTATAATTAGTATATTTAATGAGACCATATCACATTGACACATTTAATCTAAAAAACCCTATGACTTCTAGAGTTGATTAAATTTTCCATGCATGTTTGTCGATACATTTGCCTTCATAATATCTCATAAAATTTTGATTTCTATTATTCCTTAATGGATCTACATATTCATGTTCAAAGCTCAAATTATAGCTCCTAATAGGATTATGCAAGCTCAATATTTCTTCAACTTGGATTTACACCTACTAAATGTATTTCCACAAAAAATATGACACCTTCTTAATGATCCCATTTTTTGTTTATCTAATAATAATTATAGTAGATACATCACATTTTATTGAATATTTTTGTGCGCTTTTTATTTCTCTATAATTTATATACATATTTTTTTATTATGCATTAAAATCCTACCCAAAAATATTCACTTCCAATGACATAACCCAATTTTTATTACATTTAAATTATAATATGTTAAATTGAATTATTGAGGAAATTCAATATGTTGAATGAAAAAATTAGATATTTTTGAAAAGTTTGAAACAAGTTGACCATTGTTTGACTATGTGATCTTTTGAACTATCTTATACTTTATCATGATTGAATGTTACTGGTAAACTATGTAAGTGCAAGTGTGTGCAATTTAGGATAACAGGTTGAAGGACGAGAACATAGTTGAAGTAGGATCGTTTAGCCAGATCGGACCAAAAGCTTGAGGGAATCTGGTTGCACACCCACAAATGGAATGATGTTTGTATTTGAAATTTCATATAGAATATTTTACTGACTTCATTCTAGTTGATTCAATGATTGAAAATAAAGGCTTATGGAATGTTAAACATTATGATTTTATATTCAAATTGTTTATCTTGATCTTGTCTTTGTTTGAATTTGAAAAAAATGATAGTATGGTTAACACATATATGTATGTATTTAAAAAAAAAATGATTAGAGTATAAGTATTTCATTTATAGGCTATTATTTGAATAAAATAAAAGCTTATTTTAATATTTGAAAGAGATTAAATAGCACATTTGAACAACAATTTTTTTGTAGGGGCTTCTCTCTTGCACTTATAGGGTTTTTCACCTAAATGGAGAAAGGTATCCCATAAAAAATTGGAGGTTCACTCAAGACTAATGCTAACATGATTAAAATATGTTTAAATGGAATGTCCTAAATGCAATAAACCAAAAAAAGGAAAAGAATTATTAATGCAAAACTAATGAAATGCAGGATGTTTGAAAGCATATTGTGATATGCAAAAATGACCTAAGAATGCAAAAAAACTATAACAGATGTGAATAAAATGGGAGAGGTGCACCTAGAAACTAGAATGTGATACAGAGCAGCTATGGAATCCTATGGAATTTTTTGTTGAAGCCAAATAGGACACTTACGCCAAGTTGGGCGACTTAGTCCTGTTTCGGGGAGATTCTATCAGAACAAGTTTCAGCCAAAAGGGTATCTAGAAATACATAAATCAATTTTTAGGCTTGGAAATGGGACTAATTTTCCACTGATGGTGACTTAGTCCACCTTAAGCTTTCAAGAATTTCAAAGTTGTAACATGTAACTCTTGGTTTGCACTCTAGTTTTCGATATGTGTCTGATTCTGAATCTGTAGAAATCAGGTTGTAGAAGGTTTGCAAGTTTCTCTTATGACCTTGTTGACTTGAATGACTTTGATGAGATGATGACAATTTTTAACACCTTTCTCTTTGACAATCTACATACAAGACCTACAAAACACACATGCAAAGAGGGGGAAAAGTGTTAAGGGTTAGCGAATAGGAGTTTTCCTTGCTCAAATCCCATTTGGTAATCAAAACCTTGAAAATGAAATGAAATGAAGAGAGAATGATGAATGAACAACATGCAATGCTATAACGCACCAAACCCTTGATGTAGAAATTTGAAGATATACAAGTAGATGCTCCAATGTTGACTTAATAATGCCTAGAATGTTTGAGAATGATTAATGAGTGAATGTATGTATGCTAATGTATGAATGAATGTATTGGGGGTGAAAATGAGAGGAAAACCCTTTATTTATACTTGATTTTACAAAATTTCCCAAAAATAACACATCATGGGCTGACCTCAAGGCTAAGAGAATAATATCCCACCATAAATTTAAAATAATTTTGATTTTTGTGCCCAGTGGGACTAAGTCACCCCAAGTTGTGACTTGGTCCCACAAGCAAAATTTTAATGGGTGTCAAGAATTAAAGTGCATTTAATGATGTTTCATGAGATTATTGTTTGAAAAACACTTAAGTAGGACCAGAAAGTGCATTAAGGGGTCATTTAAACATAAGAAAGGGTCAAATTATTGATGACAAGCCTAGAAAAGAATGAAAGTTTGTTACAACACTTTACAAAACTTTGAAAATAAGGTTTGGTAAGTGATAAAAAGAGGTTTTGGGTGAATTATAATAAAAGGGTCCTAGAAAGATGTGAAAGTGGGTTACAACAGTTCACAAGACTTTTACAAGACATCATAGCATTTTGATTGATTCTCAAGAGTCCAAGACCTAATATGAATGTGTTGACCACATTACAACATTAAATCTAGGAAAAATTAGGGCAACATCCACAAGAAACAACCAAATGAGTGTAATAATGTCCAAAGATAATTTTTGTGTGACACATTTAGCCCTGACTTTACTGAGATGATTAACTTGCTTCAAACTCACTGAACCATCGATTTTTGGCTCTTAGGACTTCTCTAACTCTTCTAGATTTTTTCACCTAAAAGGAGAGAATTAGGCCAAAGATGCAAACTAGTTCATTCAAATAATGTTATGTGTGATGCTATATAACCTAAATGAAGTTAAA
The DNA here is from genome assembly GCA_007258455.2 of Sequoia sempervirens. NCBI lineage: Eukaryota > Viridiplantae > Streptophyta > Pinopsida > Cupressales > Cupressaceae > Sequoia > Sequoia sempervirens. The sequence goes on along the minus strand of VDFB02086081.1, from coordinate 35,069,146 downwards.
TAAATGTAATTGATCAATCTGAATGGATGAAAATGAATGCAAAAGTGAAATTAAATCTATGTTTGAAAACACACTCTAATATGCAAATAATGAAGTAAATGAAGAAATTATGCAAAACAAAAGAAAATAGGATGAATCAGAGTGCACTTGGATGAAGTGTGATGAATCTAGAATATTTTGGATGCTAGTTGAAATTACTGATTTTTCACAGTGGGACTCATTCACCCAGGATGGTGAATTACTCCTCCTCCTAGTGAAAAACTCTCGGAAGCAAGTTTATATTTGTCGGGATCCAGAATCTGACAAAATTCAAATTTTCAATCCTAATGTGGGACTCATTCACCATAGGTGGCAAATCAGTCCTATCCCAAATTTCAAAAAAATTAGGAGATAACTCTGCAACACTAGATCTGGAAATCACTATTTGTCAGGTTGTCGAAGTCAATTCTACATAAAACGGACATAAAAGCTTCTCCAAGCTTGAAATAGACTTAAGTTGACTTGAAGCATCTAGTTGACTTGTAAACCAATCTTCAACACTAAAAGGCTTGTCAAATCTACATACCTAGGTCTTCAAACAAACATGCAATAGGGGGAAAATGGTTTAAGGTTAGTGAATAGGGGTTTTCCTTGGTCAAACCCCATTTTGGTAATCAAACCTTTAATAAAATAATGGAATGCAAAGGAATGATAAACTAACAACATGCAATTTCTATCAACTTACCAAACCCTTGATGATGCAAATCTGAAGTAATGTCAATGGCTACTTCAAAGTACTTAAATAGTGCTTAAAAAGATGCAAAATGCTTGAATGCTTGAGATGTAAGATGAAATGCTTGAATAGTGAGGAGATGTAAAATGAGGTGAAAATAACATATGTATATACACTTGTTCCTTAGTTACCCATTCATACCTCATCATAGGCTGACAACAAGTAATTTTGAATAAAATCCCAAAAGAAAATTTAAAATATTTTGAATTTGGGGCCAAGGGGGACTCATTCGCCACCCATGGCAAATGGGTCCTACCTAGGACCTAAAAACAAGTGTCGGGAAATATGTTATATTTAATGTTGTTTATGAGGATAATACTCTAAAATACACTGAATTAAGTCATATGAGAGCATAAAGGGGTCAAATAAAGCATGAGAAAGGGATAAATAGTGAATATGTGTCTAGAAAAGCATGAAATCTTGTTACGAAGCTTTAGAACACTTCAAAATAGGACTTGTTTATGAATAAAAAGATGATTTTTAGGTGAATTGGAATTAACAGAGTCTAGAAGAATGTAGAAATTTCTTACAACACTTCAGAAAAACTTCACAAGACATAGTTCTTTGAGTTTTAGTACCTAAATAAGAATGTTCAAGCCATGTTACAACATAAAATTAGAGCAACATAGTTCCAACACCATGAAACAAGACCTCAAAGGCCATGAAAATGATAATGGGCCATTTTTCTATGAACATCGAGGGAAGGTTTCAAATGCACTTACGTTAGCAAGATGGAATGACTACGATCAAGAGGGATGATCAAGTCCCTAGGATGAACATCCCATGGAAAACTAAACATAAGAAAAAAGGAACACACAAGTGTTGAGATGAATTGGATGAAGCTTCGATCATCAATCCAACTAGTTGTGGATTAGATCTAGGCTGATTGTTTGAAAAAGAGAATGTAAGGTATGTGTAAGATCATCATGGAAAAAATAGGCCCTTAAGTGGCAAAAAATTTAGAAAAAATAGAGTTAGACAACTTGACATAAATATTTGAATAAGTTATCTATATTATTTCAAAAATATGTAGGAACAAAATCTATAGAAATTGAATGTAGTTTCTAAAATACTAGGTTTTTTTTTTTTAATCTATTTGGTGAAATTTTGAAATTTCAATGAAATAGTACTTAAATTTCAAGGAAAAAATAAGAAGTAGGTGTTTGTCTGACCACCCTAACCACAGTAAAATGATAATATTTTTTTATTAATTTTTAGATATAAGTAGAGGACTCATGTCCTGATTTGATGCATATTTTCTTGTATTTTTTTTTATGTAAATAATTAATTATGAATTTTTTATTACAACTTTTAAAACATATAAAAAACTCATATGTATAACCACCTTAACTTGGTCAAAACTTCATGAAATTCATTTTTTCTTTTTTAAATCCTATAGTATGTGAAGTATAAAATGTGATGCATGTTTTGGATTCAATAAATGTGATACAGTTTGAAAGATATAGATGTTTTCAATTAGGCTATCAATCAAGACTTTAGTAGTAATTCAAATAAAAAATGAATAATAATTATTTATTAAATTCAAAATAAATCATAATTTATATTGGTGGAAAGTTGAGAATCTCCTTTAAAAACCCTTTTCGTTTCATCAATTTTGGGTAAAAAAAAAGTCATCAGCCACATACGCTACACATACCCATCATATCGCCACTTTTTGTCCCATCATGATCCTACACATACCCTATATACTTACTCTAGGGCAATAGAACACATGATAGTCCACCAGGTGAGAAAGCCCAAATTTACTCACTTTGCGGCCATAGAACTAGTTGTCCACAGGGTGAGAAAGCCAAAAAAGGTAAGATACATATGCTAGTTGGTATACACTCACAAACACAAAGGTGGCTATGGGGAAAATTCATGTCACTTGGTGGGCTTCCCTCATCCATATTAAAGTTATATCTTTTGATAACTTTCACAAGGCACCACAAAGAAAAGTTCCCATGAATAAAAAGGAAAATACCACAGTCATTCAAGTTGTGTTATGCAAGGTGGAGAAAATGTAAAAATACAAAAAGGTAAACGATGTAAAAGAAGTTCAAAGGAGTCTTTTTCACTTCATACACAGATAGTTGCTTAGGGAACATTGTGTCTAATGTCTCCAAAAGAGGACCAATCAAATAATAGTATATTCACAACATAGAGGATGTAGTGCGTCACATCAGGCCACCAAGAGGAATGTAATATGCTAAGAAAGATCACACTTATGAAGGAAATCACACTAATGTCAACCAAAAAGTGATGAATGCATCATATAAATGACAAGGCTACACTAGGAATGAACAATGCAAATGAAATAATGGTAATTTATGCCCCCCACTTTAAAGGAATTGCTAAAATTCTGTGAGAAATTACTTTAAAGTAGAGAAGAAAATAAAAAGAAAAAATAAAATAAGACATTAGAGCCAACCTAGAAAACCCTACATGCCAAGTCATATGTTTCAAAGTTAGGTTGCATCATGTCAAGGAAAAATGAAAAAAAGAGAAAGGGAGTTTCCCCCAGAAAATAAAGCACACCAAACACATAAGGGATATGTGGATTTGGGGTCAGTATGTTCGTTGCTGCAACTTTTTTATGAAATAGCGTGGAACTGTCATCATTCCCCAAAGCACATAAAAATAGAAGAATGACACAAAGAGAGCAAAAAAAAAGGAGAAAAAAAAGTTCATTTTGGGTGACATTGTAGTCTCAATGCCTTACATCATCCCTGAAAGGAAAACACAAGTGAAATGAAAGAAAATGAAAAAGAAAAAAGAAAATGAAAAAGATTTTTGGTCAACATGAAGGAGATATTTTGGTATCAATTCATTGCATCATCCCCAAAAGGAAAACACAAAATAAAAATGAAAAATAAGAGGACCTTGTGGGTCAACATGGAAGAGACATAGGACGTCTCTATGCTTTGCATCATCCCCAAAAGGGAAAACACAAAACAAAAGTGAAAAATACAATGCACGATGGATAGAAGAATAGAGAGATATGAATAGAAAAAGTGTATGAAGAGAGGGAATATCAAACATACAATATGGGGGAACACAATACACACATGAAAAGGAAAATAAAAAGTGAAAAGAAAAAAGGCTAGTTAGGTGAATGCAAGTCAACCATCTAATAGGTCATCCATCTACCAATCATGTTCAGTGTAATGTGAGGGCAGTTGACTATCCAAAGGAAGAATTGCAAGCACCGAACCAGGAGTTGTGCCAATTTCTTCACTTGGTGGAGAGGATGTATCATTTAAGCTCATTGTAGATGAAAATAAAGAATTTAAATCATTATGCACTTCTTCATATATTTTTGCTATCATCACATCATCATAATCATCATCAAGATTAATGACAATAGGAGAACAAAAGGTGACGCTCATAATGGATGAATCAAAAGAAGAGGTTGTTGGATTGGTTCAATTTGTTGAGATTGTTGCACTGGACTGCCATGTGGCAGGTCAGGAGAAGGAAGGTGGTCATCTATTACTTCAGTCAAAGGTAAAGGTTGATTTTCTTTATCTTCTTGTATGTGAGATTGGAAAGCAAGGAGATGACGATGACGCCTTCGTTCCCTAGCACCATGATTTCTTTTTAAAAAAAATTGGAGTTGTTGAGGTGTAATAGCAGATTGAGTCATGATAAGTTTGTTTGCTTCTGAAGAGGGAAGAATAGAAGAAACCAAAGAGGATGGATCAACTACTTTATATTTGTATTTATACACTTGTTTAAGGTGAGGAGGCATGATAGGAGTGATTTCAGTTTCCCTTGGTCATTTAAACAATGGTGGGAAAGTATCTAGGGGTGGTTGTTCAGGAGGTTTTATGGTTTTCTCAATGTTAGACTTAGGTTGAATCATGGTTTCGTCTATGACAGGAGGTGTGGAAGTGAACAAGGATGCATTGCAAAGAGATAATGTGGCTATCTTTTTGGCTTTAAAATTTTGATAAGCTATGAAAAACAAGTCCTTTTGAGGGGTGATGGGTTCCATGGGTGTAGGCCAAGAGGATTCTAATGAAAAATATCCATTGGAAGATAAAGGATTAAAGCCACTATGGTGTATGGAGACTATCTCATTGTCATGTGGAAACTTCAAACACTTGTGAACAACTGATGAGACCACTTTCATTGATCAAAGCCAAGGGTGGCCAATCCACAAACGAAATTGGTCTGATTGTGGAATAAATGAAAATGTTACCTCCAAAGTTTTAGGTCCTATCTATAAGGGTAGCATGATTGATCCGATCGTAGGGCATGCAAAACCAGTATGTGTCCTAATCCATGTAGTTGGTTTATTATATTCATCTTGATATAGCTCTTGTAATACTAGAAACTCCTCTGTGATCATGTTCTCACCACAAGCAAGATCTATTAGTATCCCATTAGTGGGCTTATTATAGATTCTACGAGTTGTGTAAAGAGGACCATCAGGAAGCTTTTGTAGCATGTCTTAAGCAGAATAAGTGATATCAAGAGACTTAGGTGTTTGTCCCTTACGAGGGATAATGTCTATCATAGCCACTAGCTCATCCATAATACTTTATGTAGTAATAGGGGGAGGTGTATCATGTTGTTCATTATTTGTATTAATAGTCATTACATAAGTGGTTGAATGTTCGCTAGCCTTGACAAATGAGGTAGTATGTTTATGCATGGGATTAGTCAAAAATTGTAGATTCTGGGTAGGGGGTGCAACAGACTTATTTCCTTGATTACTAATACCCATAATGGACAGATGACCTGAAAAAATGAGGTATTGGACTAAATTTTTTAGATGCTTGCAGTGTTCAGTGTCATGTCCATTCTAGTGATGAAAATGGAAATAAGCATTAGGTTTGAAGGTGGGTGGTAAAGGTTTGTTTCGATCAAGCGGTCAAATGAGTGGAAAAGTTAGTAGGCATTGTTCAATTAATTGGTTCATCGTATTATGAAGGCTATTGGGTAGGGGAGTAAAATGTCTCTTCGTGTCCCCATAGGTATAAGGAACTGATGCTTTAATAGATGTCACTTGATTTGGAATGGGTTTGGTTAGCTGCAGTTGAGGTTGAGGAGGCAGATTAAACTGTAAAAATCCTCTATTTGGTTTGTGGAAGTTTTGTTGGTTATTTTGGTGTTGATTATTGTGTTCAAGTTTGTCTGCTCTGTTACAAGTGGATTTTAAATCATGACTTGAAACTGAATTATGATATTCTCACAATGTTGTGCATAAATGCATAAATGAAGGGAATTTCATCATTGTTAATTTATCCTTAAGGTGTTTGTGCAAGTTTTCGATAAACATCTTTTGCAGATGTGCATCAAGAATCTTGACATCAATTTGAGCATACAGAGATTGGTATCATGAGATAAAATGATCAGTTACTTTTTCATCTGTGTTTGGTCTACATTGCATAAGGTCAGCCATTGTCTTTTACGTGTCATGTGAACTTGGAAGTTACTAATGAAATCATTCACCAATTCATTGAATGAACAGATAGAATGATTAGGCAAGTTGGAAAACCATTCTAAGGAAATGTCTTTCAAGGTCCTTGGAAACAGTTTGGCTAACAGTTTATCATCAAGGATGAAGTCACTACACAAATTTGTATAGGCATTAACATGGTTGACAGGGTCTCCTTTTCCTCCATATTTCTCAAACCAAGGTATTTCTATCGCTTGTGGCATCGAGGTACATAATATTTCTAATGATAAAGGGCTACTATGGACATGATATGTAGGTGGAGTAGATTGACCTTGGCTAATGGTGGAGACTTGATGTTGCATGGATGAAACGGTGGTAAGGAGTTGTGTAAGAAGGGGATTCAAGTATGTGGGTTGACATGGAAGAGAAAATGGTGATGGAGTGTAGGTGATATGAGGGTAAGTGAAAGGAATACTATGAGGTGTGAAGGTGGTGGAAGGGACTTGTGATGCCACAAGAGAAGTAGGAATGCTAGTGGAAATCGAAAATAAGTATCCTGATGCATAGTTGTATGGACTTTCGGATTGGTATAAGTTGGTATGGAAGCTATGGTTGAAGGGGGAGGAACATGAGATCCTCCTTGGCTGATAGGAATGGTTGTGGATTGAGTATTAGAGGAAGCATGTTTATTGTAAATCTTTGCAATCTTCTTCATCACTTGCAATCCATCATCACTTTCAATCAAACAATGAAGATTATCAATGGCAGGTATGGAAGTTTGGGAAATGTTTTCAAGTGACAAGTCTTGTTGTAAATGTTCAAATTTTTCATGAATACTAATGACCTTGTCTTGAGGCAGAGAGTTGTTTTGGTTTTCAACATTCATTGGATAAAAAGGTGAAGGTATAGAAGTGGTATTTTCAGGGCCTAATGCACCATTTTCCATACTAGGAGTAGGAGTTCTTGAGATCCCAAGGTCCACAATGAAAATACTATCATGGGAAGCCATGATTCTAGAACTTCTTCTCACCAAAGTATTATCAACGGGGCAACAAACACTCATGCAAGTACCACAAAGGAGGGGTGAATGCAAATGAAAACTAATCTAAGAGTTTGAAATGAAAATAAAAAAAATACTGTGAACTATAACTTAGATCTAACTACAAAAAATAGAAATGCAGAGAAATGCCAGAAAAGTGCTAAAAATGTTGTTTGACAAGTGCAAAGGGACTAATTCACCCTGGGTGGCAAATGAGTCCCGTATGCAATTTTTTTGTACTTTTTAGAAATTTTAAAATGATTTTAATGTCCTACAAATGCAAAAAATGATACAGAATGCATAATTTTTCTTTTTTCAAGGGGATCCAATGCAAAAATGAAATCTAAATGAAGCTTTCACTAATGCAAGATAAAATGTCCTAAAATGCAAAAACAAAACAATATACTTATTTAATGTTAATGAAAATGCAAACTAAGATGCAATATGTAAATGAATTTAGAAATTCAAAGTGTTCAAAAGTTGGATTCACCAAAATGAACTGTAGATTTTTGGCTCTTAGGACTTCTCTAACTCTTCTAGTGTTTTTCCCCTAAAAGGAGAGAATTGAGCCAAAAATGCAAACTAGTTCATTCAATTAATGTTATGTGTGATGTTGTCTAACCTAAATGAAGTTACATGAAATTGATCAATTTGAATGGATGAAAATCAATGCAAAAGTAAAATTAAAGCTATGTTTGAAAACACACTATGATATGCAAACAATGAAGTAAATGAAGAAATTATACAAAACAGAAGGAAACAGGATGAATCCGAGTGCACCTAGATGAAGTGTGATGAATCTAGAGTATTCTAGATGCTAGATAAAATTACTAATTTTTCACAGTGGGACTCATTTTCCCAGGGGGCCAAATTAGTCCTCCTCCTAGTGAAAAACTATCAGAAGAAAGTTTCTATCTGTCGGGATATAGAATCTAACAAAATTCAGATTTTTAGTCCTAAGGTGGGACTCATTCGCCACAGTTCGTGAATCAGTCCTCTCCCAAATTTCTTAAAAATCAGGAGGTGACTCTACAACACCAGATCTAGAAATCACTGTTTGTTAGGTGGTCGAAGTCAATTCTATAGAAAACAGATAGAAAACCTTCTCTAAGCTTGAAATAGACTTAAGTTGAATTGAAGCATCTAGTTGACTTGTAAACCAATCTTCAACACCAAAAAGCTTGTCAAATTTACATACCTAGGTTTGCAAACAAACATGCAATAGGGGGAAAATGGTTTAAGGTTAGTGAATAGGGGTTTGCCTTGGTCAAACTCTGTTTTGGTAATCCAACCTTTAATAAAATAATGAAATGCAAAGGAATTATAAACTAACAACATACAATTGCTATCAACTTACCAAACCCTTGATGATCCAAGACTGAAGTAATGTCAATGGTTGCTTCAAAGTGCTTGAATAGTGCTTGAAAATATGTAAAATGCTTGAATGAGTGAGGAGATGTAAAATGAGGTGAAAATGACATATTTATACACAATTGTGCCTTAGTTACCCATTCATACCTCATCACAGGCCGACATAAAGTGATTTTGAATAAAATCCCAAAAGGAAATTTAAAATATTTGAATTTGGGGCCAAGGGAGACTCATTCGCCACCCATGGTGAATGGGTCCCACCTAGGACCTAAAAACAAGTGTCGATAAATATGTTGTATTTAATGTTGTTTGTGAGGATAATACTCAAAAATACACTTAATTAAGTCATATGAAAGCATAAAGGGGTCAAATAAAGCATGAGAAAGGGATAAATAGTGAAGATGTGCCTAGAAAATTGTGAAATCTTGTTACAAGACTTTACAACACTTCAAAATATGACTTTTTGATGAATAAAAAGATGATTTTTAGGTGAATTGTAATTAATAAAGTCTAGAAGAATGTAGAAATGTTTTACAACACTTCACAACACCTTCACAAGATGTCATTCTTTAAGTTTTAGTACCCAAATAAGCATGTTCAAGCCATGTTACAACATAAAATCAAAGCAACATAGTTCCAATACCATGAAACAAGACCTAAAAGGCCATGAAAGTGACAAGGAGCCATTTTTCTATGGCACACTCACACTAAAGTAGCCCAACATGCATATCAAAAGGGATCCAAATGCACTCATGCTCGTAAGATGAGATAACAACATTCACAAGGGGTGATCAAGCCCCTAGGATCAAGATCCCATGGCAAACCAAGCATTAGCACAAAGGAACACACATGATAATGATGAAAAGAATGAAAGGGGGAGAAGGAGAAGGAAAAAGAGAGAATCAGATCAAGCTTTGATTATTTTTCCATCATTTTGTGGATCAGATATAGGTTGTTTGTTTAGAAAATGCATATACTCACTCTGAGGCAACAAAACTCATGTCTATCTGTTAGGTGAGAAGTCCTAAAAGGTGAGAAACATACACTCATGGCTGGTATGCACTCACACACATGCAGGTGGCCATGAGGAAAATCATGCCTCAGAATGGGCTTCCCACTCAACCATACCAAAGCTATACCTCTTGATAACTTTAATAAGGTGCCACAAAGTAAAATGACAATTGGAGCTTCATGAGTCAAGCAAAACTTTGTATGCTTAGAACTCATCAACAAACTCGATGGAAGCATAGGCATGCAAGATTTGTTATGCAAGGTGGCCATATAATAAATGCAACATGCAACATGCAAAGGATGTACAAAGGAGTCTTGCTTAGTTCATGTGAGGTTTTAGCTTAGGGAACATTGTGTCTAATGTCTCCAAGAGAGGACCTATCAAAGGATAGAAAATTTGCAACTTAGGGGATACAGTGTGTCACATCAAGCCACCAAGAGGAATGTAATATGCTAAGATAGATCACACTCATGAAGGACATCACACCCAATGTCATCCAAAAAGCAACAAACACATTGTATGAAGTAACAAGGCTACATTAAGAACTAAGAAAATAAAAATACAAAATGATAATTCCAATGTATGCCCCCACTTTAAATGAATTGCTACACACCATACTATGAGAAATTAATTTAAAGTAGCAAATGAAAAATGAAAAGAATAAAGAAGACGTGAGAGCCAACTTGGAAAGCCCCTATGCTAGGTCATATGTTTCCGAGTAAGGCTATGTCATGTGAAGGAAAAGAAAAAGAAAATGAAACTTGGTTTCCCCCAAAAGGAAAACAACAAACACATAAGGGATCTATGGATTTTAGGTCAGTATATTCTTTATTGCAATGTTGTGTAAAGAGCTTGAAACTGTCATCATTTCCCAAATACATAGAACTAGAAGAATGACACATAGAGAGTAAAAACAAAGAAAATAAATATCCTTTGGGCTCAATATGGAAGAGACATACGGTTTCTTGACACTTTGTGTCATCCCAAAAAGGAAAACATAAGCAAAATGAAAAAGAAAAGGTGAAAAGAAATGAAAAATCTTTTGGTTCAACATGAAGGAGACATTTCGATCTTAATGCCTCACATCATCCATAAAAGGAAAACACAAGAAGAAGATAAAAGAAAAGGGAAAGAAAAAGAAAAGGGCCTTTTGGTTCAACATGAAAGAGACATGGATGTCTCAATGCCTTGTGTCATCCCCAAAAGGAAAACACAAGAAAAAGAAAAAAAGAAAAGGCGAAAGGGATGTACGACATAGAGAAGAATGAAGTTACAAATAGAGGAATGTCACAAAGAAAAAAAGAACATCAAACAAAACATCATGAGGGAACACGTTATGTGCATGAAAACACACAAAGGAAAAAGAAAAAGAATATGCAAAATACTAGTAAGGAAAACGCAAGTCAACCATCAAGCAAGTCATCTACCTCCCAGTCATGTTCAGGATATGTCAAGGGTAGGAAACTAGCTAAAGGGAAAAGAGGAAGTTTTGAACTAGGGGAAGCACCAGATTATACACTCTTTATAGGAGATTTATCATTTAAGTTCATGGAAGAGGAAACTAATGTATTCAGATCATTATGCACCTCTTTGTCTCTTTTAGTGATTCCATCATCGTCATCCGGATTAATCACAACATAAGTAAAAATGGTAATGTACAATGAATGGTGTACCTCTTGTTGTGGTTGGGGAGGAGGGTTGTCATGCATTGCTTCTATCAAGTGCAGATTGTGATTTTCTTTGTTTTCTTCTACTTGTAACTTGCGGTTAAGGGCATGCCATCTACACGTACGATCCCTAGCTCCTCTATTTCTTTTGGTTTTTTTGTCAATTTTTGTTTGCAAAAGAACGGGTTTATCAACCATAGGTTGTTTTTCTTCCCCAGGGGGAGAAACAAAAGGAACCATGGAAGGTTGGTCATCCACTTTCTCTTTTACTTTGTAAACTTGTTTTATTCAAGGAGGCATGATAGAGTTTTTATCATTGTCTCATTGTCTCTTGGATGACGTTGAGGAGGTTTCAAGTGTTGGTTGAGCTTGGTTGGTTGGTTCTTGTTTGGGTTGAAGCATTGTTTCATCTAGGATAGGAGTGTTTGAAGTGGATAGGGACATGTTGTGAAGAGACAAGTCTACAGTTTTCTTCCCTTTAAATTTTTGATAAGCAATGAAAAATAAATCTTGCTGAGGTGTTATAGGTTCTATGGGCTTGGGCCAAAAGGCTTCTAAGGAAAATTTTCCTTTGGAAGACAAAGGGTTAAAGCTGCTATGGTAAACAATGAATATTTCATTTTCAAATGGAAACTTTAAGCATTTGTGTATGACCAAATGGACAACTTTCATTGAGTGAGGCCATGGATGACCTACCCTCAAATGAAACTAATTGAACTGCAGGATGATGGAGAATGTGAAATCCAATGTTTTTGGTTCTATTTGTAATGGAAGGATGGTTTATCCTATCGTAAGGAAAGAAAAACCATTATGTGTTTTGATCCATGCTTTTGGCTTATCATAATCATCTTTTTAAAGATCATGTAATACCAAAAATTCCTCAGTGATCACATTCTCTCCAAAGGTGGGATCTATGAGTATCTTATTAGTGGGCTTGTCATAGATATGAATGGATATGTAAAGAGGACTATCAAGTAGATTTTTAAGTATATCATTAGAAGAGAAAGTAATATCAAGATATTTCTTAGATTGTCCCTTACGAGGGATAATGTCTATCGCACCTACCATTTCATCCATAGGATTAATAATGGTAATGTGTGGAATGGGATTAGGATTTTCATCATTTGTATCAACATTCATCACATCATTCTTTGTAATTTCACTAGCTTTGACAAATGAAACATTGTGTTTGGGCATTGCATCAGTGAAAATTTGTAAGTTTCAGTTTGGATGGGCAACAAACTTATTCCCTTAATCATTAACACCTGCAATGGATAGATGGCCAGAATTAATGAGGTCTTGCACAAGATGTTTAAGATGCTTACAATGTTTTGTGTCATGTCCATTTTGTCTATGATAATGGCAATAAGTATTGGATTTAAAGTTTGGAGGTAAAGGCTTAGTAGGATTGGATGCTTTAACGATAGGTGAGGTAATCAATTGTTGTTATAAAATTTGAGATGTTGTATTATGAAGGGTGTCTTGTAAACATGTGAATTATCTTTTTGGATCTCCATAACTATAGGGCATCATAGTTTTAATAGATGCTACTTAGTTATTGAAGGATTGACTTAGTTGTTGAGGGAAATTGAATTGTAAGAACCCTTTCTTTTTCTTTCATACTAGTTGGGAATTGTTTTGGTTGACATGTTCATATTTTTCTGCTCAGTTAGAAGTGAACTGTACATCATGACTATTAACTGAATTGTGATAATTGCAAATGGTGGTACAGAAGTGCATAAAGGAGGGGAATTTCATCATAGTGAGTTTTTCCTGACGTTTAGTTTGCACATTTTTTATAAACATCTTTTGAAGGTGTGGGTCAAGAATCTTGACATTGATTTGAGAATAAACCAATTGATAGAATGAGATAAAATTAGTTATCTTTTCTTCTTCATGTTGCTTGCATCTCGTCAAATCAGCCAAAGTCTTCTTGGGAGTCATATGCACTTGGAAATGATTTATAAATGCATCAACTAGTTCATTGAATGAATGAATTGAATTGTTCAGTAAGGATGAGAACCATTCTAAGGTAGTGTCTTTTAAGGTTATAGGAAATAGTTTCACTAACAGTTTATCATCAAGGATAAAGTCACTACATAAGGCGGTGTAGGAAATAACATCGTTAGAAGGATCTCCCTTCCCTCAATATTTCTCACATCTAGGAATCTCTATTTCTTGCAGCATCATTGTTCACAATATTTCCAAAGACAATGGACTGTCCTTTGAACATAATAGTTGAGTGGTCCATTCTAATTTTGGTTTATGGTGGATAGTTGTTTTTCCATGGATGGAGTTGTTTGGAAAAGTTGTGTTATGAGAGGGTCAGTGTAAGTGTAATGAGATGGAAGGGAAAGTGAATGGAATACTTATAGATGGTATTGTAGAAGAGGATAGCACATGTGGTGCCACATAGGAATTAGGGATGCTAGCAAGAATAGTTGAGGAAGGAATCACATTGCTAACTTTTTGTATGGTTGTAGTGACATGAGGAGTGGTATAGGTAGGAATGGAAACCACTATTGAGGGAGGAGGAGTGTAAGGTCCTCCTTGGCTAACCACGGTGTTTGCTGGTTGAGATGTACTAGAGGTGGAAGGAACATGCTTTTGGTATATTTCAACTATTTGTTTCATAACTTCCAAGCCTTCTTCACTTTCAAGCATGTGATGGATGTTTTCTATGGTAGGAATTTTGGTAGTTGAAATGTTTTCAAGACACACTTGATGTTGAATATGTGTTAAGTCTTCATGAATGTTAATGATTTTTATCTTGTGGGATGTGATTAGTTTGTGTGTCAACTTGAATGTTATTGGAAGGAAAAGAGTTGCTAAAGGTAGTATACATGCCTAGTGTACTAGTTGCAATACTAGGAGTGGAAGTTTTAGATAACCCAAAATCCACAACAAGTGTATTATCATGGGATAATATGAGCCTCAAACTTCTTCTAACTAAGGTATTAGCAATAGGACACCAAACACTCATGCAAAGGTTTCTAAATGTGGGTAAATGCTAATGCAATGTAAACTAAGAGCAACAAAATGTTGATAACTAAAATTCTGGAAAGCAACACAGAAATGCAAAAACAACAAGTAGAAATGTAGAAAATGATCTAGAAATGAAAAAAATTACAGTGCAAAATGTGCAATTGGACTAAGTCACCCAGGGTAGCGAATTAGTCCCAGTAGTGATTTTTTGAAAAAATTTAGAATTTTTTAATTGGATTTTATGTTTTTTATATTTTTAGATGCAAATACAGTATGAATATGTAGAATTTTTTTAATTTTCAATGAAGTACAATGCAAAAATGCAAGCTAAATTAGCTTTTCACTAATGCAATTTGTAAAACCCTAGGATGTAATTTAAACAATGTAAAATGCAATGAAATGCTAATGAAAGTTATTCCTAAGATGTAAATGCACTCTAAATCAGAAATAGGATGTTCTAAATGCAAGTTCACCAAAATGAACCACAATTTTTTGTAGGGGCTTCTCTCTTGCACTTCCAGGGATTTTCACCTAAAAGGAGAAGGGTATCCCACAAAAACATTGGGGTTCACTCAAGACTAATGCTAATATGATTAAAATATATTTCAATGGAATGTCCTAAATGAAATAAACTAAAAAATGAAATGAATTATTAATGCAAAACTAATGAAATGCAAGATATTTGAAAACACATTGTGATATGTTTAAATGACCTAAGAATGCAAACAAACTATAACAAAAGTGAATAGAACTAGAGAGGTTCACTTGGAAACTAGAATGTGATGTAGAGATGCTCTAGAATCCCACACAATTTGTTGTTGAAGCCAACTCAGACACTTACACCAAGCTAGGCGACTTAGTCTTGTTTCAAGGAGATTCTGTTGGAACGGGTTTCAACCAAAAGGGTATCCAGAAATACAAAAATCACTTTTCAGGCCTGGAAATGGGACTAATTTTCCACAGATGGTGACTTAGTCCACCTTGAGCTTTCAGAAATTTCAAAGTTGTAACCTGTAGCTCTTGGTCTGCACTCTAGTTTTTGATAGGTGTCCAGTTCTAAATCAATAGAAATCGGGTTGTAGCAGGTCTCCAAGCTTCTTTTAGGGCCTTGTTTACTTGAATGACTTTAATGAGATTATGACAACTTTTAACACATTTCTCTTTGACAAATCTGCATACAAGACATGCAAAACACACATGCAAAGAGGGGGAAAAGGGTTAAGGGTTAGTGAATAGGGGTTTGCCTTGGTCAAACCCCAATTTGGTAATCAAACCCTTGAAAATGAAATGAAATAAAGAGAGAATGATGAATGAACAACATGCAATGCTACAACTCACCAAACCCTTGATGTAGAAATCTGAAGATATGCAAGTAGATGCTCCAATGTTGACTTGATAATGCCTAGAATGCTTGAGAATGATTAATGAGTGAATGTATGTGTGCTAATGTATGAATGAATGTATTGGGGGTGAAAATGAGAGGAAAACCCTTTATTTATACTTTATTTTACAAAGTTTACAAAAAATAACACATCAAAGGCTTACGTCAAGGTTAAGAGAATAATATCCCACTAGAAATTTAAAATAATTTTGATTTTTGTGCCTAGTGGGACTAGGTCGCCCCACATGGTGACTTGGTCCCACCAAGGAAATTTTAATGGGTTTCAGGAATTAAAGTGCATTTAATGATGTTTAGCGAGATTATTCTCTGAAACACACTTAAACAGGGCCAAAAAGTGTATTAAGGGGTCATTTAAACATAAGAAAGGGTCAAATTATTGATGACAAGCCTAGAAAAGTGTGAAATTTTGTTACAACACTTTGCAACACCTTGAAATAAGGCTTGGTCTGTGATAAAAAGAGGTTATTTAGGTGAATTATAATAAAAGGGTCCTAGAAAAGTGTGAAAGTGGGTTACAACACTTCACAACACTTTTACAAGACATCATAGAATTCTTATTGATTCTCGAGGGTCCAAGACCTAATGTGAATCTGTTGACCAAATTACAACATTAAATCTAGGAAAAACTAGGCCAACATCCACAAGAAAGACCCAAATGAGCCTAAAAATGTCCAAAGATACATTTTTTTCTGACACAACATTATCAAAAAACAAATAAAATAGTAATATATATATATATACACATGTAAATATATATATACTAATATATGTGCAGGCATATATAAATAAATATATATATATATATACATATTCCATATAAAAATCAAATATGGATTGAAATTATAAATTGAAACTACTTGTTTCAAATAAAATTGAATGAGGACATAATGGACGAGTGGCATGTATCTAAATTTAAAGCCAAGTTAATTAAATTTGAATAAGTGGGAAGATAGATTAATGCCAATTATGAAAGAAATGACCCCCATATCATGTGAACAGTTAAGAAGGAAAATATTTCCATTTTGAAAGAGGAATCATTGGAAAATATCAAGTATTGGCGACGT
Source organism: Sequoia sempervirens (assembly GCA_007258455.2). NCBI lineage: Eukaryota > Viridiplantae > Streptophyta > Pinopsida > Cupressales > Cupressaceae > Sequoia > Sequoia sempervirens. The sequence continues at coordinate 35,052,427 of VDFB02086081.1, read as the reverse complement.
ATCTAGGGAGGAAGAAAGCAAGTGACTCAATAGTCTTGGGAATCAAATGAAAGCTAAGGAAAAGCTTTGATCTAGAGGTAAATCATTTTTTGTTTACAAACATGCTTGATTTCTCAGTAATCTCTATTCAAAAAACTTGCAATTATCATTTTAGTATACTGATTCTTTTAGAATCGGGGGTAAATTATTAAATATCTTAAAATCACTAGTGAAATCAGGTTAGAGTCAAGTCATTTCTTTTATGAAGATCAATAATTTTCTTGTTCTATGGTACCAATTCCTTATAAACCATTCTTGCATGCTTTAAACTGGTGCATTTTGTACCCTATCAACATGCTAGTCGAGCATGGCCAAGATAAGTTTTTCATATATTTTTTGCCTCTATCTATAATTTCTTCGATGTGAGTTTATCTAGCCAATTTATGTCTATTAGGATTAAATTTGAATAGCAAAAGTTTGTGCTATATGAAATGATGTAAAACAAAATTGTTGAATGTTTCCTTTAGGAAAACAATTGTATTATCACTTTTATTTTATTTTCATAGTATTTGTTTCCCATCGGCTAGGCCAAATAATGGATGTAGCACCCTTTGGGTGTATGGATTAGATTGAAATCACAGATCAATAGAAAAAACTTTTTTTATATAAATCACATCGTTCACCACGAATAATGGAGGAATGAATATATATTTTGTTCCATTCTTGTATTATGTTGTATCGATTTGTAAGGTCAACTAACTGCATGCTATTGATCATAGGTAAATTCTTGCATATTGAGCTATGTATACCATTAAAAGGAATTCATCAAAGATTGACCATTGATATTGTTTATGGTAAAACTGAACAGTCATTCGACTTTATGTCATTCTTTGGAATGGAAAATGGCTTGACCATTTATTCTTTTTCTTATAGTCACCAACAGGAAACACAAGTTTTTATATAGCCTTAGAAATAATGAAATTGTTCAAAGACTCTCTTATGTTTATGTTGGTCTTAAAATGATAAGAATTATTTTTAATACATTTATTACACAAGGGTACTAGTATTGTTTAAATTTTTGAATACTAGAATGATGGAGACTCTATTCTTTTGTATGTAGTACTGGATAGCCTAAATATGTTAACAAAACATATTGGCATAGTAACTTGTAAACTTGTTCAAACATCATTGTTTTTCTACAAATAACATTGTTTTACTACAAACAACATCCTTTTGCTATAAACAACATTTGTTTTCCTACAAACAACATTTGTTCTGCTATAAGCAGCATTGTTTTGCTACAGATAGCATTGTTTTGCTACAAATAGAATTGTTTTTCTACAAACAACATTATTTTGCTACAAACAACACTAGTTTGTTGTAAAAAACATCATTTTGCTACAAACATCTTTTTTCTATAAAAAATATTTGTTCTACTACAAATAGTATTTTTTCTACTATAAATAACATTGTTTTGTTATAAATAGCTTTGTTTCATATAAACCACATAACAGTATGTGGAAACTATTCAAACAAACCTGATCTCAGTTCTATTACTTCTTGTATTACCGAAAAATGATATGTCAATATGTAACATTATTTTGAATGGAAGAAATATGATATAATGGTGTCCATTTTAGAAAGTATGCACAAATTAATAACTTAAGTTGGAACATATATTTTCTATTCACATAGACCTATGTCTATGTACATACACATACTTGTGACATACCTTCTTTTGTTACTTATCTATTTATTCTTAAATGAATATCGAATTACATTGAATGTAATCATGTGACATGTGTTTGAAATGAATGGATAATGTATTGATCAATTCCATTTGAATAATATTTCTAATTTTTATTAAGTTTAGGAAATAAGTAGACTAAATTACTTTTCCATAGATATGTGTGTAAAGAATATTCTCTTTATTGAGTAGAACTACAACACCTAAGTAGACTAGAGCACCTCAAGGTGGATGCTGCTAGAGGATAGATAGTTGCTAAGGTATAAAATGTGTCATTGAAAGTTACCTTTCAGGATGGGTGTTGAGATGGACTTTAGAGAGTATAGGTTTTTTCTTTATCCAAAACCTATCTTTTTTTGTTACAACTAATTTTAATGCTTGGCCAAGAACTTAACCCATTATGTATGTATGGACTTTGTGATAATGCTCTCTGTCATTCCTAGCATAGATCTTAAATTTTTCTAAATCATAGATAGATATGCATGTTGATGTTTGGGAACACACCAGATTCCACGTTGAAGATTATTCTCTTGCTAATTTTTTTGTGCAAGGTTAGGCATTCTTCAAGTAGGAAGAATTATGTGGAAGCATAAGCATTGTGGTTGGTCGGTAAAACGCTTCAACCACATTCTTGTCCACCAATTGAAGTGATCATCAAGAGGAAACCTTGGATATTTTCATGATTATCATGTACTTTGTTGTAACCTTGATGTAAAATTGTATATTGTATTGACTTTGTGGCCCAATGATCCAAGTCAACTTGGATATTATAATTGACATTTTGAGATGACTACATATTATCATGACTCTTATTTTAATTAGACATGTGTTGCTATGATTGAAAATAGCTTCTTAGTTATGTCTTTTTAAAATTATATATTCATAATGTCATTTGCAATAATATAATTAAGTAATAATTAGAATGGATTATTACATTTGGTACATCAGAGCTTAGGGTTCAACTCTAGGTCTTTTGAGTCCACAATAGCCATGACTAGGGGATAGTTGACCCTTGACCAAATTTAGTTGTCCTAAGGATTGAGAAAACCTAGATTGAATGTAGGTATAGGAAGGTCTAAGTCAGGAAGAAAGAAAGGGAAGACCATTAGGACCCTGAACAAGAAAGTTGTATTGGAAGAAAACACCGAGATTGAGGCTTAACCTAAGATTCTTGACGATGAGACTCTAGCTCAAGCCCTCACTCGAGTTAAGTTTGAGAGAGGTAAGAAGATTGATGAATCAAAGTGAACACCTAAGATTAAGAATCTTTTAGCAATCAGAGATGCCACCTCTAGGGTGTGCAACAAATGCGCCCTTTTTCACTAAAGAGGAAAAGGAGAGCCTCATGCTCAACCCTCTTCTTTTTAGAAAATTGATGTAAATTCTGTCAAGGACCTGGAGGAGTGTCCTCTCTCTAAGAATTAGAAAACTGACTAATGCAACAAGAAGCTTTTGTATATAAGGGTCTATTGACCCACACTTAATATAAATAAAGTAAAGTGTTATTTTGGTGTGTTCAAATGAAGAACTCCAAAATATGTTTACTGTGCATGAATGTGTATGTATTCAATGAATGAGTGATATATGCATGTGTATGTAATGTTATGTAGAATAAGAATGTTTTCTCATAGAACCCATTGTTAAGTTATGATAGATGTGAAATGTGATGCAATTCGAGTGTGAGTCAGCATGGTGACCACTAGGCAAGAGACAGGTGGTAGTTGGCTAGACAACAGACCAAACAAGAGGCTAGAAAAGATTCTAGAGCTTCTGAACAAGCAAGAGGCTCATATGAATCACATAAAACACGAGATTTGAGTGGCATACAAGGACCAAGTTCACAGGAATGTATAAGTCAATTAAGTGAAGAACTTGGAAAAAATCTCAAAAGAGTAGCACTGCCTAAGTTTGATGGTAAAGCAATAAGAGAAAGAGTAGAAATTGTAGAAGTTATCCAACCTTTATAACAATTCAAATCCTAAGTCATGGTTTGGGAACAAGAATTTTCATTAAGGAGAAAAAACCATTAGATCCCTAATCTCAAGAGGGGAAGTGAGTTGTAGGAGAAAGGTGAAGGTGGTAATGGTGAAAAGAGAAAGAAGGAAAATAATAACAAAGGAAAAGATGACCAAACGTAGAAGGGATTTAGAGAGGACAAACTAGGAGGTTGCAAAGGGCCTCACAATAGGTGCTACACTTCTGGAGGTGATCATTATGCCTCAAATTTTTCATAGTAGTCAAATTCGCAAAGGGAAGGAAACTATTAGTAGTCTCAGCATATCATCAAATCCATGCTACAATGGGTAACAAGCAAGAAAAGTATCAGGCTTCACCAATACAGCTGACAGGTAAGCTCTATGGTTGAACTATCTTTATTTTAATTGATACCAAAGCTATTGAATGTTTCATAGACCGTATAGTAATATCCAAGATACCCATTAGACCTGGATGCATAGAAAACTCAAGGATAGTCTAGTATAGAAACCAGGTAGAGTAGAGCGTAGACACTTACCTCTTTTACAATGAGTTAGAGCTTCCAACCTTCCAAACCTAGGTCAACCTGTATGTGGCACCCTTAGGCTCATATGATGTAATTATGGGAATAAATTTGTTAATTGAGTATAAGTCAGTAGTGAATTGTGAGGATAAGGTAGTTAGTTGTCTGGATGATTACAAGAACCTTGTCAATATTTGTGGGATGCAAAGACCCTTAGAGCTTAAAAAAATATCTGCTATACAACTCAAAAAGTCTCGTTGGAAGAGATGTGCTATTTATGTTGTGTATATCAATAGCCCTAATAGCAAGGAACCGTATCTAGATGACTACCCTATTCTCAAGGAGTTTTGAGATGTATTCCTTGATGAACTCATCGAGTTACCTTTGAAATGAGAGTTTGACTTCTGTATTGACCTTGTACCAAGATTTGAGCCTCAATCCAAAGCACCTTATCAAATGACCACCAACAAAATCCATGAGATGAAAGCCCTATTATTGGAATTGTTGAACAAGGGGCTGATAAGACCCAGTGTGTCTCCTTGGGGAGCACCAATTATCTTTATGCTAAAGAAGGATGGAACCTTGTGTCTTTGTATAGACTATAGGATGTTGAACAAAGTGACCATCAAGAATCGATCAACTTTCGAGGATCAATGAGTTGTTTGACCAAATGAAGGGAGTGGGAGTGTTATCCAAAATTGATCATAGGTCGGGATACCATTAGTTGAGAATAAAGGAAGAAGATATTCAAAAGACTAACTTTCGAACTCGGTATGGACATTACATGTTCATTGTGGTACCTTTTGGTTTGACCAATGCAGTTGCAGCTTTCATGAACCTCATGAAAAGTGTGTTTAGAGAATGTTTGGATGAATTTTTTTGGTTTTTTATTAATGACATCCTAGTTTACTAAAATTATATTGAAGTGCATGATAGGCACTTGAGGATAGTTTTACAACACCTAGGAGAAAATAAACTCTTTGGGAAGCTATCCAAATGTCGATTTTATCAAGACAGGGTACACTATTTAGGCCATATTATTTCAGCTGAGCGAGTCTCTATAGACCTTGAGAAGATCAAAGTGATCATGGAATGGATGGTGCTTCAGGCTATGTCAGAAGTTCATAGCTTTATAGGCCTCAAAATATACTATATAAATTTTGTGCAAGGGTTCTCCCAGATTGCATCTCCAATAACATCACTCCAAAGAAATGGAATGTGGTTTGAACGGACCAAGAAGTGTGAATAGGAATTCCAACTTCTAAAGGAGAGGCTCACGAAAACACCAAAGTTGACCATCTGTTATCCTAATGGAAGATTCACTATAATAACAAATGCTTTAGTCAAGGGATCAGGAGCATTACTAATTTAGGATGGACATGTGGTAGCGTATGAATCAAGGAAGCTTAAACATCATGAGGTGAATTATGCAGTGCATGATATAGAGTTGGCCGCAATAGTTCATGCCTTGTAGATGTGGAGAAATTATCTCTTAGGGAAGCCATTTGAGATCTGTCATGCCTTGCATAACAACCCCATTTTATTCTAGAATAAAATAGGTCCCCTTTTTCTTTTCTTTTTGGCACTTGGTTTTCTGCCTTGGGTATTTTCCTTTCAAAGTTCTATCGGAGGCAGAACTGGGACCAATACCGGACTTGGAAATTCCTTCTAAGTTTGGGTCTTGTTCCATCTCGAGTTCCAGTTCTGACAGACCTTGGTTTTCGTTTCTTTTGTTTTTTGTCAGAGTCGTTTCTGGGCCCAGTTCAAAATGTTGAATTTTCTCAAGTTCCTCATTTTGGTCCCGTTCCGGGTCTGACCCCGCCTTTTCTTTTCTCTTCGTTGGTATTTGTCGGTTTGTGTCCTTTTCCTTAGGTGTTTTCTTTTTAGACTTGGGAATTTTGTCTCATGTGTTTTGGCCAACCTGAAACCAAAATCGATTCTGAACTTGGAACTTCTTCCAAGCTCCATTTTTGTTCCTTCCTTGGCCCCGGTCCTGCCGCTTTGGTCTTCTCTCCCTTGTGCATCTATTCACATTGTTCTGCTTGTCCTGTTCTTTTCATTTTGTTTCCTTTTTTCTTTATCGTGGGGTTGTCCTCCCCTTTCCTCATTCTCTTTTTGTTCCTTTCTTCCTCCTCTTTCAGATGACACCAGAGGTGGGTTCGGAACTAAATCTGAACTCGAAACTTGGAGAAGTTTCTGGTTCAGATTTTGGTTCCAACCCCAGTTCCACCTTGTTGGTCTCTATGCTCCGGCTCTGGTGGTTTTTTATTCCCATTTTTTTTGTGTTTTGGGTATTATCATGGATGCAGATCTAGGATGGGGTATGAACTCAGGAATGTTGATTATTTTCCCTAGCTCATTCTCACCCCAACTCTGGTCCTGTTTCCGGTTTCCTTTTGGCCCCACCCTCGCCAGTTTTGAAGGTGAGGGATGTCACATCTACGTCAATGTTTTGTCCCGATCCCGATTCCATCGGGACTTGTTTAAATTTTGCATCCCATTCCCATGTAGGGTCCGCCTCTACTGGAGTTAAGTTTCTTTTTGGTAAAAGGCATGATATTAATGTATTGTTCTAACGAAGACCTTGTTTTACAGGCTCAAGTTCTATGCATGGTGATTTGTCTCTGGGAGTCAGCCAGAATTTTGAGTTCAGTGGAAGGTTTCGGCGATGAGGTGGAGTTTCCCTGAAGGAGAATAGGTTCATCACCGAGAAAACATTGGGTCGCTATAACATCTCCCCAACCACGGGAAATCATGCTGATTGAGGGAGGTTGCGCATAAGGGGGTTTTCAGGGAAGGTTCACGTTCTCACTATGAGGTTTCGCTGACTCATGTGGGTCATGCCGACATGGCAAGGGGGAGTCTATCGGTGGTCTTCAGCAAAAGAATAGAGATATCACCATGAAAAAATGGTCAACTAAGTAAAACCTTCGCCAAGACACTAGATGTATGCAGGACATCTCCCCGACCGGATAACGCTACGGTGACGCATGTGAAGTAAAAGAGCCCAGTCGGCATAACTAAAGAAGGGTTTTAGTGAAATGAATGGATGACCAAGAGCATGGTGATGCATAGTGTCTGGCCTAAGGGGCGAGGTCTCGGTGACAAGAGCGGCTTTGGTGTAGGGATCTGATCTCGCGACAAGATCTTGGCAATGGGTGAAGGTCACACCAAAAGGAAATGAGCTCGGGGAGAAAGTGGGGGTTTTCTGAAGGATTAGAGCTTCCCCATGTGGTCTTAGTGAAGGGTTAGTGTCTCACTGACATATGATATTGATTGGACCACTGTTGACTGCTCGAGAAGCTCATGTGGCGTAGGCCCGACTAATTGTGAGGAAATTTGCAGGATGCAAGTAATGTGGGATCCTTCTGAGATCATGAGCCAATGGACCAGCTCAGGAACTATGATATATGGATCTAAAGAAGAAGCTCAACACTCTGCTTCCATGGGAGTGGTCAACATGCAAAATAAGCAGAGAGCCGAAGGTAGAAGATAAAGCCGTAAAAAGAGGGGATAGCTATGAGATCTGCTGGCAGAGGTAGCTCAGAATTAATGATGATACTTTAGGGCACTCAAAGCTGCTTCGCCGGAGTTGGAAGTTGAACACAGAGGAATGGAAGTTATGACAATAGCTGTACAAGATCTGTAGAGCACCTTAGGGGACAATCTTCACCGACATAAGATAGCAAGGATTCAGATTTATTACGTCTAATCAACTTTTGTTAAAGATCTGGGCTCTGACTTCCTGACACCACGGGATATTTTGTAAACCCTAATAATGGGCGCCGACATTCTTCTTAGGGAGATGTATATATGGCATTCTTACCTCTTTGTAAATGGGTTTTTTTTCTATAATTTTAGTGTTAGCACTTCTAGATTAGAATGTCTAGGTTTAGAGAAATATTTAAAGCTAGAACTGTTAGGAGTTAGTCAGCTAGCAAAAGGAGATCGAGTTGCATCTTGATTCTTAGTAATGAGAGCTTCTCCTATCTTCTTAGTTAGCAGTTAGATTTTAGTATAGCTTGTAATGTATTTTCAAATTTCTTCTAGTGTAGATGGAAGAAATATGAAGACACAGGTTTTATGTACACTAGTGATTGTGCCAAATTTGTAAATGTTGCTTATCTGTATAACCCACAGTAGAAGCAACCAGATTCAAATCTACTTCATATTTTATTCCAGAATGGTATTTATCTAAAATTAATCATCTAATTTTGAAAGCTTTCAAGGAATGAAATCTCATTTTGTGTTTTGCTTAAATGGTAGTTTATAATCAGTTGTTAAAAATTAGCACTGTGAATGAATGATACTGTGTGTTCATCACAAGTTCATTTGTTCTTCAATTTTAGTTTACAAATTCCTTGAAAGAAAATAAGTTTGGTTAAATTGGTTGAACTATTGTTCTTTTTTTGTTCCAAAACACTGATCCATCTTTTTGTATTTCTTTATAACCCCTAGTTAGAATGGGTTTTATTTCATGCTTGATCTTAGAACAATCCAGAAGCCCAACACCAGCAGGCCCCTTGAATATTAATATTACATTGACCACTTAGTAACATCAACATAGTTGAGACCCAACTACCAAGACCTTGGGAGCTAAGGCATCCATGTGTTGCCTTTCTCTTTTAGAAGAAGCAGAGTAGCAATATTCTGCTTGCATTGTTTTGGTGCCAGAATCGCCATCAATAGGAACTAGCGCTAGAGGGAGGGCAAGAAGGGAAAACTAGATAAAGTTGGGTCATCTTCGCTAGAAAGGCCCCACAGAGTTCTTCGGTCAACTGGGAATTCATCATCCTTCATAGAACTCAAGACCACAACAAGACATAAGTATCATAGAACTGGGGCAACCATCATACCACCCTTATCAACTCCGCTCACTCCACTAGGATTTTCACTAATACCTCAGCGAATACCCATTAATCCATCTGCCAATTCATCTCAATTATCATCACAACAGATTCAACCCATACAATAGTTGGCTCAACCACCACCACCACCACCAATGGCTTTCTTTCAAAATAATCCCTCTCCATTGGAGACTATCCCTGGAGGTTTTCACGATATGCCCAAAAACCCTGAGAAATTTTTCCCTAAGTACATCCATGGTGAATCACGAAGTGTCGAAGAGCACATACAAGCTTTTAAGGATGCTTGCACAAGAGCTCAAATAGCTCACCACGATGTAGTTTTCATATTGTTCCCTTACTCCTTAGTGTATATGGTATATAATTAGTACCTTAACCTTCCTCAAGGTTCCATTCTAACTTGGACACATTTGGAAAACACCTTCATTAACCAGTTCAAGGTGTATGTGGATCTAGCTCTTTTATATCATCAGTTTGCTACTATAAGGAAGGAACCAGCTGAATCTTTTCCTTTATTCAATACTAGGTTCCAGTGAATGTATAAGAGATTACAAGATCCCTATCTTGTTACTAAGAACAATGCTATCCAGGCATATTTTCGGGTTATAGACCCTTTGCTAGGTTTGTTATTGTAAAGGACATATCCAGCAACTGACATTGATTCTCTATCAAAAGTCTATCATTTGGCTATTAAGCTACAACAACAAGTTAGTTCTCAACAAGGAAGTCTGGGAGGAGGTTTCCCTTCAATGGGATATCAGATGCATAGCTCAAATCCTTTATTCAACACTGTCCCAAGGATGTCTCCTTCTCACTATGGGCCTATGTCTAAATTGCAAACCCAACCACCTGTCCCATTCTTTGCTACTGGAACTTCTGATCTCTTTCAACAACCACAGGTTCCTCAAGGTTCCCAAGGTCATCCTAACCAAATGGGAACATCAAATCATGGTGATCAGCCACCTATTGTTAAGAGTGTGGAAAGTCAGAAGACAGTTCAGCTTACCAAAGAGGTAGAGACCTTGAAGAAAACATTGTCTCAAGTTACCAATGACATGGCTCAACTGCGGTTGAACCCTTCCCAAAACTAGGGGAACTACCCCAATTAGAACAACAATAACCAGGGTACTTATCAGAGCAACAACAACTACAACCAAAGAGGTTATCAAAGCCAGAACAGAGGGTATAATCAACGCCCAAATAACAAAAGGCAATGGACTACAGGGCCTAATAATGGTGGAGTCCCTCACAACTATCAAGCAAATGAGGAGAGAACACATACTGCAAACGTGGCTGACCTGAACTTCATGACCAATTGGTGTAGATTGCATGATACAACAACCCATTCTGAGGTAAATTGTCCTCAAATGGAGAAAGTCATCAAGATGCCACATGAAGATGCTCGCACATTCCAGGGGAATTCATACAAAGAAGGTGACTCGATGGATACTGCAATGACTTATGAGCTCTTCAAGGAGGAGCCCTCATTCCCAGGGCAAGAAGAGAATGAACCCGAGGAGGATTCATATGATGTCCAAGATTTTCAGACGAAGGGAGGACACTTCTTGAGAAATCAAGGTAAGGGTCCATTCACTACATCAGCACATCCTAATCACATGGTGCCTCCAAATCAAAGGGCTAATAATAATCCTCCTCCGCTACAAGGCCCGCCTGATCTCCATAACAAGGGTAACCCCTCTACAGTTTTCAAAAGTAATTCAAGTTATAATGTAGAATTTGACATTGTTTCTAAGATGCAGAAACAGAAAAATTCTTTGTCATATTTTGACATTTTAAAGTGGTGCCCTACCCAAAGGGAAATAGTGCTAAAATCCTTGGAGCAAGTTGACAAGTTGAAAGGAAAGAGTAAGGTGGCACATGTTGGGGATGTGAATGCAGCCTTATATACAACCAAGGTGGGTACTCCACCTTTCCTTTTAAGTTTAAGAATTTTTGGCAAGAACTTACATAACTATTTATTGGACTCAGGGGCTTCAAGAAATGTCATGCTATTTTCCATATGCAAGAAGTTAGGATTAAAGCCTATTCAAACCAATAAGAAACTCATTCAGCTAGACAAAACAGAGGTCAATGTAGTGGAGGATTTAAAGAACATACATGTCCAAGTTGGCTCTGATCCTAGGATCCTTACCAACATAGATATTCAAGTGGCAGATATTCTCGAGACCTATGGTATGCTGCTAAGCCAAGATTTGATGAAAAATTTAGGGGGATATCTTGCTCTTGACTTCTCACATATGTGGCTATCATGGAAAGGGATTTCTAATCAAATTAGGATTGAAAGTGAGCCTCGCCTTAAGCATATCATAACTGAGTATGATTGTCTCAATGAGGAGGCCTACTTTGAGACTGAGATGGGGGTTTATAAGAAAGAAGAAATTTTGACCTTCTTGGTTCTCAATCCCAAAGACATGTCAAAATTGAAGTGTCATAATGCTACAATTAATGGAAATCAGCAGGCCCTAATTAGAAAGCTGCAACAAGACCAACTAGTCTTAGGGGTAGATATAGATCTGCAAAGCCTCCTACTTCCTAATTAGTGCAAGATACATTATCAAACTCATTCTAAGTTGGCTTTCCAACCCTACATCGACATTATAAATCATGTTTCTATAACTGAGGAAGCTAGCTCAAGTTGCCCTGAGGCCATTGCAGACTGCTTCTCATTGGAGGCCAAGGAAGCAACTATGTTAACCAGGGATACAATACTTTTAGAAGAAATCTCTTCTCAAATCAAACCTGCTCTAGACACATGCCCAAATCAACATACTGATGAGGAGCAGCCCCAAGATCTGCTTGACACCACTATGCTTACAAATGAAACAAAACCTAAGGGGTTAACTAAAGACACTAGTGATGGTCAGAAGGATAGTCACAGATCAAATGCTATAACTAAATATGAATTGGAAAGAATGCCTAAGGAACTTACTGAACACCCTTCCCTTATACTTGAAGTAAAAGATCAAGGAGTCCCACATCTGGCTCATTATACTCGAGCACCCATAATAGCTTCAAAACAATTAGCCCCAGCCCACGATCAGCTATGGACCCTTACCTTTGATGGATCCAAGTCCAAGACTGGTTGTGGTGTTGGAATTGTGCTAACCAGCCCAAAAGGGAAATTTTTCTTTGCTTCTTACAGGTTGCAATTTGGGTGCACTAATAATATAGCTGAATATGAAGCCCTAGCTTGAGGATTAATGTTTGCACACAAGAAGAGGGTCACTACCTTGGTAGTCAAGGGAGATTTGGAAATAGTAGTCAAGCAAGTTCGTAGCCAGTATACATATCACAATAGAAGGATGGCTGCATATAGAAACAGGGTATGGAACCTGATCAAAGACTTTGATGCCTTTGGGATTAGTCTCATCCCCAGAGAAGAAAATCAGGTAGTTGATTCACTGGTTGTTGCTGCAAGCACCTTAGAACCTATGCAAGGCTCTAAATTCAAAATATTCTCAATGGAATTGATGTCCACCCCAGCTGTTCCTGACAATATTAAGAATTTCCAAGTCTTTGATGATGATCGGCACATTCTGGCATTCTTGGCAAGCTCAGATGTCTTTGAAGGGAAAATTATTGATGAGTCTAACAGAGATCAAGGGGATTGGAACCCTGAAGAATGTGATACATAAGGGGTACTTAATCTAAAAAGTAATAACATTCCCAAGGGAATGGTTGCTCTAGAGAGAATATTTGACTCAGATCCGAGGGCTCGAGAGAAGGCATCAACTGAAGAAAAGGGAGGCGAATATGAGATAGTTAACCTAGCTGACTTGGGCCCTGAAAGGAATGTCTACATAGGGAAGGCCTGCCCTGAAGCAATTAGGGAAGACATATTGATGGTACTAAAAAAGGATATTGCTATGATAGCTTGGGGATATCAAGACCTACAGACATTTGATGCTTCGGTTATGACCCACACTATCGCTTTGAAGCCCGAAGCTAAACCCTTCAGACACAAGCAGCGCCCTATCAATGCTCTGATTGAACCATTGATCTATAAAGAAGTTCATAAATTGTTGTCTGCAAGGATAATCTTCCATATGCGCCATTCAACTTGGGTAGCTAACCTAGTCCTGGTTTGTAAGAAAAATAGGGAGATCAGACTATGCGTGGACTTCATAAATCTTAATAGAGTTTTAGAAAAGGATAACTACCCACTCCCTTCCTTGGATGAGGTATTGCAGACTATCAACGGATCTCAAATGATATCATTCTTGGACGGTTACTCTAGGTACAACCAAGTGATGGTTAACTTTGAGGACAGGATGAAGACAACTTTCACTACCAAGTGGGGAACATTCGCATATAGAAGGATGCCATTTGGTCTGATAAATGCTGGAACAACTTTCCAGTGTGCCATGGACATAGCTTTCAAATATTTAATTAGAAAATGTATTATTGTTTACATAGACGACCTGACAGTGTTCTCCAAGGATCAATTGAACTATGCTACAGACTTAGCCAAACTTCTTCAAAGATGCATCCAATATGGAGTTTTCTTAAATCCCAAAAAGTGTGTGTTTAGAATTTTTGAAGGGAAGCTCTTGGGACACATAATTTCAAAAAGAGGAATAGCCATCGACCAAGATCGAGTTGAGTCCATTCTCAAGATAGCCATGCTAGGAAGCAAGAAGGAGATGAGGTCTTTCTTTGGAAAGATCAACTTCGTAAGGAAATTTATTATAGGCTTTACAGAGATTGTAAAGCCATTAAATGAGATGATGAAGAAGGATGCCAAAATAGAGTGGAGTGATGAGGTGAAGGCTACATTTTCTCAAGTCAAACAATCCATTTCAGAAGCTCTAGTCCTTACTAGCCCTGACTACTCGGTATTGTTTTATATTTATTCTTTTGCCTGGAGCATTCTTGTGCAGTTGTCCTAACTCAACGGAAAGAAGAGGGGGAAGAAAGGCCAATTGCTTTCATGAGCTCTCCATTCAAAAATGCTGAAGTAAAATACCCACCTCTTAAGAAGCAAGCTTTTGCACTAGTCTAATTTGTTAAAAAATTCAGGCGCTACATCCTTCGAAGCCAGGTCATTGTTGTGGTTCCTGATGCCACTGTCAAGTCTCTACTAATGTAGAGCAAACTGGGAGAAAGAAGAGGGAAATGGATGGCCATCTTGCAAGAGTTTGATTTAGAGATACACCCTATGAAACTTTTCTGAGGTACTGGTTTGTCTAAATCCATGGTTGATGTTGGTAACAACATTATTTTTCAATAATATACTACTCAGTCCTTCTCAAATGACCCATGGTATGCTGATCTCATTTCTTTCATGCTCAATAACCGGTGTCTAGAGGGAATGAATGCCACTCAGAGGAGAGCCCTGAGACTAAAAAGCTCACATTACATGCTCAAAGGGGGGCTCTTATACAGAAATAATTTTGAAGGAATGTACTTAAGATGCCTTGATCATCAAGAGGCTAAACATGTGATCTTTGAGTTTCATGGGAAGCATGAAACGGGTCATGGATCTGCCAATTCACTGGCGCACCAGATCGTCTGATCTGGTTATTATTGGCCTTGTGTTTTCAAGGATGCACATCAGCATGTGAGAACATGTCACATGTGCCAAGTTTCTGCACCAAGGGAACGCCATTCAGCTATGCCACTACAACTCGTTTATGAGGTAAGGCCCTTTGCCCAATGGGCATTGGATTTCATTGGGGTTATCAACCCAAACTCTACTGCAGGGCATAAATTCATCTTGACTGCTACTGACTATAGCATAAGATGGACAGAGGCTATACCCTACAAAAATAGCACAACAAAGGTAGTGATCAAGTTCCTCACTGAATACATCACTATAAGGTTTGGGGTACCCTTCGCTCTAGTATGTGACAATGTTTCTACTTTCTCTTCTACTGAGTTTATTTCTTGGGCCTATAATCACAAGATTATCTTGAAATATTCATAAAATTATTACCCACAAGGCAATGGAGTTGTAGAGTCTACTAGTAAGAATCTCTTAGGGTTGATTAAGAAACTATTAGAACATAACCCTAGAGACTGGCATACCTAGCTTAGATTTACATTATGGGTAGATTAGACTAGGATTAAGGCTGCCTTAAACACCTCACCATTCAACCTGGTATATGGCCAAGAGCCTGTCTTTCCCATCCATTTGTAAATACCTATCCTTGAGTTCATGTAGAAATTTTACTCCAAGGACAGTAGGATAGAAGTCAGATTAGCTACTTTGTTGAAATTAGAAGAGCAGAGAGATGTGGCCCTACAACAATTCTTTAGGCATCAGGCTGTTGTCAAACACTAGTTTGAAAAAAGAGCTAAGCTAAAAGCTTTTAGGATATCTGACCTCATACTATTATGGGACAAAGCTAGTGAAAAGAAATGATTGGCTGCGACTCACAAAAGGATATATGAATATCCATGATGAAACTTTCACGGGAATTGGACATTCAGGCAATTGACTAATATCTTTCTATGGACGTTCATTTACTTGTCAAACCAGGGGACGTAGACTTTAAATGGCGCAAAATATATGCACTAGGAATTTTTTTTGGTCAAATCTTAGCAAAAATA
Source organism: Sequoia sempervirens (assembly GCA_007258455.2). Taxonomy (NCBI): domain Eukaryota; kingdom Viridiplantae; phylum Streptophyta; class Pinopsida; order Cupressales; family Cupressaceae; genus Sequoia; species Sequoia sempervirens. Next base: position 35,036,766 of record VDFB02086081.1, on the reverse strand, counting down.
CATACTGGAAAGAAATTCTATCTAAGCTACAGAATGGTAATGCAGAATTCTTTAACTCAACTATGCTTGATTAAAAAAAGAAACCGTAACAACTACGACTGAAGCACAAACCATGAACTGGCCTTATGCTGTAGGAACAGTCACAGGGATGGACTCTCTATCTTTGAGGGAAGCGATGTAAAATTTGAGATTTGCATAAAAAAAACTTCAAAAGATGAAAGCTAATTGGATATCAGCAGAAAAGAACATCTAACTAATTAACTACAGATACTTACTAAGTGGGCCCCCTTAGCAAGCATCTACTGATTACATAGATGCTGAACTCAGAACTTCATCGATCTTTATTCATGAAAATAGAATGAAATACATTGTTTTGTTGATGTGAAAACTAACAACAAACTCTATTTCTGGACAAACAGATTCTATCTTTCATTATCATACTAATTCTTACATGATATCTGCTACTTTTTTTCTATCTTACCCTGAATATCATCTATTACTCATTCTATTCCTCTTCTTCTACTACTACTCTCTCGCGCAGGAGGAGTATCTTATTTTTAAAACAGAAGAACAACTAACTTAACTAACTTCATCAAAGAAAGATGTGGAAGTAAAGTGTACCCTGAATCAAGGAACAAACTTCATAAATGAATTTATGTGTTCAACCCGATTCAGAGAGAATCTGGTGCTCCACTCTTTCTAGATTGACTTATCATTAAAAATCTTTCCAAATCAGTTTTGGTCAAAGAGTCTTATTTGGAGCTTCCTCAAAATTAGGTGTAGAAATGGACTTTCTTTGCAAAGTAGAGATGAGTAGCGCTTGACGATCATTCTTCAACAACTTTTGCGAGACAAAGAGTAGACGATGCAAGAGAAAAGGCATATGGAACATACACGATATCTATTCATTAATCACACATTATAAATCTACTTCATCATTCAAAAACTGTATACAATATACCAGTCATTTTAGGGAGTCAACGGGCGTAGAAATGCAATCAAGTCAACACAATAGAACATGGGTATATAAAAGTGTCTTGCTTTACTATAGGATATCCCCATAAAAGGTTTCAACAAAGTTTAAGCAGCGTGAAATAGCAAAAATAAGTCATTTAAAGAGTTTATCATAACATCAGGAATTATAGGCATATTTTAGGCTCATCACTACTTGGCCCAATCTTTGGTCCTCGGCATTAGCACTAATGAGGTGGTTCTGCAGAGTCATTGGTAGTTGCATGACTCTAGAATGGATGTCCAAACCTGTAATAGAATCCTCTAAAATCCCAGCACCTTTCATATCTGCGGTCTTCTAATTCACTGTTAAGATTTGTAGCCTGATGAGGATACAGGGGCCACATTAGCACAGGGGGTCTGAATGTCAGTGGCAGCCACAGTTCAAATCTTGTTTGAAGTCCCAATTGAATATATCTACTGGTTCATTTGAGTGTAGCTGTAAAGTTTAGGGGACCATGTGGTTCTGACTTTCTTAACCCAATTGTTAATTTTTCCCATCTTTTCTCATTTCTAGTATATGCTAATCTCCAAAATGAATATTGTTGTGCCTAGAATTCATCATATACTTTCTTTCTGATGTCAAAGATTTTCGCTTTGGCTGAAACATTATTAATACCATATGTCAAAGCAAACCAATCTTTCAACATTGCATGTGGGTTTGAACTTTGAGAGCGTAATGGGACAGGCTCTGTTTTCTCAATTTCCTCATATGTTTCCCACTGCCTGCCATAATTCACCTCATTTGCTGCCCATGACATAAATGCTCTCAAATGAATATCACCAATGTATGGAAGAGGATTCCATTCTGTTTCAAATGGTATTAAAAAGCCATGCAAATAGAATTCACACAGAGAATTCCTTAACCAGTTAGGGGCTGCTTGATATGCTTCATAAAATTCTGTCGTAGCCTCCTCATCAAAATCATTTAAACTCAGAAAATAATTTAACCATCCACCGAGGCTAAATGCTTGGGCTGTCTGCGAGTTTTGCAACAACAATTCATGAGCTACAAGCTCATGTCGCTCTTGACCACGTGTTTTACTTGATTTTTTCTAGCTGAACTCAATTTCTTGCTGAAGATTCAAATTCTTTATTTCCCTTTCTGTTCTGGTTTTTCTCTGTCATGCTGCCATATTTCTTTCTTTGTTTCCAAAAATGAAATTTTTTAAACAAGCAGTCTTAATCGTAGTTTGCAAGAAAAAGATGCATTAAAGAAGGACATGCAATCACGTTTGGAAAGTACCAGAAATGTACTAAAGAAAGATTATTTTGCAGTTATGGCAGCGATGAAAAGACAGGTTTCAAAAGATGGATTACCCCACCCCCTTCTTAAAGGATAACATGTGTCCTCACATGTACTAAAGAACAGGTAGAGATTCAGAGGATAATGACCAGTACATGCATAGTAGTAATTGAATAGAATGAAATAAATCAAATATGCGATAAGAAAAGATATGGCGTACCTTTAGTAATTGCACGTACGTGTGAAGAAAGATGACGGCGCTGCATGAATTGACAAGTTGGAAAGATAGCTTAATTAAAGTTGTTGCGGACGGATGAAGTGGATGGGTGACGTGGGCAGATGAAATGTACGAATGAAATGGATGGATGGGATGGATGGATGGAAGATAAAGAAGTGAGGTGGGGGCGATAAATAAAAATGGAGAAAAAAGGGTTTTCTTAAAAAGAAAACCTTTATTATGGGCATGCTTTTTGAAAATTACTGGAACGCTGCAGGAGAAAGGCTAGAGCCTTCGGCTGCAGGAAGAGTAGCTGGCGGAACCTGAATGAACTGCTTCATGAAGTCTTCCTTGGAAACTGGCTTATGGTATAGTCAGAGTCGGTGGCCATTGACGAGCAATTTGAAACGGACTGGATCAATTGTGACCAGCTGCACAGCTCCGTTGTCAAACACATTTTCAACCTCATAGGGGCCAAGCCAGCGTGTTGTGAGTTTACCCTAGTTTTCTTGGTACCTGGAATCATATAACAAAGCCCAATCTCCAGCAGAAAATTTTCTGGTTTTGATGTGCTGATCATGCCATCTCTTTCTCTGCTGTTGGATTATTTATGTATGCTGCAGGGCGGCTTTTCTCATTTCGTCCAAAGCATTTAGCTGCAGGATACGGTCCTTCTGTGCTTCGGATAAGTCCATGTTGAGTTCAAGAGCTATCCTCAAAGTTTTATGTTCAAATTCAATGGGTAACATAGCTATTTTCCCATAGAGCAACTCAAAAGGTGTAAACCCAGTTGTTGTTTTCCATGTAGTTCTGTAAGCCCAAACTACTTCAGGAAGTCTATTACTCCAGTCTTTCTTATGAATCTACACTGTCTTTGTGAGGATCGCTTCAATTTCTCTGTTTGTTACTTCCGCCTGACCATTGGCTTAAGGATGATAAGGGTTGGACTTCCTATGTTTGATCTTATAGTCATTCATAAGTGCAGTGATCAGATTTGACGTAAACTGAGCTCCTTGATCAGTTACAAGCTCTCTGGGAACTCCAAATCTGGTGAAAATTTGTTCATACAAAAATTTAGCAACTTTGTTATCTCGGGCATTAGTCATAGCTTTTACCTCGACCCATTTTGTGACATAATCCGTGCAAACCAGAATGTATGACTTTCCATTTGATGGTGGATCAATTGGCCCCACAAAATCCATCCCTCATTTATCAAAAGGGGTGACTATGACTTGCGGATATAGTGGCATTTCATCTGACTTAGTTGGTCTTCCCATACGCTGGCATCTGTCACACTTCCTGGTATAGGCCACAGCATCCTTGTGTAATGTTGGCTAGTAATACCCTGTTGTAAGAACTTTCATTGCTGTTCTTTTTGCTGCAAAATGCCCCCCACATGGTTCATCATGGCAAGCATGCAAGATATCATAAGTCTCATCTTCTCTTACACATCTTCGCATTACTTGATTAGGTCCGATTATAGAATGGGCAATTTGCAATCGGTAAAAGTTAAAACTTTCTCTATCAACAACTTCTTTTTTGGGGAAAAATGAGGTATTACATTTCTTGCGGATAATTAGCAAATGTCGCATACGAGAGTGTATATTGCAGCAATGATATAAGTGTTCATATGGAAATCTATCATCAATGACCTCATGTTCCTTAAATGTCAGCTAATTGAAATCACTTGATAAAATCATTTCCACAACATTAGCTCTTCACGGTTTATTCGATGATTGTGATATCAAATTCTTGTAATAGCAGGGGAGCCATCGTGCCAAATCTACCAAAAAATGGCGGGTTTGTTCATCAAAGTACTTGATTGCTGCATGGTCAGTATGGACAAATATCTGATAACCTATGATATAATGCCTAAATTTATTCAAAGCATACACTACTACAAGCAATTCCTTTTCTGTAACAGTATAGTTAAGCTCACGACCTTGAAGGTTCTTGCTGATAAAGTAGATATCATGCTTAGTTAAATTTTATTTTTGACTTAAAACTGCTCCTAGACCAAAATAAGGCAGCATCAACATGTATGTGAAAGCTGAGGTTCCATTTTGGACCTTGAAGAATAGGGGCTTTAGTAAAAGCAAGTCCTTTAGAGCTGCGGGAAGGATTTTTATGGGGCCTCGGTCCACTCAAATTAGGAATCATTGGTTAACAAAGCATAAAGTGGACTGGCAATTTTACTAAAGTCTTTTATAAACCTTCTATAATACCCTGCATGACCCAGAAAACTTCTAACATCTTTTTGTTTTGCAGGAGTTTGTAAATTCTGAATAACTTCAATTTTAGCGAGGTCAACCTAAATTCTATTCTTTGAAATATGATGACCTAGAACAATACCTTCTTCCATCATTAGAAAGCACTTTTCACTATTTAGAGACAAATTTTGCTCTCTACACCTTTTAATACTTTTTCTAAATTCACCAGTGCTTCTTCAAATGTGACTCCATATGTAGTGAAATCATCCATATAAATCTCCATACATTCATGGGATATATCAACAAATATACTAATTACTGCTCTCTGAAATGTTGCTGGTGCATTGCATAAGCCAAAAGGCAAGACCGAATAAGCAAATCTTCCCCATGGACAGGTAAAAGTGGTCTTGTCTTGATCTTCAGGGGCAATTTTTATCTGATTATACCTGCTGTAACCATCTAAGAAGGAAAAATATATTTTACCCAGAACCAGAATTGAATCTAGTACTTGGTCTACAAAGGTAATGGAAAGAAGTGATCTTTTTAGTGGCATTGTTCAACTCTCTGTAATCTACACATACTCTCCATTTTCCTCCTTTCTTGGGGACAATGACTAATGGAAAAACCCATTGGCTGTCAGAAATTGGGTAAATAAAACCAGCATCAAGCAACTTTTGAAGTTTATTTTTCACTATTTCTCTAAGTGCTGGATTTACTCTTCTCTGAGGTTGTCTAACTGGTGAACAATCTTCTTTGATATATATCCTATGAGTACAGACTCGAGGATCTATTCCCTGCATGTCCCCATATTCCCATGCAAAAGCTTTATGCTATTCTTGTAGCATTTTTAATAAGTCATCCTCTTGAGACTGAGACAACTTACTATTAACATTCAAACAATGATCTGGAGACAATTCCATCTGCTTAATGAGATTACTCATAGAATCAACAGGTAATGTTTGTACCTCTTGTAGAAGCAAGTTATGAAAAATTGTCGGAAGTTTAGGCAATGAACTCTCAGAATCTAGCTGCTGCAGGAAACACTGATGCTGACTGTCACTTGGATCAGATAAACTAT
>VDFB02086081.1:34959406-35030904 GCA_007258455.2 Sequoia sempervirens | reverse complement strand
GTAATCTCTATTCAAAAAACTTGCAATTATCATTTTAGTATACTGATTCTTTTAGAATCGGGGGTAAATTATTAAATATCTTAAAATCACTAGTGAAATCAGGTTAGAGTCAAGTCATTTCTTTTATGAAGATCAATAATTTTCTTGTTCTATGGTACCAATTCCTTATAAACCATTCTTGCATGCTTTAAACTGGTGCATTTTGTACCCTATCAACATGCTAGTCGAGCATGGCCAAGATAAGTTTTTCATATATTTTTTGCCTCTATCTATAATTTCTTCGATGTGAGTTTATCTAGCCAATTTATGTCTATTAGGATTAAATTTGAATAGCAAAAGTTTGTGCTATATGAAATGATGTAAAACAAAATTGTTGAATGTTTCCTTTAGGAAAACAATTGTATTATCACTTTTATTTTATTTTCATAGTATTTGTTTCCCATCGGCTAGGCCAAATAATGGATGTAGCACCCTTTGGGTGTATGGATTAGATTGAAATCACAGATCAATAGAAAAAACTTTTTTTATATAAATCACATCGTTCACCACGAATAATGGAGGAATGAATATATATTTTGTTCCATTCTTGTATTATGTTGTATCGATTTGTAAGGTCAACTAACTGCATGCTATTGATCATAGGTAAATTCTTGCATATTGAGCTATGTATACCATTAAAAGGAATTCATCAAAGATTGACCATTGATATTGTTTATGGTAAAACTGAACAGTCATTCGACTTTATGTCATTCTTTGGAATGGAAAATGGCTTGACCATTTATTCTTTTTCTTATAGTCACCAACAGGAAACACAAGTTTTTATATAGCCTTAGAAATAATGAAATTGTTCAAAGACTCTCTTATGTTTATGTTGGTCTTAAAATGATAAGAATTATTTTTAATACATTTATTACACAAGGGTACTAGTATTGTTTAAATTTTTGAATACTAGAATGATGGAGACTCTATTCTTTTGTATGTAGTACTGGATAGCCTAAATATGTTAACAAAACATATTGGCATAGTAACTTGTAAACTTGTTCAAACATCATTGTTTTTCTACAAATAACATTGTTTTACTACAAACAACATCCTTTTGCTATAAACAACATTTGTTTTCCTACAAACAACATTTGTTCTGCTATAAGCAGCATTGTTTTGCTACAGATAGCATTGTTTTGCTACAAATAGAATTGTTTTTCTACAAACAACATTATTTTGCTACAAACAACACTAGTTTGTTGTAAAAAACATCATTTTGCTACAAACATCTTTTTTCTATAAAAAATATTTGTTCTACTACAAATAGTATTTTTTCTACTATAAATAACATTGTTTTGTTATAAATAGCTTTGTTTCATATAAACCACATAACAGTATGTGGAAACTATTCAAACAAACCTGATCTCAGTTCTATTACTTCTTGTATTACCGAAAAATGATATGTCAATATGTAACATTATTTTGAATGGAAGAAATATGATATAATGGTGTCCATTTTAGAAAGTATGCACAAATTAATAACTTAAGTTGGAACATATATTTTCTATTCACATAGACCTATGTCTATGTACATACACATACTTGTGACATACCTTCTTTTGTTACTTATCTATTTATTCTTAAATGAATATCGAATTACATTGAATGTAATCATGTGACATGTGTTTGAAATGAATGGATAATGTATTGATCAATTCCATTTGAATAATATTTCTAATTTTTATTAAGTTTAGGAAATAAGTAGACTAAATTACTTTTCCATAGATATGTGTGTAAAGAATATTCTCTTTATTGAGTAGAACTACAACACCTAAGTAGACTAGAGCACCTCAAGGTGGATGCTGCTAGAGGATAGATAGTTGCTAAGGTATAAAATGTGTCATTGAAAGTTACCTTTCAGGATGGGTGTTGAGATGGACTTTAGAGAGTATAGGTTTTTTCTTTATCCAAAACCTATCTTTTTTTGTTACAACTAATTTTAATGCTTGGCCAAGAACTTAACCCATTATGTATGTATGGACTTTGTGATAATGCTCTCTGTCATTCCTAGCATAGATCTTAAATTTTTCTAAATCATAGATAGATATGCATGTTGATGTTTGGGAACACACCAGATTCCACGTTGAAGATTATTCTCTTGCTAATTTTTTTGTGCAAGGTTAGGCATTCTTCAAGTAGGAAGAATTATGTGGAAGCATAAGCATTGTGGTTGGTCGGTAAAACGCTTCAACCACATTCTTGTCCACCAATTGAAGTGATCATCAAGAGGAAACCTTGGATATTTTCATGATTATCATGTACTTTGTTGTAACCTTGATGTAAAATTGTATATTGTATTGACTTTGTGGCCCAATGATCCAAGTCAACTTGGATATTATAATTGACATTTTGAGATGACTACATATTATCATGACTCTTATTTTAATTAGACATGTGTTGCTATGATTGAAAATAGCTTCTTAGTTATGTCTTTTTAAAATTATATATTCATAATGTCATTTGCAATAATATAATTAAGTAATAATTAGAATGGATTATTACATTTGGTACATCAGAGCTTAGGGTTCAACTCTAGGTCTTTTGAGTCCACAATAGCCATGACTAGGGGATAGTTGACCCTTGACCAAATTTAGTTGTCCTAAGGATTGAGAAAACCTAGATTGAATGTAGGTATAGGAAGGTCTAAGTCAGGAAGAAAGAAAGGGAAGACCATTAGGACCCTGAACAAGAAAGTTGTATTGGAAGAAAACACCGAGATTGAGGCTTAACCTAAGATTCTTGACGATGAGACTCTAGCTCAAGCCCTCACTCGAGTTAAGTTTGAGAGAGGTAAGAAGATTGATGAATCAAAGTGAACACCTAAGATTAAGAATCTTTTAGCAATCAGAGATGCCACCTCTAGGGTGTGCAACAAATGCGCCCTTTTTCACTAAAGAGGAAAAGGAGAGCCTCATGCTCAACCCTCTTCTTTTTAGAAAATTGATGTAAATTCTGTCAAGGACCTGGAGGAGTGTCCTCTCTCTAAGAATTAGAAAACTGACTAATGCAACAAGAAGCTTTTGTATATAAGGGTCTATTGACCCACACTTAATATAAATAAAGTAAAGTGTTATTTTGGTGTGTTCAAATGAAGAACTCCAAAATATGTTTACTGTGCATGAATGTGTATGTATTCAATGAATGAGTGATATATGCATGTGTATGTAATGTTATGTAGAATAAGAATGTTTTCTCATAGAACCCATTGTTAAGTTATGATAGATGTGAAATGTGATGCAATTCGAGTGTGAGTCAGCATGGTGACCACTAGGCAAGAGACAGGTGGTAGTTGGCTAGACAACAGACCAAACAAGAGGCTAGAAAAGATTCTAGAGCTTCTGAACAAGCAAGAGGCTCATATGAATCACATAAAACACGAGATTTGAGTGGCATACAAGGACCAAGTTCACAGGAATGTATAAGTCAATTAAGTGAAGAACTTGGAAAAAATCTCAAAAGAGTAGCACTGCCTAAGTTTGATGGTAAAGCAATAAGAGAAAGAGTAGAAATTGTAGAAGTTATCCAACCTTTATAACAATTCAAATCCTAAGTCATGGTTTGGGAACAAGAATTTTCATTAAGGAGAAAAAACCATTAGATCCCTAATCTCAAGAGGGGAAGTGAGTTGTAGGAGAAAGGTGAAGGTGGTAATGGTGAAAAGAGAAAGAAGGAAAATAATAACAAAGGAAAAGATGACCAAACGTAGAAGGGATTTAGAGAGGACAAACTAGGAGGTTGCAAAGGGCCTCACAATAGGTGCTACACTTCTGGAGGTGATCATTATGCCTCAAATTTTTCATAGTAGTCAAATTCGCAAAGGGAAGGAAACTATTAGTAGTCTCAGCATATCATCAAATCCATGCTACAATGGGTAACAAGCAAGAAAAGTATCAGGCTTCACCAATACAGCTGACAGGTAAGCTCTATGGTTGAACTATCTTTATTTTAATTGATACCAAAGCTATTGAATGTTTCATAGACCGTATAGTAATATCCAAGATACCCATTAGACCTGGATGCATAGAAAACTCAAGGATAGTCTAGTATAGAAACCAGGTAGAGTAGAGCGTAGACACTTACCTCTTTTACAATGAGTTAGAGCTTCCAACCTTCCAAACCTAGGTCAACCTGTATGTGGCACCCTTAGGCTCATATGATGTAATTATGGGAATAAATTTGTTAATTGAGTATAAGTCAGTAGTGAATTGTGAGGATAAGGTAGTTAGTTGTCTGGATGATTACAAGAACCTTGTCAATATTTGTGGGATGCAAAGACCCTTAGAGCTTAAAAAAATATCTGCTATACAACTCAAAAAGTCTCGTTGGAAGAGATGTGCTATTTATGTTGTGTATATCAATAGCCCTAATAGCAAGGAACCGTATCTAGATGACTACCCTATTCTCAAGGAGTTTTGAGATGTATTCCTTGATGAACTCATCGAGTTACCTTTGAAATGAGAGTTTGACTTCTGTATTGACCTTGTACCAAGATTTGAGCCTCAATCCAAAGCACCTTATCAAATGACCACCAACAAAATCCATGAGATGAAAGCCCTATTATTGGAATTGTTGAACAAGGGGCTGATAAGACCCAGTGTGTCTCCTTGGGGAGCACCAATTATCTTTATGCTAAAGAAGGATGGAACCTTGTGTCTTTGTATAGACTATAGGATGTTGAACAAAGTGACCATCAAGAATCGATCAACTTTCGAGGATCAATGAGTTGTTTGACCAAATGAAGGGAGTGGGAGTGTTATCCAAAATTGATCATAGGTCGGGATACCATTAGTTGAGAATAAAGGAAGAAGATATTCAAAAGACTAACTTTCGAACTCGGTATGGACATTACATGTTCATTGTGGTACCTTTTGGTTTGACCAATGCAGTTGCAGCTTTCATGAACCTCATGAAAAGTGTGTTTAGAGAATGTTTGGATGAATTTTTTTGGTTTTTTATTAATGACATCCTAGTTTACTAAAATTATATTGAAGTGCATGATAGGCACTTGAGGATAGTTTTACAACACCTAGGAGAAAATAAACTCTTTGGGAAGCTATCCAAATGTCGATTTTATCAAGACAGGGTACACTATTTAGGCCATATTATTTCAGCTGAGCGAGTCTCTATAGACCTTGAGAAGATCAAAGTGATCATGGAATGGATGGTGCTTCAGGCTATGTCAGAAGTTCATAGCTTTATAGGCCTCAAAATATACTATATAAATTTTGTGCAAGGGTTCTCCCAGATTGCATCTCCAATAACATCACTCCAAAGAAATGGAATGTGGTTTGAACGGACCAAGAAGTGTGAATAGGAATTCCAACTTCTAAAGGAGAGGCTCACGAAAACACCAAAGTTGACCATCTGTTATCCTAATGGAAGATTCACTATAATAACAAATGCTTTAGTCAAGGGATCAGGAGCATTACTAATTTAGGATGGACATGTGGTAGCGTATGAATCAAGGAAGCTTAAACATCATGAGGTGAATTATGCAGTGCATGATATAGAGTTGGCCGCAATAGTTCATGCCTTGTAGATGTGGAGAAATTATCTCTTAGGGAAGCCATTTGAGATCTGTCATGCCTTGCATAACAACCCCATTTTATTCTAGAATAAAATAGGTCCCCTTTTTCTTTTCTTTTTGGCACTTGGTTTTCTGCCTTGGGTATTTTCCTTTCAAAGTTCTATCGGAGGCAGAACTGGGACCAATACCGGACTTGGAAATTCCTTCTAAGTTTGGGTCTTGTTCCATCTCGAGTTCCAGTTCTGACAGACCTTGGTTTTCGTTTCTTTTGTTTTTTGTCAGAGTCGTTTCTGGGCCCAGTTCAAAATGTTGAATTTTCTCAAGTTCCTCATTTTGGTCCCGTTCCGGGTCTGACCCCGCCTTTTCTTTTCTCTTCGTTGGTATTTGTCGGTTTGTGTCCTTTTCCTTAGGTGTTTTCTTTTTAGACTTGGGAATTTTGTCTCATGTGTTTTGGCCAACCTGAAACCAAAATCGATTCTGAACTTGGAACTTCTTCCAAGCTCCATTTTTGTTCCTTCCTTGGCCCCGGTCCTGCCGCTTTGGTCTTCTCTCCCTTGTGCATCTATTCACATTGTTCTGCTTGTCCTGTTCTTTTCATTTTGTTTCCTTTTTTCTTTATCGTGGGGTTGTCCTCCCCTTTCCTCATTCTCTTTTTGTTCCTTTCTTCCTCCTCTTTCAGATGACACCAGAGGTGGGTTCGGAACTAAATCTGAACTCGAAACTTGGAGAAGTTTCTGGTTCAGATTTTGGTTCCAACCCCAGTTCCACCTTGTTGGTCTCTATGCTCCGGCTCTGGTGGTTTTTTATTCCCATTTTTTTTGTGTTTTGGGTATTATCATGGATGCAGATCTAGGATGGGGTATGAACTCAGGAATGTTGATTATTTTCCCTAGCTCATTCTCACCCCAACTCTGGTCCTGTTTCCGGTTTCCTTTTGGCCCCACCCTCGCCAGTTTTGAAGGTGAGGGATGTCACATCTACGTCAATGTTTTGTCCCGATCCCGATTCCATCGGGACTTGTTTAAATTTTGCATCCCATTCCCATGTAGGGTCCGCCTCTACTGGAGTTAAGTTTCTTTTTGGTAAAAGGCATGATATTAATGTATTGTTCTAACGAAGACCTTGTTTTACAGGCTCAAGTTCTATGCATGGTGATTTGTCTCTGGGAGTCAGCCAGAATTTTGAGTTCAGTGGAAGGTTTCGGCGATGAGGTGGAGTTTCCCTGAAGGAGAATAGGTTCATCACCGAGAAAACATTGGGTCGCTATAACATCTCCCCAACCACGGGAAATCATGCTGATTGAGGGAGGTTGCGCATAAGGGGGTTTTCAGGGAAGGTTCACGTTCTCACTATGAGGTTTCGCTGACTCATGTGGGTCATGCCGACATGGCAAGGGGGAGTCTATCGGTGGTCTTCAGCAAAAGAATAGAGATATCACCATGAAAAAATGGTCAACTAAGTAAAACCTTCGCCAAGACACTAGATGTATGCAGGACATCTCCCCGACCGGATAACGCTACGGTGACGCATGTGAAGTAAAAGAGCCCAGTCGGCATAACTAAAGAAGGGTTTTAGTGAAATGAATGGATGACCAAGAGCATGGTGATGCATAGTGTCTGGCCTAAGGGGCGAGGTCTCGGTGACAAGAGCGGCTTTGGTGTAGGGATCTGATCTCGCGACAAGATCTTGGCAATGGGTGAAGGTCACACCAAAAGGAAATGAGCTCGGGGAGAAAGTGGGGGTTTTCTGAAGGATTAGAGCTTCCCCATGTGGTCTTAGTGAAGGGTTAGTGTCTCACTGACATATGATATTGATTGGACCACTGTTGACTGCTCGAGAAGCTCATGTGGCGTAGGCCCGACTAATTGTGAGGAAATTTGCAGGATGCAAGTAATGTGGGATCCTTCTGAGATCATGAGCCAATGGACCAGCTCAGGAACTATGATATATGGATCTAAAGAAGAAGCTCAACACTCTGCTTCCATGGGAGTGGTCAACATGCAAAATAAGCAGAGAGCCGAAGGTAGAAGATAAAGCCGTAAAAAGAGGGGATAGCTATGAGATCTGCTGGCAGAGGTAGCTCAGAATTAATGATGATACTTTAGGGCACTCAAAGCTGCTTCGCCGGAGTTGGAAGTTGAACACAGAGGAATGGAAGTTATGACAATAGCTGTACAAGATCTGTAGAGCACCTTAGGGGACAATCTTCACCGACATAAGATAGCAAGGATTCAGATTTATTACGTCTAATCAACTTTTGTTAAAGATCTGGGCTCTGACTTCCTGACACCACGGGATATTTTGTAAACCCTAATAATGGGCGCCGACATTCTTCTTAGGGAGATGTATATATGGCATTCTTACCTCTTTGTAAATGGGTTTTTTTTCTATAATTTTAGTGTTAGCACTTCTAGATTAGAATGTCTAGGTTTAGAGAAATATTTAAAGCTAGAACTGTTAGGAGTTAGTCAGCTAGCAAAAGGAGATCGAGTTGCATCTTGATTCTTAGTAATGAGAGCTTCTCCTATCTTCTTAGTTAGCAGTTAGATTTTAGTATAGCTTGTAATGTATTTTCAAATTTCTTCTAGTGTAGATGGAAGAAATATGAAGACACAGGTTTTATGTACACTAGTGATTGTGCCAAATTTGTAAATGTTGCTTATCTGTATAACCCACAGTAGAAGCAACCAGATTCAAATCTACTTCATATTTTATTCCAGAATGGTATTTATCTAAAATTAATCATCTAATTTTGAAAGCTTTCAAGGAATGAAATCTCATTTTGTGTTTTGCTTAAATGGTAGTTTATAATCAGTTGTTAAAAATTAGCACTGTGAATGAATGATACTGTGTGTTCATCACAAGTTCATTTGTTCTTCAATTTTAGTTTACAAATTCCTTGAAAGAAAATAAGTTTGGTTAAATTGGTTGAACTATTGTTCTTTTTTTGTTCCAAAACACTGATCCATCTTTTTGTATTTCTTTATAACCCCTAGTTAGAATGGGTTTTATTTCATGCTTGATCTTAGAACAATCCAGAAGCCCAACACCAGCAGGCCCCTTGAATATTAATATTACATTGACCACTTAGTAACATCAACATAGTTGAGACCCAACTACCAAGACCTTGGGAGCTAAGGCATCCATGTGTTGCCTTTCTCTTTTAGAAGAAGCAGAGTAGCAATATTCTGCTTGCATTGTTTTGGTGCCAGAATCGCCATCAATAGGAACTAGCGCTAGAGGGAGGGCAAGAAGGGAAAACTAGATAAAGTTGGGTCATCTTCGCTAGAAAGGCCCCACAGAGTTCTTCGGTCAACTGGGAATTCATCATCCTTCATAGAACTCAAGACCACAACAAGACATAAGTATCATAGAACTGGGGCAACCATCATACCACCCTTATCAACTCCGCTCACTCCACTAGGATTTTCACTAATACCTCAGCGAATACCCATTAATCCATCTGCCAATTCATCTCAATTATCATCACAACAGATTCAACCCATACAATAGTTGGCTCAACCACCACCACCACCACCAATGGCTTTCTTTCAAAATAATCCCTCTCCATTGGAGACTATCCCTGGAGGTTTTCACGATATGCCCAAAAACCCTGAGAAATTTTTCCCTAAGTACATCCATGGTGAATCACGAAGTGTCGAAGAGCACATACAAGCTTTTAAGGATGCTTGCACAAGAGCTCAAATAGCTCACCACGATGTAGTTTTCATATTGTTCCCTTACTCCTTAGTGTATATGGTATATAATTAGTACCTTAACCTTCCTCAAGGTTCCATTCTAACTTGGACACATTTGGAAAACACCTTCATTAACCAGTTCAAGGTGTATGTGGATCTAGCTCTTTTATATCATCAGTTTGCTACTATAAGGAAGGAACCAGCTGAATCTTTTCCTTTATTCAATACTAGGTTCCAGTGAATGTATAAGAGATTACAAGATCCCTATCTTGTTACTAAGAACAATGCTATCCAGGCATATTTTCGGGTTATAGACCCTTTGCTAGGTTTGTTATTGTAAAGGACATATCCAGCAACTGACATTGATTCTCTATCAAAAGTCTATCATTTGGCTATTAAGCTACAACAACAAGTTAGTTCTCAACAAGGAAGTCTGGGAGGAGGTTTCCCTTCAATGGGATATCAGATGCATAGCTCAAATCCTTTATTCAACACTGTCCCAAGGATGTCTCCTTCTCACTATGGGCCTATGTCTAAATTGCAAACCCAACCACCTGTCCCATTCTTTGCTACTGGAACTTCTGATCTCTTTCAACAACCACAGGTTCCTCAAGGTTCCCAAGGTCATCCTAACCAAATGGGAACATCAAATCATGGTGATCAGCCACCTATTGTTAAGAGTGTGGAAAGTCAGAAGACAGTTCAGCTTACCAAAGAGGTAGAGACCTTGAAGAAAACATTGTCTCAAGTTACCAATGACATGGCTCAACTGCGGTTGAACCCTTCCCAAAACTAGGGGAACTACCCCAATTAGAACAACAATAACCAGGGTACTTATCAGAGCAACAACAACTACAACCAAAGAGGTTATCAAAGCCAGAACAGAGGGTATAATCAACGCCCAAATAACAAAAGGCAATGGACTACAGGGCCTAATAATGGTGGAGTCCCTCACAACTATCAAGCAAATGAGGAGAGAACACATACTGCAAACGTGGCTGACCTGAACTTCATGACCAATTGGTGTAGATTGCATGATACAACAACCCATTCTGAGGTAAATTGTCCTCAAATGGAGAAAGTCATCAAGATGCCACATGAAGATGCTCGCACATTCCAGGGGAATTCATACAAAGAAGGTGACTCGATGGATACTGCAATGACTTATGAGCTCTTCAAGGAGGAGCCCTCATTCCCAGGGCAAGAAGAGAATGAACCCGAGGAGGATTCATATGATGTCCAAGATTTTCAGACGAAGGGAGGACACTTCTTGAGAAATCAAGGTAAGGGTCCATTCACTACATCAGCACATCCTAATCACATGGTGCCTCCAAATCAAAGGGCTAATAATAATCCTCCTCCGCTACAAGGCCCGCCTGATCTCCATAACAAGGGTAACCCCTCTACAGTTTTCAAAAGTAATTCAAGTTATAATGTAGAATTTGACATTGTTTCTAAGATGCAGAAACAGAAAAATTCTTTGTCATATTTTGACATTTTAAAGTGGTGCCCTACCCAAAGGGAAATAGTGCTAAAATCCTTGGAGCAAGTTGACAAGTTGAAAGGAAAGAGTAAGGTGGCACATGTTGGGGATGTGAATGCAGCCTTATATACAACCAAGGTGGGTACTCCACCTTTCCTTTTAAGTTTAAGAATTTTTGGCAAGAACTTACATAACTATTTATTGGACTCAGGGGCTTCAAGAAATGTCATGCTATTTTCCATATGCAAGAAGTTAGGATTAAAGCCTATTCAAACCAATAAGAAACTCATTCAGCTAGACAAAACAGAGGTCAATGTAGTGGAGGATTTAAAGAACATACATGTCCAAGTTGGCTCTGATCCTAGGATCCTTACCAACATAGATATTCAAGTGGCAGATATTCTCGAGACCTATGGTATGCTGCTAAGCCAAGATTTGATGAAAAATTTAGGGGGATATCTTGCTCTTGACTTCTCACATATGTGGCTATCATGGAAAGGGATTTCTAATCAAATTAGGATTGAAAGTGAGCCTCGCCTTAAGCATATCATAACTGAGTATGATTGTCTCAATGAGGAGGCCTACTTTGAGACTGAGATGGGGGTTTATAAGAAAGAAGAAATTTTGACCTTCTTGGTTCTCAATCCCAAAGACATGTCAAAATTGAAGTGTCATAATGCTACAATTAATGGAAATCAGCAGGCCCTAATTAGAAAGCTGCAACAAGACCAACTAGTCTTAGGGGTAGATATAGATCTGCAAAGCCTCCTACTTCCTAATTAGTGCAAGATACATTATCAAACTCATTCTAAGTTGGCTTTCCAACCCTACATCGACATTATAAATCATGTTTCTATAACTGAGGAAGCTAGCTCAAGTTGCCCTGAGGCCATTGCAGACTGCTTCTCATTGGAGGCCAAGGAAGCAACTATGTTAACCAGGGATACAATACTTTTAGAAGAAATCTCTTCTCAAATCAAACCTGCTCTAGACACATGCCCAAATCAACATACTGATGAGGAGCAGCCCCAAGATCTGCTTGACACCACTATGCTTACAAATGAAACAAAACCTAAGGGGTTAACTAAAGACACTAGTGATGGTCAGAAGGATAGTCACAGATCAAATGCTATAACTAAATATGAATTGGAAAGAATGCCTAAGGAACTTACTGAACACCCTTCCCTTATACTTGAAGTAAAAGATCAAGGAGTCCCACATCTGGCTCATTATACTCGAGCACCCATAATAGCTTCAAAACAATTAGCCCCAGCCCACGATCAGCTATGGACCCTTACCTTTGATGGATCCAAGTCCAAGACTGGTTGTGGTGTTGGAATTGTGCTAACCAGCCCAAAAGGGAAATTTTTCTTTGCTTCTTACAGGTTGCAATTTGGGTGCACTAATAATATAGCTGAATATGAAGCCCTAGCTTGAGGATTAATGTTTGCACACAAGAAGAGGGTCACTACCTTGGTAGTCAAGGGAGATTTGGAAATAGTAGTCAAGCAAGTTCGTAGCCAGTATACATATCACAATAGAAGGATGGCTGCATATAGAAACAGGGTATGGAACCTGATCAAAGACTTTGATGCCTTTGGGATTAGTCTCATCCCCAGAGAAGAAAATCAGGTAGTTGATTCACTGGTTGTTGCTGCAAGCACCTTAGAACCTATGCAAGGCTCTAAATTCAAAATATTCTCAATGGAATTGATGTCCACCCCAGCTGTTCCTGACAATATTAAGAATTTCCAAGTCTTTGATGATGATCGGCACATTCTGGCATTCTTGGCAAGCTCAGATGTCTTTGAAGGGAAAATTATTGATGAGTCTAACAGAGATCAAGGGGATTGGAACCCTGAAGAATGTGATACATAAGGGGTACTTAATCTAAAAAGTAATAACATTCCCAAGGGAATGGTTGCTCTAGAGAGAATATTTGACTCAGATCCGAGGGCTCGAGAGAAGGCATCAACTGAAGAAAAGGGAGGCGAATATGAGATAGTTAACCTAGCTGACTTGGGCCCTGAAAGGAATGTCTACATAGGGAAGGCCTGCCCTGAAGCAATTAGGGAAGACATATTGATGGTACTAAAAAAGGATATTGCTATGATAGCTTGGGGATATCAAGACCTACAGACATTTGATGCTTCGGTTATGACCCACACTATCGCTTTGAAGCCCGAAGCTAAACCCTTCAGACACAAGCAGCGCCCTATCAATGCTCTGATTGAACCATTGATCTATAAAGAAGTTCATAAATTGTTGTCTGCAAGGATAATCTTCCATATGCGCCATTCAACTTGGGTAGCTAACCTAGTCCTGGTTTGTAAGAAAAATAGGGAGATCAGACTATGCGTGGACTTCATAAATCTTAATAGAGTTTTAGAAAAGGATAACTACCCACTCCCTTCCTTGGATGAGGTATTGCAGACTATCAACGGATCTCAAATGATATCATTCTTGGACGGTTACTCTAGGTACAACCAAGTGATGGTTAACTTTGAGGACAGGATGAAGACAACTTTCACTACCAAGTGGGGAACATTCGCATATAGAAGGATGCCATTTGGTCTGATAAATGCTGGAACAACTTTCCAGTGTGCCATGGACATAGCTTTCAAATATTTAATTAGAAAATGTATTATTGTTTACATAGACGACCTGACAGTGTTCTCCAAGGATCAATTGAACTATGCTACAGACTTAGCCAAACTTCTTCAAAGATGCATCCAATATGGAGTTTTCTTAAATCCCAAAAAGTGTGTGTTTAGAATTTTTGAAGGGAAGCTCTTGGGACACATAATTTCAAAAAGAGGAATAGCCATCGACCAAGATCGAGTTGAGTCCATTCTCAAGATAGCCATGCTAGGAAGCAAGAAGGAGATGAGGTCTTTCTTTGGAAAGATCAACTTCGTAAGGAAATTTATTATAGGCTTTACAGAGATTGTAAAGCCATTAAATGAGATGATGAAGAAGGATGCCAAAATAGAGTGGAGTGATGAGGTGAAGGCTACATTTTCTCAAGTCAAACAATCCATTTCAGAAGCTCTAGTCCTTACTAGCCCTGACTACTCGGTATTGTTTTATATTTATTCTTTTGCCTGGAGCATTCTTGTGCAGTTGTCCTAACTCAACGGAAAGAAGAGGGGGAAGAAAGGCCAATTGCTTTCATGAGCTCTCCATTCAAAAATGCTGAAGTAAAATACCCACCTCTTAAGAAGCAAGCTTTTGCACTAGTCTAATTTGTTAAAAAATTCAGGCGCTACATCCTTCGAAGCCAGGTCATTGTTGTGGTTCCTGATGCCACTGTCAAGTCTCTACTAATGTAGAGCAAACTGGGAGAAAGAAGAGGGAAATGGATGGCCATCTTGCAAGAGTTTGATTTAGAGATACACCCTATGAAACTTTTCTGAGGTACTGGTTTGTCTAAATCCATGGTTGATGTTGGTAACAACATTATTTTTCAATAATATACTACTCAGTCCTTCTCAAATGACCCATGGTATGCTGATCTCATTTCTTTCATGCTCAATAACCGGTGTCTAGAGGGAATGAATGCCACTCAGAGGAGAGCCCTGAGACTAAAAAGCTCACATTACATGCTCAAAGGGGGGCTCTTATACAGAAATAATTTTGAAGGAATGTACTTAAGATGCCTTGATCATCAAGAGGCTAAACATGTGATCTTTGAGTTTCATGGGAAGCATGAAACGGGTCATGGATCTGCCAATTCACTGGCGCACCAGATCGTCTGATCTGGTTATTATTGGCCTTGTGTTTTCAAGGATGCACATCAGCATGTGAGAACATGTCACATGTGCCAAGTTTCTGCACCAAGGGAACGCCATTCAGCTATGCCACTACAACTCGTTTATGAGGTAAGGCCCTTTGCCCAATGGGCATTGGATTTCATTGGGGTTATCAACCCAAACTCTACTGCAGGGCATAAATTCATCTTGACTGCTACTGACTATAGCATAAGATGGACAGAGGCTATACCCTACAAAAATAGCACAACAAAGGTAGTGATCAAGTTCCTCACTGAATACATCACTATAAGGTTTGGGGTACCCTTCGCTCTAGTATGTGACAATGTTTCTACTTTCTCTTCTACTGAGTTTATTTCTTGGGCCTATAATCACAAGATTATCTTGAAATATTCATAAAATTATTACCCACAAGGCAATGGAGTTGTAGAGTCTACTAGTAAGAATCTCTTAGGGTTGATTAAGAAACTATTAGAACATAACCCTAGAGACTGGCATACCTAGCTTAGATTTACATTATGGGTAGATTAGACTAGGATTAAGGCTGCCTTAAACACCTCACCATTCAACCTGGTATATGGCCAAGAGCCTGTCTTTCCCATCCATTTGTAAATACCTATCCTTGAGTTCATGTAGAAATTTTACTCCAAGGACAGTAGGATAGAAGTCAGATTAGCTACTTTGTTGAAATTAGAAGAGCAGAGAGATGTGGCCCTACAACAATTCTTTAGGCATCAGGCTGTTGTCAAACACTAGTTTGAAAAAAGAGCTAAGCTAAAAGCTTTTAGGATATCTGACCTCATACTATTATGGGACAAAGCTAGTGAAAAGAAAGGCAGTCGTTAGAAATTTGACAAACTTTGGCTGGGTCCTTATCATATTGCTAAGATCTTAGGAGAGAATGCTTTCCGATTGAGTAGTTTAACTGGAGAACCTGTCCCCTTGTCTGTCAATGGACAATTTCTTAAACATTATTTTGAATCATGAAGTTGGCATTTTGATAGGTAGTATATTTATATAAATAATTTATGCTTTTAAATAATCCTTGTGTATAATCTCCTGCTCTTTGTGTAAATAATGTGGCTCTTGTTTGTAAATAGTTTGTTGTTTATTTGCTTTTCTTCCTATTCTTTCCTTCCATTTCCTTTGTTCTTTTTTTTTTTTTGTTTTGTTCTTTGGGGTTGATTTGTTTCTTTCCATTTTCAAAGTGAGGGGTTGTTATCTAAAGCATGCTTTGGTCATTAAGAGAGAAGTGGTTTAAATATTTTCAGGTTCCCTGATTGGATGATTTTGTCCCCAATTCTTTGTTTCATGCTTGTTGTCAATAAAAGTTATGGAAATTTTTGAAACAAGGTGCTAAGTAGGTAACTCTCATTAGCTCCCCTGAATTTGTCACAAATTATCAAGATCATCTCCTCTTATAAGGGTATATTTGTCCTAAGACTATGGTGTTGTAAGATTTGAGTGAAAAATTCGATCTCCCAAGTGTTGTTATGAGGTCCACTATAGTTTTCAACCCAAATCAGATGTTAAACATCTGACATATTGAAAAGAAAGAGTAGAGTTAAATGAAATATCTGAAACTCCGAAAAAAAAAGGGATTATCAAAAGAAGAAGAGTCAATATGAATGGGTGATTTCAGTATCTCTATCGGGGTTATGGACGCCTAACTAGCAGTAGAGCAATGCTGAGAGAAAACTAGAGGTATCTTTGTCGGGGCTATGGACGCCTGACTGGTAGTGGAGCAATGCCTAGGATATCATTACACAAAGGGAAATCAACTCATGTAGCTCAAATCTTGCACATTGTTGTCTGAAAGATGAGGAAAAATTTATAAAAGAGTGATGCACAATCAAACACACACATAGATTCAGGGGTAGCCATTGATTGACTTACATTTGAGATTCTAGCTCTACCTTGTTGGTTTTAACTGACCTAACTGGAGTTGTAATGTTCATGAACCAAGAGTTTTGGGTAGCTGAATTTTTTAGATTCATGAAAATGGTTAAACAATTTTCCCAGTTGAGTCACCATTTGTCATGCCTTGCATAACCACCCCATTTTATTCTAGAATAAAATAGGTCCCCATTTTTCTTTTCTTTCTAGCCCTTGGTTTTCTGTCTTAGGCGTTTTCCTTTCAAAGTTCTGTTGAAGGCAGAATCGGGACCAATACCGAACTTGGAAATTCCTTCTAAGTTTCTGGTCTTGTTCCTTCCCCGGTTCTGGTTCCGATAGACCTCGGTTTTCATTTCTTTTATTCTTTGTCGGAGTTGTGTCTGGGCCCAGTTCGGAATGTTGAATTTTCTCAAGTTCCTCGTTTTGGTCCCATCCCGGGTCCAACCCTGCTTTTTCTTTTCTCTTCGTTGCTCTTTGTCAGTTTGTGTCCTTTGCCTTAGGTGTTTTCTTTTTGGCATTGGGCATTTTGTTTCATGTGTTTTGGCGGACCTGGAACCAGAACTGATTCCAAACTTGGAACCTCTTCCAAGCTCCGTTTTTGTTCCTTCCCTAGCCCCGATCCCACCACTTTGGTCTTCTCTCCCTTGCGCGTCTGTTCGCGTTGTTCCACTTGTCCTGTTCTTTTCATTTTGTTTCCTTTTTGCTTTATTGTGGGGTTGTCCTCCCCTTTCCTCGTTCTCTTTCTATTCCTTTCTTCCTCACCTTTCAGATGACGTCGAAGGCGTGTTCAAAACTAAATCCGAACCCGAAACTTGGAGAAGTTTCTGGTTCGGATTTTGGTTCCAACCTTGGTTCCACCTGGGTCGCTCTGCTCCAGCTCCACCGGTGTTTTGTTCCCATTTTTTTTGCGTTTAAGGTATTCTCGCGGATGCAGATCTGGGACGGGGTATGAACTCGAGAATGTTGATTATTTTCCCTGGCTCGTTCTTGCGCAGACTCTAGTCCTATTTTCAGTTTTCTTTTGGCCCCGCCCCCGCTAGTTTTTAAAGCGGGGAATGTCACATCTAGGTCATGTTTTGTCCCAATCCCAGTTCCATTAGGACTTGTTTAAATTTTGCTTCCCATTCCCATGTTGACTTCGCCTCCACCGGATTTAAGTTTCTTTTTGGTAAAAGGCATGATATTAATGTATTGTGCGTGGTGATCTGTCTCAAGGAGTCAGCCAAAATTTTGAGTTCGGTGGAAGGTTTCAACGATTCAGCGGAGTTTCCCTAAAGGAGAATGGGTTCATCACCAAGAAAACATTGGGTTGCTATAACATCTCCTCGACCATAGGAAGTCACGCCAACTGAGGGAGGTCGCACTTAAGGGGGTTTTCAGGGAAGGTTCGCGTTCTCACTATGAGGTTTTTCTGACTCATGTGGGTCATGCCAACGCAGCAAGGGGGAGTCTATCGGTGGTCTTCGGTGAAAGAACAGAGATATCATCGCGACAAAAGAGTCAACTAAATAAAACCTTCGCCAAGACAATAGATGTATGTAGGACATCTCCCCAACTGGATAATGCTATGGCGACGCATGTGAAGTAAAAGAGCCCAGTCGATGCAACTAAAGAAGGGTTTCAACGAAATGAAAGGATCGCCAAGGGTGATCCCTTTGGCGTAGTGTCTAGCTGAAGGGGCGAGGTCTCGGTGACAAGAGCGGCTTCGGCAAAGGGATCTAATCTCGCCACAGGATCTTGGTGATGGGTGAAGGTCACACCGAAAGGAAATGAGCTCGGGGAGAAAGCGGGGGTTCACTGAAGGATTGGAGCTTTGCCATGTGGTCTCAGCGAAGGGTTGGTGTCTCACCGACATATGATATTGATCAGACCACTATTGACTGCCCGGGAAGCTCACGTGGCACAGGCCTGACTGATCATGAGGAAATCTGCAGGATGCAAGTGATGTGGGATACTTCTGAGATCATGAACCAATGGACCAGCTCAGGAACTATGATATCTAGATCTGAAGAAGAAGCTCGGTACTCTACTTCCATGGGAGCGATCAACGTGCAAAACAAGCATAGAGCCGAAGGTAGAAGATAAAGCCGTAAAAAGAGGGGACAGCTATGAGATTTGTTGGTAGAGGTAGCTCAGCATTAATGATGATACTTTAGGGCACTCAAAGCCACTCCACCGGAGTTCGAAGTTGAACATGAAGGCGTGGGAGTTATGATAATAGTTGCACAAGATCTGCAGAGCACCTCAGGGGACAATCTTCACTGACATAAGATAGCAAGGATTCGGATTTATTGTGGAATCCACTTTTGTTAAAAATCTGGGTGCTGAATTCCTAACACCACGGGATATTTTATAAACCCTAAAAATAGGCGTCAACATTCTTCTCAGGGAGATGTATATATGGCATTCTTGCCTCTTTGTAAATGGGTTTTTTTCCAAAATTTTACTGTTATCACTTCTAGATTATAACTTCTAGGTTTAGAGAACTGTTTAGAGCTAGAACTATTAGGAGTTAGTCAACTAGCAGAAAGAGATCGAGTTGCATCTTGATTGTTAGTAATGAGAGCTTCTCCTGTCTTCTTAGTTAGTAGTTAGATTTCAGTATAGATTGTAATGTATTTTCAAAGTTCTTCTAGTGTAGATGGAAGTAGTCTGAAGACATAGGTTTTCTTTACACTGGTGATTGTGCCAGATTTGTAAATGTTTCTTATCTGTCTAACCCACAGTAGAAGCAACTAGATTCGAATCTACTTCATATTGTGTTCCAGAAAGGTATTTATCTAAAATTAATCATCTGATTTTGAAAGCTTTCAAGGAATGAAATCTCATTTTGTGTTTTGCTTAAATGGTAGTTTATAACTAGTTGTTAAAAATCAGCACTGTGAATGAATAATACTATGTATTAATCACAAGTTAATTTGTTCTTTAGTTTTAATTTACAAAGTCCTTGAAAGGCAATAAGTTTGGTTAAATTGGATGAACTATTGTTCTTTTTCTATTCCAAAACCCTGATCCATCTTTTTGTATTTCTTTAAAACCCCTGGCTAGAATAGTTTTTATTTCATGCTTGATCTTAGAACAATCTAGAAGCCCCACACCAGCAGGCCCCTTGAATATTACTGTTGCATTGGCCACTGAGTAACATCAACACAGTTGAGACCCAACTACCAAGAGCTTGGGAGCTAAGGCATCCATGTGTTTCCTTTCTCTTTCAAGAGAAGCAGAGTAGCAATATTCTGCTTGCATTGTTGTGGTTCCAAAATCGCCATCAACAAGATCAAGACAAACCACTAGGGATTGAGATAAATTTTTACTCAACTAAACTTAATGCACGACAAAGAAGGTGGTTGGAATTCCTTAGTGAGTATGACTTCATAATTCAGTATATTAAGGGAAAAGAGAACAAAATGGCTAATGATCTTAGTAGACAAAGACATCTAGTAGCCATGATCTCGAAAAAGGTATAATCTAAGACAATAGGTGATACAACATTTTCCAGGGGATGAGCAGTACAAAAGAATGAAGAGCACCCTAGCTGAGAATCCATCAGATCATTGATATGATGGGTATGAGATCAAACCAGATGGCATTTTAAGATACCAAAGAAGAATGTACATTCCAAACTCTATAGAACTTAGGAACTTGGTTCTAGAAGAGGTTCACAATGCACCTTATTTAGGACACCCTAGAGTATCCAAGATGATCACAGAATTGAAAACTTTATAATTTTTCCTAAACTCAAGAAGGATATAGTGGAGTATGTAGAGAGATGCTTAGATTTCCGGTGAGTCAAGGTTGAGCATGCACATCTAATGAGGCTATTATATCCTCATGAAATACATGAGTATAAATTGCAAGTGATTGGTATGGACTTCATGCAGGGGTTACCTTTAAGCAAGAATTGACGTAATGTTATCATGATTGTGATCAATAAGATGACCAAGGAGTCACACTTCATTCTAGGAAATATTAAGGATGGATCATTGACCTTGGCCAAGAAATTTTTCCAAGAGATCTTCCTCTTACATAGAGTGCTAGAGACTATCATTTTTGATAGAGACACCCAGATGACCTCAAGATTTTGGATGACCCTAAATGTTGCATTGGGAACCAAGTTAAATTTCAACTTGGCTTATCATCCTCATATTGATGGGAAGATAGAGAGGGTCAATTAGGTAGTTTAATACCTCCTCCAAATGTACTACATGGACCAACAATATAAGTGGGAAGAATACTTATCATTGGTAGATTTTTCTTACAATAACTCTTATCATACATCTCTAGGTATGGCACCATTTTAAGCTCTTTATGGGAAGAAGTGTTGCACACCCATCAGTTGGGATAGATTAGAAGACATAATCATAGTAGGACTTGAAATGCTTAAGGAGATGGAAGAACAAATGAGAATCATTAAGAGCAGACTAAAGGAGGTGGCAGACCAATAGTAGAGTTATGCCAACAAGATTATAACTCTTAGATAGTTTTTGGCAGGGAATAAATTCTTCTTAAGATTCAAGCCTTTGGAAAGTCTTCCAAGTTGGCCCCGAGATATGTGGGTCCATTTGAAGTCTTGGAAGTGATCAACCCAGTTGCTTATAGACTTGCTATACCACCTGCTCTATCTTGACTTCATAATGTGTTTCATGTTTCTTTACTTAAGCCATATCATCTTGATGTAGCTCATGTGCTTGATTGGAAATCCTTGTAGGTACAGGACCTAGGAGTGGTGCTAGTGGAGCCCATTAGAATCCTAGATAGATGCAATATTAAGTTACGGAGTAGAGACATTGCTCAATTTAAGGTCAAATGGGACTAGTATTCAGAAGATAGTGCTACTTGGGAGGATGTGAAAGAAATAGAATGCTTCTTCCCACATTTTCTTTCTTAGAAAAGGACTTTTGAAAAAAATTGTTTGAAAATTTTGGATTGAATATTATAATGTTTTTGTTTGGAAATAGTATGATATGATGTTGAAATAGACATATATGCTTAAATTTACATTAAATAGACATCAGGACGATGTCTCTTCCAAGATGGGAAGGATGTTATAACCTTACTTTTATTGCATTTAAATTATAATATATGATAAATTGAATTATTGATGAAATACAATATGTTGAATGAAAAAAATTGATATTCTTGAAAATTTTGAAGGAAGTTGACCATCATTTGAGTATGTGATATTTTGAACTATCTTATACTTTATCATGATTGAAGGTTCTTGATGAACTATGTAAGTGCAAGTGTGTGCAATTGCAGGATAACACGTTCAAGGGCGAGAACACGGTTGAAGTAGGATCATTTAGCCAAATTGAATAATGAGCTTGATGGAATCTAGGTTCACACACCACAAATGGTATGATGTTTGCATTTGAAATTTCATATACAAGATTTTATTGAATTGATTTGAGCTGATTTAATGATTAAAAAAATTCTTGTGGAACATTAAGCATATCATTTCATATTCAAATTGTCTATCTTGATCTTGTGTGTCTTCAAATTTGAAAGAAAACTATAGCATGGTTAAACACATATATGTATTTATTTTGAAAAAAATGTGCTTAAAGGATAATAATTTCATTTAGAGGCTATTATTTGAATAAAATAAAAGCTTATTTTAGTATTTGAAAGAGATTAAATACTACATTGTCAAAAAAAAAAGGTAATAATTAAATATATATATATATGCATACACACACACACACACACATATATATATATATATATTCCATATAAAAATTGAATCAGGATCAAAATTATAAGTTGAAACTATTGATTTCAAATAAAATCAAATGAGGACATAATGGAAAACTGGCACGTATCCAAATTTAAGACCAAGTTAATTAAATTTGAATAAGTGGGGTGGAAAATTAATGCTAATTGTGAAAAAATGGCCCCCATATCATGCGAATAGGTAAGAAGGAAAATATTTCCACTTTAAATGCAAGAGGAATCACTAGAAAAAATTAGGCAGTAGTGACGAGTATCTAGGGAGGAAGAAAGCAAGTGACTCGACAATGTTGGAACCAAAGGAAAAAGCTGAGGAAAAGCTTTGAGCTAGAGGTAAATTAGTTTTTTGTTTACAAACATGCTTGATTTCTTAGTAATCTCTATTCAAAAAACTTGCAATTATCTTTTCAATATGTTGATTCTTTTAGAATCAGATGTAAATTAATAGATATCTTAAAAGAGCCAATGAAATCAGCTTAGAGTCGAGTCTTTTTTTTATGAATATCGATCATTTTCTTGTTCTATGATACTAGACCCTTATCAGCCATTCTTGCATGCTTTAAATTGGTGCATTTTGTCTGTAGATTCTAAATATTTTTTTTTTCAAAATTTTTGGAATCAAATTGCACTTCTTTTTCCATCTACTTCGAAAACTAGTTATTTTTTTAGTAAACACCATTTTTAAGGAGTGACAATCACCGTATAACACAATTTTTTTCCATGAAGGATAAAACTCATTTTTTTCGAATTTAGATTTGTAACTATGATATCTATTTTTTCCAATTGGTTTCATAGTATTTTATTGAATATTTTTTCCTTAATCAAGTTTTGAATTCAAACCAATTACAATTCAGACATAGGTGGACTGTATAACAAATAATTTTTTTTGTATGTATCGAAATTCAAATTTTTTTGTTGGATCAAGGAGTTCAATATCTGGTGCACTCATATTTAAAAAAAAAAAAAATTGATAATCTTCTATTTTTCCACATGTGCAAAACAGAGCTTGATTTTCAGTGAGAAACCTACATTCACAAGAAATAAAAAATAAGTATAATAATAAAATTAAATTTATTTAAAATTATACTTTTTGGGAAGCTTATAAGAAGGACTACATACATACAAAAAACAAATTAAATGAATTCATTTGATTCCCCAAAAGGTAAATCAAAAGTGGTTTTTTATCAGCATTTTGATTAGTGTAAAGGAGATTGTGTTATAGGTATGGTTTAAAACTAGAGGGGTTCTATCCAAGGGGGTTTGATCAAAAGTAGTTTTATCCATCTATAAGATCATCTAACTATATCTTATTGATCATAGGAAATTCTTGCATATCCAGTTATGTATTCCATTAAAAGGCATCCATCAATTATCGTCCATTGATATTGTTTCTAGTAAAAATGAATAGTCATTCGACTATAGGTTGTTCTTTGGAATGAAAAATAGCTTGAATATTTATTCTTTTTCTTGCAGTCACCAATAAAAAACATGAGTTTTTCTATAATCCTAGAAATAATGAAATTGTTCCAAGACTCTCTTATGTTTATGTTTGTCTTAAAATGATAAGCATGTTGTTCAATACATTTATTGAACAAGGGTACTAGAATTGTTTAAATGTTTGAATACTAGAATGATGGAGACTTTGTTCTTTTTTATGTAGTACTAGATAGCCTAAATCTATTAACAAAACATATTGGCACAGTAACTTGTAAACTTCTACAAACAACATTGTTTTGCTACAAACATCGTTTTTCTATAAAAAAGAATTTTTTTTTCTACAAACAACATTTATTCTACTATAAACAACATTATTTGTTACAAATAACATCATTTTTCTATAAACAACATTTATTTTTCTACAAACATCATTTTTTTTTGCTACAAATAGCATTTGTTTTGCTACAAATAGCATTTGTTTTGCTACAAACAACATTGCTTTGCAACAAACAACATTGTTTTTCTACAAATAACATTATTTTTCTACAAACAGTATTGTTTTGCTACAAACAACATTGTTTTGCGATAAATAGCTTGTTTTGCTACAAAGAGCATTGCTTTGCTATAAATGGCATTCATTCTACTATAAACAACATTTTCTCTGCTATAAACAACATTGTTTTGCTACAAACAAATTTTTTTTGATACAAACAACATAACAATATGTGTAAACTATTCAAACATACCTAATCTTATTTCATTTACTTCTTGTATTACTGAAAAATGATATGTCAATCTCTAACATTATTTTGAATGGAAGTAATATGATATAATGGTTTTTTTTTTTAGAATGTATGCATAAATTAATAACTTAAGTTGGTACATATATGTGTATGCACATAGACCCTCATTTATGTACATACACATACTTGTGACATACCTTTTTTGTTACTTATCTATTTATTCTTAAATGAATACTAAATTACGTTGAATTTAATCATGTGACATGTGTTTTAAATGAATGGATAATGTATTGATCAATTCCATTTCAATCATTTTTCTAATTTTTAGTTGAACTGTAGACTTTAGGGATGTAGGATGCTATGACTCTCTTGCTCAATTAGGGTTTTTCACCTAAAGGAAAGAGATAGATCCCACACAAAATCTATGTGGTTAACTCAAACTAATACAAGTATGATAAAAAAATGTAATACAATGTCCTAAATGTAGAAGACTAATAAAATTGATTGATTATTGAATGAAAATTAAATAAATGCATGTTGTTTGAAAACACATTCTGATATGCAAAAAGACATAGAAAATGACTTAGAAATGCAAGTACAAAAAAAGAGAAAGTTGTAAAATTGAATGTGTGCACCTATAAACTTGCTAAGAATTAGAAATGACTTTGAAATCCTGAAGATGTTGATTTCTAGGCCTGGTGGGACTCATTTGCCATTTTGGGAAAATTAGTCTCAGTTCTAGAAAAATGTATCGGGGCCTATTTTAGCCAAATGGGTATCCAAATCTACAAAAATATTTAGGAAATAGGTATAATGGTACTCATTCACCACTCTGGGTGAATTAGTCTACTTTTACTTTTTTGAAAACTCAAAAATGGAATTTGTAGCTTTTGGCCTACTCAATCTGCACCTCTAGGTGTTTGAATTTGAAACCTTGATTTTTAGCACTGTTGGTGAATTTTTTGAGTAGGTTTTGACCTTGAAAAAGTGGATATGACTTCAACAAGTTTGCAACCTAATCTCCAATGATTTCCAAGTCTTCAAAGTACCTAGATCTGCAAACACACAAAGGAAAAGAGAGAAACTGTTGATTGTTAGGGATTGGGGGTTTGCCTTGGTCAAACCCCATTTTGGTAATTAAACCAGAATGATGAAATAAGATAATGAAACATGAAATATGAAACAATGCAATTAGAAACTTTCCATGATGAAGGATCTTAACTTGCTACAATAATAGATGAAGAATCTTGCTCTTGAATGCCTTGATGATGTCCTTGAAGATGATTCCTTATGAAGACTCAAAATGCTAAACCTTATCTTGCTTGAGTTGAGATAGATAATGAATGATGAATGAATTATGAATGAATGAATTAGGGTTTAAGGGTCTCATTTTATAAAGAAGAGTTAAGAATAAGGATAATGATCAAGGGTCAAGATTAAATTAGAAAATAACTTAATCAAGGGTGGAGGTTAATTGAGAGAAGAAATACATCCAGATAGATAAAGACTTGTGGTGGAAGATAAGATTGGCACAGAAAAAGAGGTTATAGGAGAAATTAAATAGTAAAGATTATTTATTTTAGATGGCCAACATAGGAGAAATAAATAAAATATAATTTTATTTATTTCAAAAGAAAGGTGAGAACAAATAATTAAATAATTAAAAATAATTATTTAATTATAGAGGAAAGGTGAGGTGTTAAACATTAAATAAATAAAAATAATTATTTAATAGAGAGGGAAGGGATAATTAAATAGTTAAAATAATTTTTTAATTGGGGAGATAAAGAAAGAATAAATATAATATTTATTTATGGAGAGAAAAGTCTAATGAATAATTAAATAATTGAAATAATTATTTAATTATAGAAGAAAAGGGAAAAGCTAACTTTTGAATAATATTAGACTTAAATGTTTAATAAGAGTCTAGAAATGTATGAAAGTGATTTACAACACTTCACAACACCTTTACAAGACATCTTTTAATGCATTCGCAAGGGTCCAAGACCTAATGTGGATGTGTAAAACATCTCACAACATTAAATCAAGTCCTCATTAAGTCCAATTTGTCATTAATTATTCACATATCAAGCAAGAGATACTTTCTTCTATGGTACATTAGTAAGTTGAGAAAATAAGTAGACTGGATTACTTTTTTATAGATATATGTGTAAATAATATTCTCTTTATTGAGTAGAAAAACACCTAAGTAGACTAGAGCACCTCAAGGTAGATGTTGTTAGAGGGTGGATATTTGCTAAGGTATAAATTATGTTGTTGAAAGTTACCTTTCCAGACGGGTGTCGAGATGGAGTTCAGAGAGTATAGGTTTTTTCTTTATCCAAAACCTATCTTTTGTTGTTGCAACTAATTTCAATGCTTGGCCAAGCAATTAGGGGTAACCCAAATATACTGGTTTACAATTTTTGGACAAAGCAGACACTGAACTGATTTTTTCTAACTAAATCTTCACTTTCGGGCACCTATAGTGGTTAAACCATGAGGAATTTGAAGATGATGCAAACTAGTGATTTGTGGCATTTTGTCTGTAGATTCTAAATTTTTTTTTTTCAAAAATTTTGGAATCAAATTGCACTTTTTTTTTCATCTGCTTTGAAAACTAGTGATTTTTTAATAAACACCATTTTTAAGGAGTGACACTCACCATATAACACAATTTTTTTCCATGAAGGATAAAATTCATTTTTTTTCAAAATTAGATTTGTAACTATGATATCTAATTTTTCTAATTGGTTTCATAGTATTTTATTGAGTATCTTTTTCTTAATCAAGTTTTGAATTCAAACCAATTACAATTCAGACAAAGGTGGATTGTATAACAAATTTATTTTTTTATGTATCGAAATTCAATTTTTTTTTGTTGGATCAAGGACTTCAATATCTGGTGCACTCATATTTAAAAAAAAAAATTGATAATCTTCTATTTTTCCACATGTGCAAAATAGAGAGGTTTATTTTCAGTGAAAAACCTACATTCACAAGAAATAAAAAATAAATATAATAATTAAATTAAATTTATATAAAATTATACTTTTTGGGAAGCTTATAAGAAAGACTACATGCATACAAAAAAAAAATTAAATGAATTCATTTGATCCCCCAAAAGGTAAATCAAAATTGGTTTTTTATCAACATTTTGATTAGTGTAAAGGAGACTATGTTATAGGTATGGTTTGAAACTAGAGGGGTTCTATCCAAGGGGGTTTGATCTAAGGTAGCTTTATCAAACCCTCTTCAATTGAAATTATTTAAATGGAACATTTAAAGGCTTAAATCATTATATTTTCTAAAAATATGTGATATTAGCAAAAATCAGAATCTCCTAGAAATTATAAACCAGCTTTGTGGGATCACGCTTGGCCTATTATGTATGTATGGACTTTGCAATAACACTCTTCACCATTCCTAGCATAGATATTTCATTTTTCTAAATCATAGATAGAGATGCATGTTGATTTTTGGGCATGCACCATATTCCACCTTGCTAATTGTTCTCTTAGTAAACTTTTCGTGTAGGGTTGAGCATTCTTCAAGTAGGAAGAATTCCAAGGAAGAGCTTCAACCATGTTCTCATCCAACAGTGGAGGTGAGCGTCAAGAGGAAACCTTGGATATTTTCATGATTATCATGGACTATGATGTAACCTTTATTTAAAATTGTATATTGTATTGACTTTGTAGCCCAATGACCCAAGTCAACTTAGATATTAGAATTGACATTTGGAAATTAATACATATCATGACTTATTTTATTTAGACATGTGTTGCTATGATTGAAAATAGATACTTAGTTATGTCTTTTTAAAATTAAATATTCATAATGTCATTTGTAATAATATAATTGAAGTAATTATTAGAATGGGTTATTACATCCAATTATCACTTATATTCACATATCACTGTGTCTAATCTGCAATAATAACAATAAAACAAAACAATATATCAATTTCCTTTAAAAATAGCATGTGAGGAACCAAAAAAAAATTCATGTCATTACTACTAAAGAACATTGAAAAATATTCAAAAGGAAACAAATACATTTAGCATGTTAATCAATGACACTGTGAAATACAAGATATTTGCTTGAAATGAGAAAAGTAGATTATAATAAACACAATTTGTGCCATGAAAAATTTCTCTAACTACAATTAGTTACATATGTAGGAGGTTGTGGAGATTTCTCCAAACATTATATATCATTGATCATCCCTTATACAAAAGTTTTTGAAAAAGGAATTTGTCTGATTTATGGCTTTGGCTCTAAATCTTATAGCCTAAAAGCCTATATTTACACAGTACATATATGTATATATAATGAAAACCTAGATAGTAGCTAATACTCCTAAAAAGGAAACACTATCCCATCCTGATCATAGTAGTACACCCACATGTTCTCATGACTCTTGTCAAGAGTCTAGCCATTAGTATCAATATATTTTGTGACTTGCACACAAAAATAAAAGGACATATAATTGAATACCTTTCAAAAATAATAAATTAAACCTATATTATAGATAAGATGCTTTATATTGTTAGAGAAAAATGCATTTAGTAATTGGGCCTAGGGATCATTATCGCATGTATAATCATTAGCATTCTCCTCCTTTTTTATGGGGGTCTTTGTTGGGATGGATTCTAAATACATGAGAAGAGATCAAAATGACAAAAATATCTAATCAAGTTTACTAGAGAATTTGAATATTGAAAATCTAAATTAAAAACTTGAATGACATTCTTAAATGACAAAATATATATATATATAAATAAAAACAATTAACATATTCATTAAATATTAAAAATAATAGTATAATAATTTTTTAAAAATAATATATAATATAATTCTTTAATTGATCAACCAATCTAGTTCTAAAATATTCAACATCATATTTTCTACTAAATAACAATGAAAAGTAGTCAAAAGGAAAAAAATGCATTTAACATGTCAATCAATGCCACTAAGAAATACCAAATATTTGATCAAAATAAGAAAACTATATTCTAACAAACATAATTTGGGCCAAGAAAAATTTCTCTAACTATAATTAGTTACATAAGTAGGAGGTTGTGGAGATTTCTCCCAACACTATACATCATCAATCATCCTTTATACAAAAGTTTTTGAAAAACTTATTTTTTTTATTTATGCCTCTAGCTCCAAAGCTTATAGTCTAAAATCCTATAGGGTAAAAGCACAAAGCCGTGTCACACATTATAAAGGAAATGACCAACACTGATCCAACTTTTAAACTTGAATCACTAAAAAATGGCATATGGGTATGTGCAGGATCATGATGGGCCAAAAAGTGGTGATATGATGGGTATGTGCAGGGTATGTGGATGACGACTTTTTTTTACCCAAAATTGATGAAACGAAAAGGGTTTTTAAAGGAGATTTTCAACTTTCCACCAATATAAATTATGATTTACTTTGAATTTAATAAATTATTATTATTCATTTCTATTTGAATTAAGACTAAAGTAATGGTGATAGGCTAATTGAAAAAATCTACAGCTTTTAAATGGTATCACATTATTTGAATCTGAAACATGCATCACATTCTATGCTTCACATACTATAGGATTAAAAATGAATTTCATGAAGTTTTGACCAAATTAAGTGGACTACAGTTTTATATTTTTTAAAAGTTGTAATAAAAATTCATAATTAATTATTTACTTGGAAAAATATTACAAAAAATATGTATCACATCGGGACATGATTCCTCTACTTATATCTAAAATATTAAAAAAAATATTATCATTTTATTGTGGTTAGGGTGGTTAGACAGACACCTACTTATTTTTCCCCTGAAATTTAAGTACTACTACAATTTCAAATTTTCACCAAATATATATTTTTTTTAAATAAACCTAGTAGTTTAGAAACTACATTCAATTTGCTACAGATTCTATTCTTACATATTTTTAAATAATATATAAAACATATTCAAATTTTTACATCAAGTTGCCTAACTCTAATTTTTCTAAATTTTTCACCACTTAAGGACCTTATTTTTCCATGATGATCCTACACATACCCATATATGTTTTAGTTTTTAAATGATGTAAACTAGTAAAATATGTATTTTTAGTATATTTTACGTTTGTATTTTTTTAATTAAAAAATTATTTTATACTGGTTTTTAATAAATTAATACTATAATTTAGTTGGTGATAAAATGCTAAAAAAATGAAGTTGCATGAGACGTCAAACTTTTTATAATAAATTTAATTTTTTTTCTTTCAAATTTTTTGTGTGTATTTATAACTCGAAACTTTAGTGTATGGATATATATTATTTTTCCAAATTTGATATATATATATATATACATATTTAAATAAATATTAAAATGTGTGTGAATCAAAAAACAATTATTTCCATCGAATGTCAACTTTCATATTAAATATTTATCTAAAATAGAAAAAAAATATACCATTTTGAAATAAATTCCTTTATCTAGTGCATCATATTTTTTTCAAATTTTTAGTAAGTTTTAGTATTTTTCCTTGGCATGGTAATCAACCTAATATTGTGTGCTATAACCTAGTTTTATTAAAAATAAAAAATAAAAGATAGATAATAATTAAACTATTAAAATAAATATATTTTTGAGAACTACACTTATGGATCTACAAAAGGGTTTTTTTTTTTTTTAAATGTTATTTACATTAGTAGGAGTTATTGAAACTTCAAGTTTCTCAAATAATTTTAAGTTTTTCATAAATTGGACTCAAAGTGGTTCTCCATATATTTTTAGCCAACAATTTTAGCTGAGGAAGTTGTGGAAGTATCTAACTTAGCTAGAATGAATTTTACTAGATCATATTCTCGACCAAAATTGATTTTTTGTTAGAAATACTTAAATTAAGTTGTGCTGATAAGTTGGCTGAAAGTGTGACACAACTTTGTTCTCTTAACCTATATTTACATAGTACATATATGTCTAGATGATGGAAATCCTAGATATTCATTAATACTACTAAAAAGGAAACACTATCCCATCTTAATCATACTTTTAAACCCACAATTCTCATGATTGTAGCCTTTAGTATCCATATATTTTGTGACTTGCACACATAAAAAAAAGGACATACAATTGAATACCTTGCATAGACACACAAAACTGGCATAATGCATTCAATTAGGTCATATTCATCCATTTAGCAAATAAATCAAGTTTATTTATCTATCTCCTAAAGTCATCAATTCAAATTAAATAAATCAACTTGATCCTAACATCACCCTCATAGATTAAATAAATCAATCATTTATTTAATTAAGCCTGAAATCACCTTTCATCCCTTTTTGATTTAAATAAATCAAAATATTCAAGTCAAAAGGGGTCAAAGCATCTAATCACCATTAAGTTAATCTAACCCTGATTAACCTAATCTAACTACCCATCACATCTTCTAGCTTTTCCCACTTGCACCAATAAATCATTTTAATTCATTTATACATTCAACATTTTCCATCAACATGGCATCTTTGAGGAATATTCCCTCAAGTTTGAATTAAAAAACAAGTGGACATGTACATCCAACATTGCAATAAATTATCTCTTTCATGTCCCCCTCTCAACATTTAATTCACAAATTCAAATTTGAATCTCCCCCTCTTGGGCACATTGGCCAAAACTTGCACATTCCTCAACCTATGACAAGTTGACAAGTGGCCTCATCTCATTGGCTAAATCTTTGTCTCACATTCATCCATTTAGCCATTCTCTCATCAAAATATTCTATAAATGGAAGGCTTCATTCATCATCAAATCCTCCACAACTCCACAATCTCAAGCACAAATGCACCATTGTCATTTGAATCCATATCATTTTAGCATTCCATATCATTCTTCATAGCATTTTCATCATGGATCTTAAGCAAGGATTGGGAAAGGGCTTATATCCATAGAAGCACCAATCCACTATAAGATGTTGGTTTCATTATTAGAATGATGTTTTTCTATTTTTTGCTTGCTTCTTTTGCATTATTCTTGTGATCACATGAATCTTATAGCGAATCTTTTGTTTGCTTTCGTTTACTAACAATGCTAAGGGCTTTTGTTTTTGAGCTAATGCAGATTTAAGGTTCCTACACCATGTAAAACTAACAAATTCAATCTATATTAAAGATAAGATATACTTTTTTGTTGTTAGAGAAAAATGCATTTAATAGTTGGGCCTAAGGATCATTATCGCTTGTACAATCATTAACATTGTTCTCATTTTATTAGGGTATTTGATGGGAAGGATTCTAAAGACACAGAAAGAGATCAAAATGATAAAAAATTCTCTAATAAAGTTTACTGAAGAATTTGAAGATTGAAAACTTGAATTAGAAACATGAATAACATTCTTAAATGACTAAAAAGGTTAAAAGCAAAATATAAATATAAACAATTATCATATTCATTAAATATTAAAAATAATATTTATTAATAATTTTAAAAAATGATTGATTAGGGGAAAAGACCTATAGTCGTGCATCCTAACTTTGTGCTTCTCAAAATCTAACTTCTCAATGTTAAAAAACTCTACAAATTTAATATCATCTTCTTTGACCCTAGTTTACTACTTATAACTAAGGTTTCAAGTTGTTGTCATCAATTTTGATGCCTTTACTATGCGTAGTCGTACAAAATGTCCAAAACACCACTTTTCTATCCCCCTACCCATCGTAGTGAATTACCACCCTTGATCCATGAGCACACTTGCACCAATAGTTGAATATTTTGTCATGAAAATAAATTACCTAAAAACTCCAAAATGAATAGAAAATAATAATAAGTTACACATCCTGATATTAATAAATAAATACAAATAAATAAATTTTATTTATTAATTATCCTAAAAGTATAAAATATTATATATTAATATACAATTTACATTTATAAATTAATAATAAAATATCAATGACTAACTTAGAAAAATTAACCCTAATATGTATATCCTAATCTTCAATCATTTTTCCCCATACTCTTTCATTTTTCTGTTGTTTCCATATGCTGGTTCATCATCTGTTGCTCTTGTGTGTTTCCTCCATTGTGCTTTGTGCCACCTAGCAGGACATACATGTGTGGTCATGGAAGAGGATGTACCCAACAAGTAAGGATTGGGTCAATGGGGCATGATTTTTTTTGTTTTATCACCGAAATATCCCACTTATTTGACTTCTTACCATGATCACATTTCAAAAACAAGGTATCTATAATATCAAAACGTAGGATCCTCTTCTTGCATATATTGATTTATGATTTTTTTGCTACATACATTTTGGGTGAGATTGTGAGCTATGTTTTTAATGTCTCATGGGGTAATTTTGGGTGATATTCTTAAGGTTTGTAATGCTTGGTTCACACTGAAAATGTAATATGCAATCTATATATCAAACTTCACTGTTGTTGGGCTCCCTACATTTGTGCTAGAGGTACTTTTCTCCATATTTTCTAAATTTATCTCATCACTAATTATGGTGAGAATTTAAACATGAGTCAGCTATATGAATGTCGCTCATTACTCTTACATCATAAAACCTTGAATACAGAGTTTGATAATTTGCAATATTTTTTATTTATTGATGGAAAATTTCCCTCTTTTAGGGTAGAATTTGTTTTAGATGCCATGGCTTATATCTCTTCACAATTTTTTTCATCTACGGAATGTTCTTTTGGGATTTGGCACACCCACTAATATAGATGTTCTATTTTAGCTATTGCAATGTCACATTCCTTCAAGTTTGAACCTAAGGTTACATGTTGGAAGGCCATTTTTTTTACCACCTAAACTCATTTCATTCATCAAGAGTTTTTTGGGTTCAATAAAGAAAAATTTCTTCAAAATTTTAAAACAAAATGTGAAATTATTTCAAGCATATATAAAGAAGATTTCATTGTATTATTTAGCTTTGTTTCTTTTTTCTCATTACATTTTGGGTTGCGTAGGGCATGGATCCTCTTTTCAAGGGGTCTATAATAGGAAACATCTAAAAATACATCTACATGAATGTGTTTGTTGACACAACAAAATGAATGGGGAATGGATCTATGGAGTGGCTAAGGTCTTTTATGACCTTACTCAGGCTATGACCCATTTCCCTTTACTATTTAAATTTCTCTAATATTTTCTTAAAAATCTATGTGATATTTATGTGTAATGGCTTTAATTTTTGGATTAATGGATTTTTCTATATTTTTGTGTACTCTAAACCATGAATCTCAAAATAGAAGAGCTTTTATTATAAACCATTTTTGTGTAAGATGCAAAATCTATACAAATTTCAACTAACCCTCTCAATAATATTATTATTTAGAGGCATTTAACCTTTTTTGTTTCATTTAGGGCTTTTCTTCCTTGAATTTATCACTGTCTTGTTCATAATAGTTCTAAGAAATACACCATAAATATTATTTCTTACATCTTATTACAATTTTTTTTCAATTAGTTTTAAGAAAATGGCCTGAAAGGCTATGAATCAAAATCTGTAAGTTTGATCAAAAGGAACAATTTGTTGATACAAGATCCAATTTGACTAAGAGTTACCATTTAAAGTTCTATTACAATAATCACTTGAGAGGTTTGAACTTATATTTTTACAATAAACTCCCAATACTTTAACCACTTGATTTCAACTTTTTGGATAGTGTATGTGAATCTTTCATACTAGTACTATTTCTTTGGTCTTTGTATATTAGATATTAACAATTTACATGGGTCTTTTAGATTACTACCCCTTCAACCTTGTTCTATGTTGAGATTTTTGGGTCCATTAATATGTGTGAGAAAGATTGGGAAAATGCATGGTAACCTTTTACTTACATTGCAAATTGAAAGTATAAATGGAATGCACATTTCGGTTTAAAATGTGGGAAACCAAGAAAGCTAAAAAAAGATGAAATATTGGTAAAATAGGAGGCACAAAAAATTGTTATTGTTGTTTCATGCCAAACATAGTTGGTAGAGATATAAACATAAGACATAAAAATGAAATTTCTTGAACATTGATAATTAAAAATTGTAAAATTTATATCTAGCTAAGACTCCCAAAGAGTCTCAAATTATCAGCCAATTACAATTTAAAACTTAGATAAATAAAAAGACTAGAAAGTATAAAATCCCATGAAACTATAGGGTGCAAAACTTCCTCCAAGTCTCTTCAAGAGCCTTCTGGCCAGAAAGATGGTTCTCTCTACAAATATTTGCAATTTTTGTTGCTTATTTGGGTCTTCATAGTAAATGAATATTGCAACAAAAAGATTATTTTTATTTTAACTAACCAAACATACATTTTCATTGCATAGAACTTGAGGCAAGTGTGCTATATTTTATTGTTGTAACATTACATATTGTATTTAAAGCAAATTATTTTGGAAACAATTTCTTTGCTAAAATGGTTGCTTTCTTGTGGATTTGCACAATATTAACTATATTATTAAGTTTTGATTATTTCTAGCTTCACTAACTCTAAAATTAATATTTGAAGCATGGGTGTTCCTCTTGTTTAAACTTGGAGTTTGGATTTGAATTTTTTATTTAGTTTTATTAATTTTGGTTGTTATTTTGCAAAACATCTAAAATGATTACATTTGCTAGTTTCAAGTCTATTGCAATTAATTTATTCTCATTTTGATTTATTTATGATTTTTCTTTTTACATGAAAGTTTTCACTAACAACTTAAAGGTTAACCAATTGAAGTAATGAACTAAAGTGGGATTTTGAGCATAAGAGAGAAGCCATTCCTTTTGAAAATAATTGGACACAAATGTTAGGAACCATAAAGAAAGAATGTAGTAGTGAAGATTCAAGAACCATGTCTCTAATTCATTCAATAATCAAGATGCAAGTTCAATAATAAAAGTATAAACATTGTAAACTTTTATGAAATCACTTGTTAGATTAGAGATGAAAAACTATATTGATGATGTAATTAGTTTTTCTCGCCTATAAAGACATATTTTTATTGATAAGCACTTGTTCCTAAATTTTAGAGTTGGTCAAAATGTTTTATACTTTTCAAGGGTGAGTGTAGGATTATGGGGGTCCAAAAAGTGGTGATATGACAAAAAAGTGGCCGACAACTTTTTCTTTATCCAAATTTTATGAAAAAAAAAGGGTTTATTGAGAAAATTGTAAGCTTTCCAAAATATAAGATATGTCTTATTTAAAATTAAATAGATAATTATTATTGATTTTATACATACATTTTGACTAAAGCCCTAATTGACAAGTTGATTGAAAAACATCTCTAATTCTACAATGATTTCACATTTTTTAAATCCAAAATATGCAATACATTCTATGCTTCCCATACTATAGGATAAAAAAGAAAAGAAATTTTGAATTTCATAAATTTTTGACCAAGTTATGGTGGTTAGACAAACAAGTTTTAATATTTTTAAAAAGTTTTAATAAAAATTCATAACTAATTATTTACTCACAAAAAATTACAAAAAAAACTGTGGCACATCCAGGCATGTATCCTTTGCTTATATTGAAAGTTTCAAATAAAAATATTATTTTTTTCTTGTACTTAGGTTCGTCAAACATACACCTGCTTTTTATTTTTTCCTAAAAATTTAGCACTACTGCATTGAAATTTCAAAATTTCACCAAATATATTTCTTTTTTTTCAAAAAAAAAGAATAGTATCTTAGAAACTACATTCCATTTTCTCAAAAAAAAAATTACATATTTTTCAAATTATGTTTATAACTTATTTAAATTTTTATGTCAAGTTTCCTAACTCTATTTTTTCCTAAATTTCATTGCCACTTAAGGGCCTAGTTTTGACCCACATGATCCTACACTGATACTCAATTTTTATCTTAAATTTTCCTAGTCAAAATCACCCAACCTCAAGTGGTTAAGATTCGTCATGTTTGAAAGACTATTCTTGATAAAAGAAAAGTTATTATGTAGCCCCAATATCTCAATAAAAGGCAATGTGTTTCCCTAACTGATTTAGAAAGAGAACTACTACCAAAGGAAAGTATACTTAGTCCAAAATGCATTTTGAAGAAAGTAAATTATTTTTGCGGAAAAAGATTGAAGCACAAGTATGTTGTCTACAACATGAGTTTTAAAGTAAGCAGAATGGACATATGTTTCAATTGCACAATATTTAAACTTGTGAAATTTTTAAAATAGAAACTTGAGTTTCGTTGTGGGGTGGGCTAGATTACAACTAGAGAATTTTAATGGTATCCAGGATAAAATTATCAAACCACGTGGTAAAATTGATCTAAATATTTAATTTCTATGTTGATTCTTTGTTTATAATTTATACTCGCATTCTAAGCAATAGCTCCTTGTGACCAATTTGATTGTATTTATTTATAATTTTATATGTAATTATATACAATGAAGTTCGGGTTAATAGCTGAATACCTACACATGGTATCTTGAGTCTCTAATGTTTATATAAT
Organism: Sequoia sempervirens; assembly: GCA_007258455.2. Classification (NCBI taxonomy): domain Eukaryota; kingdom Viridiplantae; phylum Streptophyta; class Pinopsida; order Cupressales; family Cupressaceae; genus Sequoia; species Sequoia sempervirens. Next base: position 34,993,136 of record VDFB02086081.1, on the reverse strand, counting down.
AATGTGTAGAGGGTAATCATCATAAGGTAGTCATTAAAGTTGAGTTTACACATTGTTATATAAGCATTATAGACTCAAAACCTAAGATAGGATAGGCTACAAAAAACTCAAAAATAAAACAAGGTGATTATTGTCTTGCTACCATGCCAAGCTAGAAATTAAAATCCAATAATAATGAATGGTGTATTCTTTTACAAGTCAAAAAAAACAAAAGCAATGCTTGTCATTAAAACAAAATAGGATCTATAATAGGTTGCAAAAAAATCTCTGAACAAGGTGATCAATAGATCCTCATGCTAAAAAAAATTCAACCCAACATGCTCTCAATGTGCAAAGTCTAATTATGTGATAGGTTCATTTTTTCTTTCTTCACAAGATTTAGTTGGTTTTGTAGATGTTGCACCCAATGTTCCTCAAGCTCAGAAGCATGGAATTGAAGCATGAACTACAAGAAATAAGGCTCTTGATTGATCCAGTTTAGTGCAATAACTTAATAAAGATTACCTTGTTTTGTTGAGAAGCGATAACAATAACTCACTTGATTACACATCGTTGCATATGGCAGGAAACAATAGCCTGGCAAAGTATTTTGAAACTTGGGTTTAATAATTAAATCATACATTTGAAATCTATTAGTATAATGTATACATCAAATGGTGAGCCTGACACTATCTTTTATTCTTGTAGGTGTTTTGATATTTGGTGGTTCAGGTCCAAAATGGGCATGAATTGCACATTACTTGGAAGAGAGAGAATTGGCAGTTGTGTTTATTTAGACTAGAAGTTGTAATTACTTTTTTTTTTAATTTGGTTTAGGATGAGAAAATTTACACTTGTGCGTATTTTATATTATCAAGTATGTGATTAATATAATAAGAATATTCTATGTAATTGGACAAAAGAGTTGCAAGATTGCACAAAATCAAACTATTAAATGTGAGGACAAGTACATAATATTTTAGTATGTAATCTTCATTAGCAATAAATTAGATTGACTAAGCTCCTATGTGGAGTTTGATTTTGACTAGGACTATTATTTAAATTTTTTTATGATATGATGAGTAGTTGTACACATTTTGGTATATTAATGACATATTTTAGGATAAATTATGATTGGTATTTTTAAAAATATTTTTTTATATTTTTTTATTCAAACAATAATGAGAATATGTTCAATTGATAGATCAAAGTATGATAAATACCCTCACAACAACTGATACATGCTCAAATACTCGGTCCGTTCCCCTCACAGATCTAATTCTAAAATATTAACCATTATATTTTCTAATTAATAATATTAAATTACAAAAATTGATCGCTCACATCAGAATTGTCTATTGACCAAAATAGACTGGCAGTAGTGTGATGGCCGTTGGTTCGATTTTAAGCTGTTGATTATGAAAATGTCGAAAGGCGTAGAGTGGGCCCCCTGCAGTTGAATGCTCTCCAGCTTTGAATAAAACCCAAAACGCTTTTGAATCTCGACCGTATTTCACCCGGTCAGGCCTACCCGGTAAACATGGCGTCCGCCCCAGTAGTGGAGAAAGCAGGAGCGGCGGGCCCCACACCAATGTCCAGTCTTCCATGTCATAGTCATTTATGGCACCATCAAATGTATGATATGTTCCGATGGATACGAGAGAAAAGAATTGACTAGTATGCGCATTTATGCATGATGGGGTTGCGTAAAGGCTACATCCCCAATCCGCTCTCTTTCCATCCGCCAATAAATCGTCCAACGTTTTTTCATTCACTGTGCACCGCCCCGCTTATCTGAGTTTTCCTTTCCTCCGGGCGATGAAAGTGGAGACGAACAAGAGGCGCGCTCTCTCGCTTTCTCTACTACGCGTTTCCTGAGATTTTTGTCCGCTGCTTTGCTGGATGGATAGCTTCCCACTCAGGTGAGTCTGTTGCAATCATCTTTCCTTTCTTTTCAGCCGACTGCTTTTAGATTTTTCACAGTTTGTTTCTTTGCAAATGCCTTTTTTTCTTTCTGGCTGAGGAGTTTTGTTTCACAAGAAAGGGTTTCTACTGAGAACAGCCTTTACCTTTAGCGGAACTATGTTGAGAGGTTCTTTTATGACCGTTTTTTCTGTCATATAAGCCGATTTGAATATAACAAATCTGTAACTTCTGAAGTTTACGGCGTAGGATGTTTGCATTAAGTGGCGTCTTGTGCTGATGTGTTAATCGAGAAAGTAGGTACTTATGATGGTTTCCTGGTTGATCTACGATTTATTTTGTTTCAGACCATGAAATTTTCTCCGCCTCTTTTGAGGACGTATTCTTTGCTGAGGGCTTTTGGTTTGGATATTACAGCTTGTAACGTGATGAATTGTACAGTTGTACCGTTTCAGTTTAGAGCATCGTCCTGTAAATTTTCAAGATTGTAAGTTGTACTCGCAATGAATTTTAATTACTATTTTGATTGGCTTGACAGTGGAACGGCTGCCCGGCGTGACTGCAACTGGAGTCTAAAAAATGGCCTTGTAACCCTCTGAAACTGGACTCGGCTTCCCCATACACACAGACCCGGACAATTTAGGGAAGAAAAGTGTTGAAGACTTAAATTCGTGGTGAGGGAAGAATTACTCCCGACTGTGTAACGATGGAAACATTACCCAACTCGCAAGTATGTGCCAGAGGAAAACCTTCTGAAGATTCCATTCTCTGTCAGAAAATTCGTCACTCTTCACATTCATTCAGAAGTCTCAATGATCCACTCAATGCCCGACCCGCGATTGTTGATGATAAAGGCGTGTTTTGCCAAGGTTTCTCCATTCGGTGAGTTTATCGCGTTGGTTTACAGCTGTAATTTTGTTTCATTCATAGAATATGCAGATTGTGAGCATATAAGGTCATATATTTGGCAGGGAATATGTGGGGAAAGTGAGGAGCGTGGACATCAGGAAATGTTGGCCTTTCTCGGAGGGTTTGCTGGAAGATGGTTTGATCGAAGGAGAGCACCTGCTTCCGCCTCTTAACAGGCCTCGTAGCAAATTGTGTGCCTGCCAAAATTGTGCTGGGGAACACGAGGACTTTGAGACCTCGTTTCACAAATCGGACCTTCATGGCGTTCCGCCGGAGAATTATTTGAGAATGGTCGATGGAATAAAAGACCGGCAAATGACCGTCTGTTTAAGTCCATGTTCAGACGCGGTTCTCAACATTTCGAAGGATCTGGAAGAACAAATACGAAAACTGAGCACGGTTCAAATTTCCGGACAGGACGACAGCGGTGCTGAAGTCGAAGATAATAAACAGAGAAGGGAAACTGAAGATGCAAGATGGGATGTGTACCGTTACCGTCGGAGTTCTTTTGGACGGCCATTTTTCAGAGCAGAGTCTTCGAATATTGGAACCCTAGATTGTACTTCCGAGTATGCTGGCGAGCGGAAGCCGACACGAGCGCACATTAAAGAAGAGCCTGACACCAAGGTTGTGGCAAACCAAAACCAGGACGGAAAACCGGTTACTGCTATGTGTAAAGACTCCCTCAAACAAAGCCCGGGTCGGGGTTTTACATTTGATTTGACGGAAAGCGATTGCCAGATATTTATGGATGCAGGTATCCGGGAGGAAGCAGAAAAGGCTAAAGAGGTAGCGCACGACCAGGTACCAGCAGGACCCGTATCGAAGCAATCTGAGAGAGCCAATAGTGAAAATCTGATTTCTCAAGCAATTAAAACCGAGCCCGTTACGCAAAGTCTTTTTAACAGTAGCAATGATGAAGTTTCTGCAGTCAAAATTTGCCCCGTTTGCAAGATATTTACTTCAACCACAATAACAGCTGTGAATGCTCATATTGATGATTGCCTTGTCCAAGCATCTAAGGCAGAGAAGAGACGAGGTAGAATGCAAAATCACAAGTCAAGGAAACAGAAGAAGCGGTCAATTGCTGATATCTGTGCTGTTGCTGCACCAAATCATAGTCATTCGGATGAGCTACAAAACTCGGGGACGAGAGAATCAGAGGGTTCAGCCACACCTAATTGTAAGCTAATGAAAACTATTGGAAAGGTACAGACGGATTTAGCAAGTGTTGTTTGTGATGACTTGCCAAGCTTCAAGTGCAAGCGAAAGAGGGCAAATCGGCGTAATTCACTTATTCAGCACGGAAGATCCGGAAATGGAGGAGCTGGATCATTAGACACGAAAAGGAAACGTCCACGTCTTGGTATAATACCTAGTATTTCGAAAGGAGTTGAGGTATGTCGCAAATCTTTTTCATACACCTGTCCGTTAGTTCATTGTCTTTGCTGCATCTGAGAGTTTCGTTACTGTTTGTACAACTTTATGATAAATTACCATTTGCGAAATTTCTCTTTCACAAGAAAAAAAATCTGAACGGAAACTGCAAATTTGCTTCTTATACGATAGTTCCATAATACCTCATAAACATAGGTATCGCGGCCTAATTAAAACGATGTAATTTCGTATGGTCTGTATTGATAGTCTTATGGTATTGAATAATTGAATTTAGGCTACACAATCTGATAAACAAAATATTAGACTCGTCCCTTTACGATGGATGGCCACTCATGGGAGTTATTAATTGTACAGTCGCAGCTTAAGATTTGATATTCCAAGCTACACCGTTGTAAATCAGGTCTGTAAGCTGTTGAGCAAGGTAAAATATCAACAAACGAAAACGAAAACGAAAACGAAAACGAAAACAGGTTAAGGCAGAAGGTTTCCTCGGTCAGTACATTTAAGAAACGAGTTTTTTTTAAGATGCTCCAACCAGGATTAAGAATATATCCATTACATATCCACAGATCATGGCTTTAAAAACAATAAAAAGTAATCGGCTAAATATTTTAAACGCTAAATACAGGAAAGGCCGTTTTATCTTAATATTACTGGGGAACACATCCGACTTATTTGAAGCTTTTTCTCGCTCGTTAATAATTACCTATTCCAGTACTTTATCAATGAACGGACAGAAAAATATACACTGACAGTAGTTGTCCTATTGTACGTCTAATTCCTTCAACAGTACTGAGCACTGACAGTTTTAACAAAGGAAAATGGGTGTATAGGAACCAAACCATGGTTGCCGATCTCACAAAAAACTTTTAGGCTAAATTATGTTATGATGTGGCGATAGTTATTCTGCTTTCATCCAGCCATCAGATTGCACATTCGATTCTATTAATTGAAAATCAGAATACAATTGTTTTTAATTAATTAAAAATAAAAAGTCTGTTGTATTCTGATTTTCAATTCAAATAAAAAATCAATTGTATTCTGATTTTGATCAAGTGTAATCTGATAGACTGTGTAGACAATACGTAGTTATTCCATGCTTTTTAAGCAGATGTCACTACTCAACACACATTTCCGATCATTCTGACATTGATTTAACTTATCTCTTTAGGTGGTTGATTGAGAGAAGTTATTTCGGTGACATCCGAGCTTTTGTTGGTCTTTCTGCTTTTTTTTTTGCGTAAAGGATAGGAATACCTCGAATTTAATCTTTGTCAATCCCGTGTGAAAGTTCTAGGATTTTGACATATAAATTGTAGGGTACATCTTAAAAAGTAAAATGTAGAGAACTCTTCACGAGGTACTAGAATTTCTGAAATTATAGTCCCTGTATTTATGCTCCAATGCAAGATTCTGTGCTCTCAGACAATTACATCAAGAGCTGAATGTTACACTCCAAATTTCTGACCTTTAAGTCTTCGAAATGGAGAAAAGAAAGTAAATCGATGCACTCAAGCAATCGAACACTACAACTAAGGATATGAGAATTAAAATCTCAAGAAGTGTTACAAAGATTTGTGTTTCTCCAGAGAGCCTATTTGGTTTTCATAAGACTACCTACAAGTTAGATCAACTCCATTACTGCTACTTAAATTGCATTATTCTGGAAGATCCTAACATTGACTTTAAGAAATGCAATGATACAAGTCTATTCCAATTTTTGGGGATTGTTACATATAACAAGAAACAACCATTGTGCATAATTTTCTTTTAACCTTTTTGCATCTTGAAGACTATCAAATACAAGACAGAAATTTGGGAAAATTATAATAAAAAAGATTATAGGTCATATTTCAAATCTCAATTAAGAATCATAATAGCATTTAAAGAGTACATTTAGATAATTGTCTAAGCATCTACTTGTAATTCACCATTCATGGGAATGTTGGATTCCAAACACATGGCCGTTTCTTTATTTCATCACTATATTCTTGTCTAAGATCAAACTCACACTTAGCCCATTCTTTTCAATGTATATCTTTTGTATTACATAACTATTTTAGTACTAATATGGTCTAGAGTATGTCATGAATAACTAAATATATATTCAACAATAAATAGATATTATTATTTATTTTCACTTTTTTCTAATTCCTATTAAAATTAAATACAAGACTATAGACAATGTTTAAATTGTGATATAGATTAGGAAGGATGATAGTATGATAGTGAAAGGATAGCTACAAAGAGTCCTTAACTACTAGCAATTGTAGTTTTCATTTATAAATTGGTAAAGAGAGTATAAGAGAATGTTTTTCAAACTTAGATTATAACTAGTTCTAATAATATTAATATGATATTGTTAAAAAATTAGAAAATTGATGTGTATATATGTATGCGTATATGTGTGTAGAATGAACTTCTTATGTGTAACCTCATCCAACCCTTATTTACTATAAGGATATTACATTTTCTCATGTTCATATGTAATAATATAGATCTTAACTAGTAAAAGAAAATTTAACAAATCATGTTGAAGTCACATTACATGTTCTTTGTTTGTGGTAGCATAGGTCCTAACTAGCCAATATCTTATTCTCTTCAATGAAAATTAATTTTTCTTTAGGCTTAGATTGAGTAGAATGTTTTTGTTAAAAAATCATGTAGAAATATTGCAATTGTTTTGGGAGAAACATTATTACACAATCTCATGGATTATAGTAATATCATGTCCCTTATTAGACAAAGAATGTTTTGTTTATTCAAATGAATATTCTTATATAAAGATTGTTTTAAGATTGGCAATTACTATAAATATATTACAGTTAATTTAGAAGAACTAATTTTTTACAAATAGATCAAATTAAAATTAAAAATCTATTACAAAATTCATATTTTAAATATATTGATTGAGCTATGATGTGATTATATGTCTTAGAAACTTTGTAAATACAAATTAAAAGATGTAAACCCTAAAACCATGAACTTTTCTACTAATAATTTCCTAGTGATAAATGCATTTTAAATGAACCAAATACCTTATAAACAAAAATGATCACAATTGTAATAAATACTATCAAAAAATCATTTTGAATATTATTTGAACATACTATTTAATTGTTTTATTTTTAAAAATTCAATTCAAATACCAACAAAACTTACAAATATACGTATTTGCAATCAATATAACGTGATTAATTGTGTCTGCCTTGACGGCCAATCATATACAACCACTTTGTGAAACCCTAAAACAAAAAACATGATAAAAGCATGGTAATTACCTCGTTAACCTATCCGTAAATTATGGTGGAAAGGAATTATTGGGCGTCCCCGATAACTTCTCGGTCGCATTTAGTACTTGTAGAATTATTTTATGCGTCCACTAAAGGCACTCAGATGGACAATGTAAGAACAGAATATTGTCAGGCGTACAGGCTGTGAAAAATGTCGATACGTGTGTGGATCGGCCATAGGCATGCGTGCTAAGTATGCCGCATGAGTGAGATTTATATTCCGCTGTATTTTGTATGTAATACAATTCTAGATTTCAGATCATTAAACAACAATAATTACACGTAATCAGTGAACTTGAATGCTGACAGATAAAGCATTCGACATGAATAACATGGTTAACTGTGGTAGAGGCTCTTCAGAAATTCTCTTAAGATTTTGTTGAACATTGCCTGCAGTCGTAACGCTTAATTTTATCTTCCGAAATTCAAAAACACGTCTGAAGTTGGAAAGGAAAAGAAAAAATGACCAGCAGATTAAATAGGAAGAATATTTGCAACACACTTATACCAATTTTAAAAAAATACAGCTGAATTAAGGCTTCCAGTGATGTGAGACTACGTTGCTTCAAAGTTTCAAACAGGTCATATGGATTTTAGTAATTCAAACACAGGCTATAAAACAAACCGCAATAAAACTACGGTTCGTAGATTTGAAATGACAGGGAGAGGACAAGTAAAACGTGTCGACGTCTTGACAGCGGTATATTTTTTCGGCAAGTCACAACAAATCTTTATTAAATTTGTATCCACTCAATCTCACGCGTCTCGTTTAATACGTGCGAACTTAATCAACATTCTTTTGTGCTGATGTCGCTGTCAAACATAAAATTATAGGACCCATTTACACAATAACAGTTGCAATTATGAATAAGGGCATTGACAATGGGAAATGGATATTCCAGTTGTCGTAATAATTACGTTATCTTGCGTAGAAGGATGTTACCCCTCTTTCGTTTCAACGCAGTGTGGGCCAGACGGCTATAGTGGGAATAGGAAATCAGCCACGGTGTGGGTCGTGCCTTGAATAGCACGTCAACGTTTTTCGTTGCAAATATTGTTAAATACCTCGTTTAGCCTTTTCTTTCTGTCGATCTGATTGTTACGGCCTTGCGGTCGATTTTATTCTATTCCATACCATTTGCTCGGCAGCGCACCAGATTATATTAAGCGAAAAGTCGCGCCGTGAATCAAAATTGAGTAAATACAAAATAACGTTATTGAAATTGCCATTTCACATTTACCAGCGTTTCCTTCGCCAGTCGTCTGACGTATCGATCTATTAATATAATGACACTGATAGAAAGCTTAATTGTCTTCCGGTATCATCGGCCTATTAATTTAGTGACCCTGATAGAAAGCTTAATTGTCTTCCACTATCATCGGTTGTTTGTATGTCAATTTCTATCCTTCGTAGACCAAATGAAGACCAACTTCATTAAAAGTAAAATAAACTTCGCAGGGAAAGGGAAATTTTTATCGTAATGGCGTTGCTGTTGTATTCGCAATCGATCGTACACTGTTATGGTATTACAATTACGAGAGATATCTCAATCTGTTACGATTATTACACTTGTATTCTCAACTGATACGAGGCTATTGTCTTGACATTTATGAGAAACAATCTGAGTCTATTAATATTACTGTTTGGAGGAAAGGAAAAAAAACAAAACTTTGATAATCAGGGAACAGGTAGGCTTTAAAGGATTACAACCACTTTTGAATATATGTTTGCAGTCTTTTAATTTTTACAGTCTTGTAATGGTGGATTGTTCTTAATGTAATAATATATCAATAAGTGTATATATCTGTGATAAGTTTTATTTATAGTCTGATTGTTATTCATGTCTATTTAATCTCTATTTACAATTATCATCATATATTTTACTTTTATTTGTCAAATTTTCATCCCTATTTGTGTTTATTTCCACACATTCATTTCTCATTTTAAAATTATTCATTTATCTATAAATTTTATTTGGTTGGGGATTAGCTTGGTTCAATCATAAGACATTCAAGAATGTAAAAATATTCCAACCACTAAATTCAAATTTAAACTTTCTTATCCCTTTCAAGTAGTTGTTATGAGCTATCTTGACACATATTTGTGTGACATGTTATGTCATGATATTTAAATACATTCATCTATAGATTTAAATATGATCTATAGATATACAAAAAACAAATAAAAACAATCATTATAGCACAGTTAGATTCTTAAATGAACAAAAAATTAGATCCATATCATCTCCATATAGGCCATATGCATGTTAGTAAATGTTGTCTTTGATATTCAACATCATTAATCCACCATGTCAATGGTTTTGGTATGGAATATGCTCACTGAGCTCAAGTCATCGATATCCATATAGACCACTTTAACACATTTAGTTAAATCATTCACATGTGACACAAGTCAATTTGACACTTAAGATGGAGTTCATGTTATTCATTCCCAAAATTGTAACCTTACAATCATAGATAAACAACTCAAGAACTAAACCTAAGAACTATGTCAATGTAGACTATTGAAACAAAACTCATGATTAGATTGTGGCAATTATAGGCTAATTGATAGTGATGGGCAACATACTTGTTCAATGAGAAATACAACCGATAGTTAAAGGGGGGCAGGAATTTATGTGAATCAATAAATAGGAATAGGGAACACATGCATATACAAATCAAAGTCATAAGACACCTTACATGTTTGGTCTACTTTAAAATCCATGTATTCAAAAACCTCATGTCATAATGAAAAGCTATTCCCAAAGACTTTTGAAAGGGTTTAAATCTGTGTCAAGATCAACTAATCAATAGTGATAATAGCTCAATAAATGTGATCCCAAATACTATACTATCTCCTAAAAATTCCTAGTTACACTTGAAGACATATGAGAAAGTGGTCTTTGTAAGGAAACATATTCCTAGACTCAACATAAAACTTATCTCTCAACCTATCAAATTATCACATGCATCATTTGATCCCTATGATTACACTTAGGATGGTCCTATATGAAAATGACCAAAGATTTTTCTCTTGAGAGAAACACATATTTTTAGAGCAATACTACAATCCTAGATCTTAGTTGGTAATTTGGCACATGTTACAATGTCAAGCACTATAGTCCACATTTCTTTGTTTAAGTTGTATTTCATTAGATTTGATCTTCATGTATAGGGAAATCTTCATTGGATTGGAAACTATGTAGGTATAGGGAAAATTCCCCTTCATTCATTCATGCAAGCTACCTTGTAGCTTCAATTAATTTTTGTAGCTAAATTCATTTCTAAAATTGTAGCCCATGTTTAATTAGAATTTTTTTAAGTTTTACTCTTGCAAATGACATAGGAAGAGTCACTTCTTCACAGCATCCCACAAACACACCTCTGCACATAGTAGGCTGATCCTGTGGTGAACCCACAATAATGGGTTACAATTTTTTGGCCAAACTTGACATTAAAATCGATTTTTACTACATTCACTTTCTTACACCGATAGCTAAACCATTAAGGTTTTGAAGATGAATCAAACTAGTTATTTGGTAGATATTTTGTGTAGATTCTAATTATATATTTTTTTTAAATTAAAAAAAAAAATAAATTGTGAATCATTGTATGTAATTTTTAATAACTTATTTTTTCTACTAATAAGCATTTTTAAAAAGTGATGTTCACTTCAACCACATAAATTTTTTTATGGATAGGATACAATTCTGATTTTTAAAATAAAATTTTTCACACCAATATCTAGGGATGGATATTTTTTCATAATTTTTTGTTACATATTTTTTTAATTAATTTTCCAAGTCAAATGTAATTATAATTTGGACAGAGGTGTACTTCAGCACATAACTTTTTGTATTCATTTGAATTAACTTATTTATTTTTGTTGGAATAAGGACATCAATACCTAGAGGCACATGTATTTTTTTAGAATTTTTTCTCTCTATTTTCTATTTTTTGTATGTGTGAAATAAAGAACTTGATGTTCATTGAAAATCCTACATTCACAAGAAATAAAAATAAATATAATAATCAATTAAGCATATTTAAAATTATACTTTTAGGAAGCTTATAATAAAGGCTACAGGCTTACAAAGCATAAATTTTAAATGAATTCATTTGATCACCCAAAAGGTAAATCAAAAGTGGTTTTTTATCAACATTTTGATAGGTGTAGAGGAGACTCGATTATAGGTATGGTTTAAATCTATCAAGGTTCTATCCAAGGGGTTTGATCTAAGGGGGTTTTATCAATCCCTCTTTAATTAAAATAATTTAAATGGAACCTTTAAAGTCATAAATCATTGTATTTTCTAAAAATATGTGATTTCGGGCAAAATCGAGGATGTCCCAAAAGTGTAACCCATTATTGTGGCAACACCCCCACAATAGTGTCCCACATTTTGGCTTAAGCTTGACACCCAAAATTAACATTTTATAGTATTTTATAATTTTCTTACAAAGAACAAATGGTCATGAATTTAAGGATAATGTAAGCTAATTATATTTTTTTCATTTTCTATGTAAATTCAAGTTATAATTAATTTTTAAATTAAAGAATTGTATACATCTTTTTTATTTTTTTAATTAATTTTTATTTTTCAATCAATTTTTATTTATTTTAATTATAATTTATTTAGAGATATTAATCCATATTACATTAATTTCAATACAAATAAAAATGTTTTGTGACTTCTTTTAGCTAGATCATTAACACCAATCTCTAGTGCATATTTTTTAGTAATTTTTAATTAAATATTTCTTTTATAATTAATTTTGAATGTCTTAAAATAAATTTAATCTTATATTATTCTATAACATATTTATTTTTCATTAAAACAATGACATCTATGTGTATTGCAATGTATTTTTAAAAAATTATAATAATTTTATGTTTCCTAGTGTCTTAAATATATATCATTATTTTTCATAATGAACCTACAAACATTATAAAATTAATATTTATATATATAATATTAAAGAAAATAAAATACATGTTATAATTTTAGAAAAGCTAATATGAAGGCTACATAATTACAAAATGAATTTTCCATATGATTTCATTTAATCCATAAAATTGAACTAAAATTATTTTTTGTTAGTATTTTGATAGATACAAAGGAGAATTTGTCAAGGGTTTGATGTAAGTGTAGGGATTTCTATCGAAAGGCTTTGAAGTAACTGTAGGGATTTATATCCAAAGGGTTTGATGTAAGTCTAGGGATTTGTATCCAAAGAGGTTTGATCTACTGGTATTATGATTTAACTCCTTTCAATCAAACCCACTAGATGAAACCTCTCTAGAATTAAATTATTTTTTCTAAACTTATGTTATATTAGGAAAAAATTAGGAAAATCCCACAAGTGGAAAACACTATTTTAGGATTAACTAGTACATAACTCAAGAGATTGATTTCACCCCTTATACGTGTCTACCATTTCATTGTGTAGACTAAAAATTCCTCTAATCACCATATGTATTTTTGGTATCATTAAAAGCGTCAACTACCTAGACAACTGCTCTTTAATTTTTTCTTCAGTATTGCAAACCATTTTTTATTGCACATAGTACTTTTGAAAATCCCAAATACTCAAATAACTCTTTTGAAACTATAGAGGTGATCAATGGCCTACATTGATCTCGATATCATTGACAATCAACACCTTAATGCACAAGAGAGAGTTATGTAACTTATAATTCATTATTTGTCATTATGAAATGATAAGTTAACACACTAGGGTAAAAGAACAAACTTGTATCACACTTTATAAAGCAATTGGCCAACAACAACAAAAAATTTGAACTTCAACCACACAAAGTGGTCTTCATGTTTTGAATTTCAAAATGATGTAAACTAATGAAATGGAGAACATTTGATGAAGTTTATTCTTATAATTTTTTATATTTTTTTAAAATTGTTTTCATTATTTTTTTAGCAATTTAAGAACATATTTTGAAATGCTGATTTTTTTTTTTAAAAGTGACTTCATGTGTCGTCAAGAAACAAATTGAAAAATACTTCATTTCTCCCTAATTTTTTTTCTCCAAATAGGTAATTTCAATATCTAGTGCATGAAAAAAAACAAATTTTGATGTATGTTTTTCTCATAATAATTTTTTAAAGTCAAACTTGTAAGAATTTGATAGTTTTCATGGGACATCAACTATTGTCTCTTTTTAAAATCATTTAAAAAAAATAAATTATACCTTTTTGAAGAGGACTCTCTCCTCTAGTGCCCCATATATTTAAAAGAAAAAATTAATATGTTTTACTATTTATTTTAAAAATTTTAATCAACCTCTTTTTTAACTTTCACAACCTACTTGCATTATTTTAAAAATAAAATATATTAAAACTAATCAAAATATTAAAAAAATTACATATTCAGATTCACCACTTCGAGCTCTACAAAAGGGTATTTTTCTTTTTTTTTAAACATCATTATGACTGAAGAAATACTTAGTTGAAGTTGAAATTTTCAGAAAAATCTAAAAAAAGTTGAGTTGGCTGCCAACTAGGATGCCGCATAGACAATTTTGGTAGAAAGGGTTTCTATAGAAATGGTTTTGGTTGAAAGCCTTTCTACAGAAACCTCACACATTAAATAAGCCAATTTCAAAGCAACAAAGGGAAATTTCTTTTTTTTGGATTCAACCGAAACCTATTCAGTCGAAACCCAGTGTGCCATGTATAGGCCACATGGTTTCGGTAGAACCTATTCGACCAAAAATTGTTCGGTCAAAAATGTTTCGCTCGAAACTATTTATTTGATTGAAAGTGTGACACAACTTTGTGCTTTTACCCACTATTATCAATCACTCTTCAATGCTCCTCTTAAAATAATTATTTTCACCAAGAAAACATAGTGGGCCCTCAAATGTGGCACCGTATAAGCCACCTGGAATTATTTGGTGCTTCCTCATTTAATGTTATAAATATGGATCCCTTAGAAAAAAATACACATTTCTTTTCATAGAATAAAAATTACCCTTGTGTTTAAGCATGCTCATCACAATCATTTTATACAAAGTTTAAAATTTTCAAGGGAAAATACAAAAATGAAAATAAATTCTTTGGTATTTTTCTATTGTCAATGGCAATCAAATATGTAGTTCATGAAATGAAACTCTAGAGATGTGTTATACTTTTTTCCACAATTTTTTTTTTTTAAAATAGCTAACCAAAAATGTGTGGCTATTGTGTGTTACAAAGAGTTTTATCCAAAACCCTTAAATCACTCAAAAATATTAACTTGATATAAATTTGAAATACTTTAAAAGTGGATCTAGAAATTTTTGTAGAAGGTTTCAATCAAAACTATATAGTCATGCAATAGTGCACCCCATGTGGTACTCTAATCCCTCTTTTGCATAAAGGATTATCCCACAATAGTGCACCCCATGTAGCAGTCTAATCACTATTTTGGGGAAAGGGTTATCCCACAATAGTGCACCCCATGTGGCAATCTAATCCCTCTTTTGGGTAAAGGGTTATCCCACAATAGTGCACCACATATTTTAGCCTAAGTGGAACGTTGAAATCAACATTTTAACAAAATATGCACCATATGTTGTCTATAGCAACTAAATTATGAAGAATTTGAAGATGATGTGGACTATTTTTTTTAGATTCAAAAAGTCATATTTATTCAATAATGCATAATTTTTCTTACAAAAAGGATAAAATTTGAAACAAAATGCATATTTTACAATTTTTGTTGCATATTTTATTTATTATTAATTTTTTATGTGAGATAATTACAATTTAGATATAGTTATATTCCATGTTGCATTTTCTTTTGCATATATCCAAATTAATTTTTTACTAAATAAAGAACATCAATACTTAGTGTGCAAATATGTTTTTAGAAAAAAATTCTCTTTTTTTATATTTCCATGTGTGAAATAAAGACCTTGATGTTTGTTGAAAAACCTGCATTCACTATAAAATAAATATAATTTTAAATAATTTAATATATTTAAAATTTTACATTTTATAAATATTACCCTAAGGTTTATGATCCTACAAATTATCTTATTATTTTGATTCCATTTATTAGTCCAAACCAAGGTTTGAAAAATAAGATTTTGGAAAAAAATCTAAAGACCAAGGTGGAAAGGTCCATCCAAGTACTTTCATTTGAAGGACCTTAAATTGAAGGTACCTTCATTTGAAGGTACCTTCATTCAAAGGTATACAAGGAGTTTCATTTGAATTTGTACCTTCTAATAAAGGTCCTTTCCACAACATTACAAAAAAAAATTGAAATAGGTGATTGTGGAGTTACCTTTAATTGATGGTAGCTTTGTTTAAATGAATACCGTTGAATGAAGGGTTTTTTAAACAAAATATCTCCCCAAATGTGAAAATTTCTAGTTTTTCATGGTGGGACACACTATTTTAGGTTTACCTAAAATTCAACCAAAATTAAACTTTAACTCCATATTTCTCTAACCATACAAATTACAACTCCAAGAACAAATTAAAGAGATGAAATGCAAACTAGAAGCTATAAGTTATATTGTAAAACTATTTACAAAACCATTAGAGGTTGTTGCAAGGTGTGCACCCTTGGTCTCCTTGTGTTGTGAAGCGCAACGCTCGGGTTTGTGACATGGCTTAATCACCTCTCGTGGATTCATTAACTATGGCAGTTGTATCGAGCATTAACACATCGATCTTTTGGTTCAATGGAAATCATTTGTACAACAATTAGTATCAGAGCCTGGGTCATAGGTTTGAACCCCTCACTTGCACTAGGGGGTATTGTTGCAAGATGTATGCCCTTGGTCTCCTTGTGTTGTGCAGTGCAACGCTTGGGTTCGTGACATGGCTTAACTGCCTCTTGTGGATTCATTAACTCTGGTAGTTGTATCACGCATTAACAAGTCGATCTTTTGGTGTAGCCACAACTATCTGTGCAACAAAGGTATGGTTCCCAAATGCATGGGTTCAAATTCCAATACCCCTCCTTAGTCTTGGGTTTCATTTCTGAAAGGTGGAAAATTGTCGGGGGCTATGGTTTAGGACATAAAACAACATTCTTCTACACTCTCATTCAAGGAAACCCTAGAGATCTCAATCCAAGGATGGAGTAGGGGAAAGAGATCTTGCAATAGGGTGTCCTATGGTATAATTAGAGACTAAAGATGGGTTCAACACCAAGCTAGGGCTTGGAAAGACAAGTATTATACAAGATTTAATGACAAAACCTAATGATATGCAAAACTCAAATGAAGGACCTAGAAATGGATGCAAAATAGAATAGAAAGGAATGCCCTGTGGGACTCCATATATTGTCTAGGTGATTTACTTCAGTTAGGGTTCTGTAGGCAAACAGGGGAATCTCATGGAATATGTCTAAAACACACAAAATTTGGAAATATCACTAAATTGGGACTCATATGCTAGAAGTGGCATATCAATCCAGTTTGGCCTTTTCAAAGAATCAAGATTTGAATCTCCTCCACAATCTCTGCTTGATCTTCTCAACTTTATTTTTGGATCTGAAATATAAAATTTTTACTTATCATGCAGAAGCCTTCGATGATCTCCTAAATAAGATGACAACTTGGACAACTTTGAACACTTTGACAACTTTCTCCAACTTACTCTTCAATATGTCTTCAACCTAGATCTCTAAAGTACACACTAAAGAAGGGAAAATGTTGTTTGGTTAGTGGAAAAGGGTTTGCCTTGGTCAAACCCTATTTTGGTAATCAAACCTTGTAATGAAATGAAATGAAATGAAGGGATCATTAATGAACAACATGAAATGTTACAACTCACCATACCCTAGCAATAAAATGTTGCAAACATGTATGAAATGACTCCAATGGATGTAGATCTTGATTCTTGCTTAAGGGTAAAAGTACAAAGTTGTGTCACACTTTTGGCCAACTTATCAGCACCAGTGAATTTTAGTATTTATAACTAAAAATCAATTTTGGTAAAACATATGATCTATTAAGATTCATTCTAGATAAGTTAAATATGTCCACAACCTTTCCAACTCAAATTGTTGGCTAAATGCATATGTAGCATCACTTTAAGGCCAATTTACTAAAAAAATGAAAAAAATTGAAAAAAATAATATTTCAACAACTCCTGCTCATATAAATTACATATTATTTTTAAAATGTAAAGAAATACCCTTTTGTAGATCCTTAAGTTTAGTTTTCAAATATATATTTATTTTAATAGTTCAATTATTATTGTTATTTGTTTTTACTTTTAAAAGTAGGTTATCAACCACACAAAATATTAGGTTGATTACCATATCTGAGAAAATGCTAAAATTATTTTTAAAAAAAATTAAAAAGAAATGATGCACTAGATAAAAGAATCTAGATTAAGATAGTATAATTTGTTTTCTATTTTAGATAAATATTCAATATAAAAGTTGGCGTCGAGTGGAAACAACCGTGTTTTAATACACGCACATTTAAATATTTTTTTAAAAATATATAATTATTAAAATTGCAAAACAAAATATCCATGCCCTAAAGTTTCAAATTATAAATATACACAAAAAAAAATTGAAGGAAAAAAGAAAAGAAAATTTACTATATAAAGCTTGACGTCGAGTGGAACATCATTTTTCAACATTTTATCAACAACAAAATTATAGTGTTAATTTATAAAAAACTATGTTGGCTAAAATGATTTTTTAATTTTGTAAAAATACAAACAAAACATACTAAAAATACACATTTTATTAGTTTACATCATTTCAAGATTCAAAATATATATGCCACTTTATAGTGATTCAAGTTTAAAAGATAGATCAGTGTTGGCCATTTCCTTTATAAAAGTGTGACATAACTTTGTACTTTTACATGTGAATCTTGTGAATCTTGGAGTGAACATTTGCTTAAATCACAATGGAAACCCTACATCACATTTTGCTCAAAACAAGCGTGATGCATTATAAATTTGGCGTGATCTTGTCACTGAATAATGCTCCAAAATTAACCGAATGTCGGCTGTAGATGCTCTTGTAAATTTTAATTTGCTATAATGTAATGAATGTGAGGATGCTAGATCGCATATATGAAAACACTTGTTAGAGTGAAAAATGAGTGAAATAACCTTGTATTGGCCCATACTTGTTTATGCAAATTTCCCAAAATTACAACAACTGCTGTAGACATCCAGTCAAGTAGAATAAATTCCATGAGTTTGAATTAGAATTTGATTTTGGAGGCCACCGCAGGGACTCATGTGCTGAGTGGCATATGAGTCCCATTAGAAACATGTATAGGACACATTTTTAGGAATGTAGATTCGTATGATATGGGTCAGGGCCCCAGAAACTTAGGTGCAGGACTCATATGCCCGAGGTGGTGTAGCAGGGCCAGTGGAATCACAAATGTGGAGCCACACAGCAAAGACATGAATTATGATTGGATGTTGGTTCATGTTAGGATTATCCTAAAAGAGATGCATTAATTAAAGCTTGTGGATGCAAAATAAGGCCAATTAAAGCATAAAGAAGCCCAATTAATAATGAAAACCCTAGGTTAGTGTGAAAGTGTGATACAACACTTTACAACACCTTAAATAAGGTACCATTAAGTCCATTTAGTTTACAAGGGCCCAAGACCTAATGTGAATGTGTTAAACACTAATACTAAATCAAGGCAACATTAAGTCCAATTTAACAAAGAGGACTCAAAAAAGTGTGAAAATGTCAAAAACAACATTTTTCGACACTACAATTTCTATTTTTGATAAATTTCTTACATTTATTACATTATCATAATCTATCATATTTGACAACCTAAACATGGGTGCTCTAATTGATTGCCACTTAAACATTCAAATGATACTCCATGAAAAATTTCCACATTTGTTATAATGTTGATCAAGATTTTAGTTTAAAAGTAATTTTAATGTGCCCTTACATTTATCATAGAATTTATCAAATGTAACACCTTATATGCACCACAAGTTGTTTGAAGAGGATAAAGAATTGATATATTATTCAATGAGTAGGTGTGTAGTTGGGATTAAACAAAATATTTTAACTTATAGATTATTTGTTATACCCAATTGTATACTCACATGTAAACAATGCAATAATAAACTTATGCTAACATTCCTCCCTTATTACATTGTTCATATAAATGTATCCCTGAATTCTTAAATTTCACCTTGTTAAGGGAACCCCCTCAAGGTTTACAAAACAAAACTTGTTGATTAGAAAATAGATATACATTCTTGAAAGAACTTTCTTTGAAGAAAAAAATCCTAAATCAAGTGGAACTTATCAAGTTTCCCTGTGACCCTCAAAAGGGTGTAGTTTCAAGTTGAATTACCGAGTTCTTGGACTACCATTTTCCTAAACTATCGATCATTGATTACCAAATTATTTGACAAGAATCTATATTGAGCTTCGATAGAGCTCCATCATGTTGTTTGATAACCCTCATAAGGGTATAATTATCAATCATAGTCTTGTAAACTCACTAGAAAACAATCCATATTGATTTCAACACCAAATCCCTTACCTGCCTCCAAAAAACAAACTTCACAATGTATGTATTCTTGAAATCCATCATCATCAACAAGGAAAATAAGAAAGAAAGAAAAAGGCTTCTCATGAAAAGCACCATCTCAAAGTGAGAAGTTGACTTGAGATGATGGAAATTCCTTTATCAACTCAAAGTACTAATCCATTTTGAGTAATAGCAACAAAATCATCATCATCTGGTGAATATTGATCCACAATACAAACTAAGTTACCTTCATTTGTTTTATGTTTGAGATCTCCTTTAAGAACATCTATGGCTCAAGTTTTACAAGACCAAGCTATGTGACCTATTTTCCTAAGATAGATAGATTTAATTTTCCCATTATTTGTTCCTAACCCTTTATTATAACTTCGAGAATATAATGCATTCTCCAGTAGATAATAATCTTTTGTATATTTTTCCATTTTCTTCTCCTTTCTTCTACTAAAAGATGAAATTATATCTTCTAAATTTTGAGAAGTTATATGACTAATTGTAAAAATAACATTATTATATTTTGAAGGAAAATTATTTAATAATATAGCTCTAGCATCGTCATCATCTACTAGAGCCTTGACTTCTACTAATTGTCTAATTAGAGACCTTAAATTACTTATGTGATTTTACATTGTGATTTCATCTTCCATTTTGAACCTGAGCAATTGAAGTTTTAGAGAAAAAATTATATTAAGTGATTTTTCTCCAAACAATTTAACCAAATCATCTCAAATCTCTATTGATGATTTGTCTAAATCTATATGATGTAATTCAGAGTCAAAAAGAGCAAGACGATAATAGCCTTGACTTTATCATTTTTACTATTCTAATCTAATAACTTATTTTCTTTTTTAGGTGGGTTTTCTTTTCCGCTTACTATTCCCCATTAATTTTTTGTTCATCAAATTCATTTGAATTTTCATTTGCATTTTCATTCTCCAAGTATGAAAATTAAAGACAAAATATTTATCTAAAATAATCTCCATAATGTTATATCCATTTTGAATAAATCTCTAACATAAAATCTCTCTTATATCACCATTTAAATCATAATACTAGGCATAATAACAAATTTGCACTCAGCTTGATTGATCATTTTTTAATGATAAGGAAGATATAGGAAAGAAAATAAGGGACTTTTCACTTGCAAAGGAATCAAAACTTGTACATTGACAATGATTCAATGAACACAAATCTTCACCTTCTTTTATGCTCATGCTCCTATAGCACTTGTTGAAAAAGTATGAAGAAGAACTATAGAGGAATAGATTACAAGTAATGGAAACATCAGTGACAATCCATCTTACGTAATGCCCTAGATTTTGAATAAAACTTCAATTCTCCCATGACAATCTTCTTGCGAGTGGTGGCTTCAACAAGAACATGTGGTGTGCACTTGTATTTTGATTGGGGATAACACAACATTCAAATGAGATCACAGGTATTTATCAATCATAGTCTAATCATCATGGCTAAGTGTAAATGATTTTAAATGCCTCCTCTATAGATTCAAATACCATGACGGTGTCTCAAAATGTGCTTGGATAACTAGCAAAAATCAGTAAAAAACACAATGTGAAAATGTGGCCTCTTAAATTGCCCAATCCTTACAAGGTGGGAGGCAATGAAGATGCAACTGACAATCATCTTGATTCATATCTTTTCACACCATTTTCCAGCTTTAACAATTCCTTCTCTTCTTTTGGACTTCAATGCACATGCACATATATTGAACTGCTCTATTACCAAATGAAGGGGATAAAGACTTGATATATTATTCAATGAGGAACAACCATATGTATACAAGTGTGTAGTTGTGGTTAAATAAAATAATTTAACTAATAGGTTAACTATTATACCCAATTATATACCCACATGTAAACAATGTAATAATAAATTTATGCTAACAATGTTGATACAAGGAAAAACTATTCCACCTTAAAGTGGGATGCCAACCTCCTTGCGTGAGGCCAAAATATAACTAAAGATGAATTTCATGTCATCTGCATGTGAGATGGTAACTCTACTAGAAGAAAATACATAAAAGATGATATAGTGAATCCATATAAAAGTATTAAAATTGAATATTTGGAATACAAGGTTGCAACAACTTTTCCCAACATTCTCCCACTTGTTGAGCACCTTCCAAGAGAAAAAATGAAACTCACCAACACTAAATCTACCTTTTAAGGCATGAGAGGCCCATAGAGTCACTACACCATCTAAACTTCTTTGTACCCATAGGCTTTGTCGAAGAATCTATAATATTCATTAGTTTCAATCTACTCCAACCTAACATTCCCATCCTTTACTATGTTATAAAAAATTGGTATTAGATATTAACATGCTTTGTCTTAGTATGAAAAGTGATATTCATTTCTAAATATATAGCATTCTAACTATCACATATGTACTACTATATTTTTTTGAATCTAGTCTAGAATAAATGTAGTCCCTTATGGAAAATAACTTATTTACAAGATTGAGTAGCTCTCGTGTACTTTGCTTCTATAGTCAAAAAACTAAACACATCCTACAACTTACTCATCTAACTAACGGAACCAACAAACATCATGAAAAAATATCCACTAATGGGTCTTCTACTTTGAATATAACCAACCTAATCTAAATCCATATGTGTATGAATACACATTGAATGTTGGGTCCCTATAGGATGACCACGATCACAAAAAAGGTACTTAAAAGTACCCCTTAAATATTTGTAGACCCTCTTTCCTCAATCCTAATGTACCTATCTATGAATAGCGATAAATCAAGTAAGGACTCCTACTACTTGGGAAATAGTTGGTATTGTATAGACCAAAGCAAACAAGTTATAATTACTAATAGCACTAGCATAAGAAAATTTAATCATACCCTCCAACTCATTATGAGATTTCAAACACTACTCTACTAATAAATTTTACCCCATCATAAAAGAAACACAAATGTTCTATAAGATTCCATGTTGAATATATCCAACAATAGGTTGACAGACATACTCTAGAATAACCATATCCATTTGTTAATTACATCCCTTCTTATTTCCATCCCAAGGGGGTAGAAGCATAAAATCATGTAACACTCTCAACCAACAAAATAATTTTATGTGAAATAATTTTACTTAAAACTACTTGGCACCTATGTAGCACTTAGAGTTTTAGGTGAAACCCTTTAACCTAAAACCAAAAAATAGGTATTATTCAATTTAAAAATTCAAAGAAAGTTGAATTTAAATGTAATTGTTCACTTGAATTTTTTTTTAGCAGAAGTATTTATATTAAAAAACTTTTTCCTTAAACTATCTATGTCGTAGTCTATGATAACTTAAACCTTTTTTCTAGATAAATTCATCAAAATCTTAACTTTAAATTCATATTTCTCGAATCAAGGGTATATCCATGAAAATTTGAAAATAGCATTTTATAGATCTTAGAGTCTATAATATGATAATATAATATATTTTGATTAGTTTTGATATGTGTTTTTTTAGTAATTAGGTTATTATAATCAAACATGAGGCTAACTAGAACATATAAATAAAATTAAAATGTGTAGTGCACTAGAGGAGAAAATCTTCTCTAAGAGGGTTTTTTTTTTCAAATAATAAAAAATTGAGATAAAACTTGACATTCCATGCACTAGATTTTCAAGTTAATTATTTGAAGAAAATATTAGAGAAAAACAAATATTTTTTTGTTATGTCCCATTGACCTCACTTTCTTCTAAAGAAATAGTAACAAAAATTATTCTCTTACATTTATAAAAGAACATATCCAACTATTTTAAAAAAAATATATGAACATAAATTAAATTAAGAGTTCTACATTTCATTTGTTTACATCACTTTAAAATTTAAAACGTGAACACCATTTTAAGGTGCTCCAAGTTGGAAAACTATATTTATATTTGTCATTTATTTTAAAAATTGTGGCATAGTTCTAAAATTTTCCCCTAGGATGTATTTGATTGCCCCTAAATCCTTCATCTCAAATTCTATTAAGAAATGAGACTTCAATTCACAAATCAAATTCTTTCAATTACGAAAAATACTCAATTCTAAGTCTTATCAATTTTTCAAACAACCTTCAATACTTTTGTATAATTTTTTCCCTCCTCTTCTAGGTTTCCTATATCTTTCTCAATCACTTGTGCATCTTCTCTTTCAGTCTCATCACTATTTTTAGTGTTTAAAGCCTTTTTTGGTTCCCTAGCATAGTATCCAATCAGACTTTCATCACCCTCATTATCTCAAACATTTCATACATTCTTCTAGTAATGTGAGCAACACCTTAAAATTTTAATGAAGGCATCTCTCCCTCGTATCTTGTGCACA
Source organism: Sequoia sempervirens (assembly GCA_007258455.2). Taxonomy (NCBI): domain Eukaryota; kingdom Viridiplantae; phylum Streptophyta; class Pinopsida; order Cupressales; family Cupressaceae; genus Sequoia; species Sequoia sempervirens. The sequence goes on along the minus strand of VDFB02086081.1, from coordinate 34,968,781 downwards.
CTACCTCAAGTTAGTGATTAGTATACAAACACAACTTGCAACTAACTCTTAGTTAATGCTCTATTGTCATGTTTCTTATAGACTATCATAATTCAATGAAATATTTTTCTCTCTAAGGATTCTAAAATCTCTCTAATATCACTTGGTGCAATCATGGATGGGGGATATAATTAAGGATTATCCAACCATGCAATAAAATGAAACAAAAATAATTACTTAATGAAATTTTAACAAAATAATAAAATAATAATATGATATTTATTTATTGATAGTGATAAACAATTCATAATTTGCAACAATGAGCTTCATATAAGAAACATGAAATTATGGAGATGAGAAACAAGCACAATGAAAAATATCCAATATTGTATTTAGATGACCTAGATTACGAGTACAAATCCTTTCATATATAGGCAAGGAAGAAGTAGGTGGATTGACAAGTGCCCCATGAAGTGGCACAAATGAGTAGATGAGTGTCCTATAGGTGTCAACCTTAGGATCACTTGGATTGTGCAAACCAACAACCTAATTGGCCAAGTCATCAACCTCAATGTCAATTGTTGAGTGACCTTTGAGGTGAGATGGAAAGTCTTCCAACTTCAAAAAAGTAGCACATGAGATTTTCCAAATAACTTGGTAACCTCTAGAGGTCTAAAGGTTGCACATTTAGTTAGACAAGATGTTGTCTAACCTCATCAACCTAAGTACACTTAAGTGTAGTGAATAGATAAATTATTCACTCTAACACCCCCCTTATGTGATACTTGGGGAGATCACAAAAGTGAAAATAGATAGAAATGGGTCTCATCTAGCGGTCATGTTGCGTAAACATGTACAATACATTCTCTCACAAATGGAGAAAAAGGAGAAACCCCAGTGGTACCAAAACTCCTCTCTAAAAAAGAGAATTAGAACTTGATTTAAGACTTTCTAAAAAGATGTCCTTTGATGATAGGAACATGATGATGAAAAACTCCTGAAGCATGTTAAAGTTTTAAACCCTACCAAAGATGGATTGGTGTCTGCTAGAATCAATGAATTTGCAAGAAATGTGGATCAAGATGAGAGATACAAAACACTACATGTGTAAACATATGAACACTACTCAACCAATGTTCACAAAGTCAATCAACTCTGTGAAGTTGAAAATACAGACAGTACTATGACTAGGAGTACTAGAATCTCAGAATTTTGATCCACTAAAATAATCCCCCATATGAGAGTTCAAGATAGAAGGTTCATGAGACCTCCCAAAAAGAAGATTCCTCCAATGCTTCATTAAAATAAGCATTATCATAGCACATCATAGCCCCCCCTTAATGCTAAGAGAATATAAGCATAACCAACTGAAATTGAGAGTAAGGAAAGTAGAGATATACAAGAAAATGAGAAAGGGTGTGCTCTAACGCACACTCGCATAAGGTGAGAATCATGAGAGGACATTCTTGTGATGTTAAATCATGAGGATCGACAATTGTGATGTCAATTCAAGGCTCTACACAACCCCCCATTACAGTTTATAATTTAGTGTAAGTACAATATTTCCCAAATTCCCTTCACACATTCAATTTTGTGGCAATTTAAATGAGTGCATTTACATACTTATTTTGTTGTTTTAAGTTCTTACAAGTTTATGTCATGAGGTAGATTAAAATGATAGATTAAGTTATGCCCTTGAAACCTCAAAAATGACAAAAACTTCAAATGGCAATCCCCTTATTCAAGGAATGACACCCTTTGCCAAATTCATTGCAAAAGAAAAAATAGACTCCTGTTTTACAAATGTTTAACTATGGCAAATTTCACCCCCCTTATAAACACATTCCCTTTGCTGAATTCATTGCAAAAGAAAAAATGGACTCCTCTTTTACAAATTTTTAAGTAAGGCAAAAAAGAATTTCACCTCCACTAAAAACACTTTCCTTTTGCCAAATTCATTGTAAAAGAAAAAATGACCTCTTTTACAAATTTTTAACTAAGACATTAAATAATTTCACCTCCCCCTTTCAAACTTAATGCTCATTCTAATGGGTTAGCAAAAAGTTTGATGGTTTAATTAACTGTTAACAATTAACAGAAAATGTCAATGTAACACTAAATCTTAGTTATAATTGGCATAGAGATGTGAATATAAACGCTAACAATAACCCAAAAATGCTTGCATTGTTAGGTTTTGACCGAATCAAGAGAAAATGATGCCAAGTGTTGAGGGTTTGACTGCAAATTGTTGATGAAAGTGCAGAAATCGTGCCCAAATTGTTGAGGAAACATGCATAAATCAAGCCTCAATTTCGCCAACTAGCAACGCCAACTTGATGGGATAGCGCGGCCTCCAAATCACAGGTCTGCTTGCTGTGCAAAATACCGAACGCCAGACTGATGGCGTGGACTGTAATTTCAATATGGGTCGGAGATTTTATTACAGGTCTAGGAGCAACAGAGAGTTACCAATCGCCACTTCTGAGCAACAACAAACCCTTCCCCATGAGGCAAACGTTATGTGAGGGGTCTAAGACCACAAATTGTTGCTGCAAGCGCCCCCTTAGGTTAACGTACGGGACCTCACAAAAACCACGTTGCCTACAATAATAAACGCACCTACATATGCAGGGGTGCAGCGTGGGAATTTAAAGGTTGAGGTCTGCACGGGTTAGGCTGAGAATACCCGCAGCCATCCTACGCAAATGGTTAGCAAATGGATGAAGCACGGGCCTCCAAATCCAAAAATGCTGCCTCTAGAATGTGTTGTGTAGATGAAAAACGATAATGCAAAGGCCAAACCTGGGCCCCGCAAATGAGAAACCTGTGATCCACTGTGCGAATCACCACAGGTTTAAAGCACGCCTCCTCACACCATAAATAGTCAATGGAAAGATCGTACAGATGGATAAAATGAAGTGCCGTTGTATGTGGAGCTCGTCAATTCCAAAGTTGCCAAAGTCACTCACTTAGATGGTGTCCGAATGACTCTGCTCACAATGAATGGAGATGAGCGCAGGGTCTCTAGATTCCAATCACTGCGGATTGTTAATGAATAGGGATGACCGTGGCGAGCCCGTAAACGACTGGCTGGGGTTGTGGGGTCGATGAAAAAACCTGTTTCAAACTTTCCTGCAGATGATTAACATACAAAAACTAAATGAATCTCACAAAATACAATGAATTTAGTTCACCTAAAGGCCTAAAACTATCTCCGTCCAGCTCTGATATCATATAAGAAATAGAAAATTATGTGGATGAGAAACAATCACAATGAACAATGTCTAATATTGTATTTACATGATCCATATTACAATGAGTACAAAGCCTTGCATATATAGGCAAGGGAGAAGCAATCCAACTATGAGGTGGATTGACAAGTGCCCCATGAAGTGGCACAAATAATTAGACAAGTGTCCTATAGGTGTCAACCTTAGGATCACTTGGAGTGTGCAAACCAACAACCTAATTGGCCAAGTCATCAACCTTGATGCCAAGTGTCGAGTGACCTTTGAGGTGAGGTGGAAAGTCCTCCAACCTCGAAAAGGTAGCACATGAGGTTTACCAAATAACATTGTAACCTCTAGAGGTCTAAAGGTTGCACATTCAATTAGACAAGATGTTGTCTAACCTCATCAACCTATGTAGACTTGAGTATAGTGAACAAAAGAATTAGTCACTCTTAACATTTTTTTTTTGGATTTTTTGAAACTCGTGATCTATTGTGTGAATCACCATGTGTTTGAAGCACAACACTTCACACCATAAATAGTCAATAGAAAGGTCGCATAGATGGATAGAATGAAGTGTGGTTGTATGTGGAGCTTGTGAACTCCAATGCTACCAAGTGACTAACTCAAATGGTGTCCAAATGACTCTACTCACAATGAATGGAGATGGGCATAGGGTCTTTGGATTTCAATTGTTACGGGCTATTAATGCAAGGGGATGACTGTGGGGAGCCTCCAAACAACTAGCTAGAGTTGTGGGGCCAATGTAAAAGCTTGTTTCAAACTTTCCTATGGATGATTGATACACAAATGAAATAAATCTCACAAAAATTATAGTGAAATTAGTTTACCTTAAGGCCTAAAACTTTCTCCATCCAGCTCTGATACCATATAAGAAACAATAAATTATGGAGATGAGAAACAAGCACAATGAACAGTGTCCGATATTATATTTAGATGACCCAAATTATACTGAGTTTAAAGGGGTGAAGCCACATAAGTGGTTTACACTTTTGAAGAGGAAGGAAATTTGAGAAAAAATGACCCCATGGCAAAAAAATTGGTTTTGGGGGTTCGCATGAACCTAGATGTTCGACCGAACCATAAAGGGGTTCGACCGAACCAGGGTTCGAGCGAACCCACTAACTATTGGGCCCACATTTCCCACTGAAAAAATAAAGGAAATGTGCATATTAGGGGGGGTTCGCATGAACCAGGGTTCGAATGAACCCTGGTTCGCTAGAACCCCTGGGGGTTCGCTAGAACCCCCTTTTTCCCTAATTTTTTAATTTGTACACACAAAAAACCTAAAATTTTACGCTTTCAAGCTCCGATTGGGGATGAAAATGGGGGAATATTTAGAAACCAAACTTGGAATCGAGTAGCCTTCAGAACGAGCTATCCAATGAATATAATTTTAGTATGTTTTGGTTTTATTATCTATCTGTTTTTTAAGTTTTATTAAATATAGGTTTTCATCGAAAACAAAAATCTCTGTTCTGCACAAGTGGAAAAATAGAAGATTATAAAAAAAATAAAATAAATTAAATATGATTGCACCAGATATTGAAGTCCTTGATCCAACAAAAAAAAAAGAGAAGAATTTTGATACATACAGTAAAAGTTATGCGTTATACGATCGCGCTAGGTCTGAATTGTCATTTGATTGACTTCGAAACTTGATTAAAGAAAAAATATTCAATAAAAAACTATCTAACCAAGTGGAAATAATTAGATATCGGAGTAGAAATCTAAATTTGAAAGAATTGAATTTTATCCTTCATGGAAAAAGTTATGCTATACGGGTAAGGCCACTTTAAAAAATGTCGCTTTTTTGAAAAACCAATTTTTGTGGGGAGATGGAAAAAGAAGTGCAATCTGATTCCAAAAAATTGAAAAAAATATTTTTAGAATCTATGTACAAAATGTGACAAGACTCTAGTTTACATCATCTTCAAATTTCACGGTTAATCGCTATAGGTACCGAATGTGGCTTACTTGGTGTTAAAAAAAAATATCGCTGGGTTCAAATAGGCTACAAAAGTGTAAACCACTACTAGATCACCCAGCCTTGTATATATAGGAAAGGAAGAAGTAATCCACTTATGAGTCGGATTGACAAGTGTCCCATGAAGTGTCACAAATGTGTAGAAAGGTGTCCTATAGGTGTAAACCTTAGGATGACTTGGAGTGTGCAAACCAACAACCTAATTGACAAAGTCATCAACCTTGATGCCAAGTGTTGAGTGACTTTTTAGGTGAGATGGAAAGTCTTCCAACCTCGAAAGGTAGCACATGATGTTTACCAAAAAACTTGGTAACCTCTAGAGGTCTAAAGGTTGCACATTCAGTTAGACAAGATGTTGTCTAACCTCATCAACCTAAGTACACTTAAGTATAGTGAATAGATAAATTGTTCACTCTAACACTTTCCACATGCTATGTATTAGGAATTTGATTGTATGTATATAAATCACAAAATTTGAATGATATTACAATGAAATGCAAAGTTTTGATCACCACAACTCAATTATAACTTTCCTAACTATCAATCTAAACTACTTTCCAATCAACATGAACAATGCTTATATAGTATCTCTTATGAGGTGGTGCAAAATTTGATGCCTTATGAAACATGTACTGTCATAAAATGATCATATGGTGTTTCTCCTCACTCATAAAGCTACTGATCATTTAAGTACATGCTAAGGTTGAAGGAGATGTGTAGGTATTTAGAGATAGAGCCATATTAAAGTCATTCCCATTCTAGGGGAATCCAAAGTGTAGGAGAATTTGGTGAAGTCATAAAATATTCTATTTTGTCTATGGATAGTTGGGATTCTAAAGGAACACAATAAACCTTGTATTTTGAGAGTGTAGGGTAATATATACTTCAAATATCCATCTTGAAGCCCATTTAATCAATGGCTTTTCCATTAGGCATGGCCTATAAAGTTGTATTAATCCCCTATATTGTAATATGTCTATCAAGGAACTATTGTTATTCCTTATCAATTTTGGTTGCACTACATTTGCCAACAACTTATTCTATTATCTCCTATAGAGGATCACTTTGAGAGTTATTAGCAAAAGCCTTCGAAAATGAGTACCAAAAACCTATTGAATACTTTTTGTCTATGTATAAAGCTAATTGTTTATATCCCTAATTATTTTATAAGATTTTATTATTTTTTCTTAGTAATTGGAACAAAAAATTTGTACATTGTCTTGAATTTTTACCCAGTTGTCTAGCTCTAAGCTAACCCACTTGACCTTTATATGCCTCCAATTTTCTTAGATTTTGTATTGTAGCTACTACCAACATATGGATGCTAGTATTAGTAGGGAAGGTAACAAAATTTTCCTACATATTTTAGGCAAACCTTGGAGAGTGGATTCAATTGTGTTTCTTTTCCAATCTATATTGCAGCCATATAATTGGAGAAGATAATATGATGGGATATGTTTTCTCAAAGAAAATAATTCACATCTCTTTAAGGGTTGGGTGATGTTCATTCCAAATAGCAATTAAAGATTCCATGCAATCATGGTTGAGAAGATGAGAGGTAATAATTTTGATTGGAAGAGAGGCGGGCTTGAGATGTTGATTGAAAATAATGCATGTAGTATAGAGAGGGAGATTATTCAAAAGGGTGGCAACCATATCTAACTAAACAAGAAACACATCATTGGAAGTGGGTATAAGGGAAATAAGGAGGATTAATAGAAGTAATCAAGATGACTAAATTTGTGAGGAGAATGTTGAGGATAATTAGACTAGGAGAACCAATGGCAATGGTGGGAGCCTTTATGACCAAGAAAATGGTGAAATGCATATAAATAATTACAACAAAGTAACCAAGCATCAATTTTAAAATGGGGTAATTGTTTCTGCTATACCAACTATAGTTTGAGGGATGCTCAACCATATTAAGTTTGTCATCCATTATATAATCAACCACAAGTAGTAATTCACACATACATTCCCACAATTACATTATTTCATGGGCATCAATAGGTGCTAGATGGAATAAAATCCCATAGTGCAACTTCAAGTTGGACACAAACACCAAGTACAACACGAAGTATGATTCACTCCTAAGGAAATTAGAAACTTAGCAAATTGAGAGCTAATACCTTGTTTCACACCCCATCCCTCTTCTTAATGATTGTAATCCACAAACAATACATCTTTCAAAATTTTCATTCAATTCTAACTAAATCCCATTAATTTTAACTTCTTAGAAAAAGAAAATATCATAATTATGTCTATTTATAAATTGTCTTTAACTATGTGACATTACTAGAAGATTAATAGGTTAGAGGTATTTTTATACTCTTCATTCACAAACACCTAATATTCATTAGTTCCAACAGAATATTATGGAAGAACCAATGCCATTCACAAATCACAAGGTAGAGACCTTGAACAAAACCAAGAAATTTTTAATTAACTCAAATTAACATACTAAGATTGAGAAGGGAATCTTGTACATAATACTTTATGTTTTGTTTGAAATATTGACAAATCAAACGACTACAACCTTGTTTTACCACCCAACCAATAATGAGTTTATGTTGTAGAATACGTGTTTTCCTATCAAGCTATTCTCCTTACACTCCCAAACATCTCTATTCTGCACTCCCTCCCAATTCGCTCCTCTTCCTTTACGGTGTTACCTCATATTATATTTTAAATGGTTAGTTGAGGGTACAAGTTCGAGGTTTGGATTCTCTAATACGATGAAATTCTTTTCCCTGGACTTAATACGACTAGGTTCAGTTGTATTATATATATAGTCATTTGCGTTGGTCGTCATTATATTAAAAGTCTTAAAACATTATGAAAAATGTTATAAACTATTGTAAAGAGACTGGATGTATCTCGATCAAATTCATTGTGGCGCAACTTCAGACCGGTGTGAAAAGTAATATCCACGTGCACAATCTTGGAGAGCCGTGGTCGTCGAAGGAAAATGAAATAGTAGGGAGATTGCAGGGTCGAACAGAAAACGAAAGAATTGTTGGGTCAGGCAATCGATGCAGACTCTCACCGCTTGATTCATTCAGGGATTCGCTCACTCAAGCATGAAATCAATACGGCAAAGTTCTTGTAAATGACCGCTTGCGGGTCACCGGCAATTTAGAGTGTGCATATTCAAATGCTGGCAAGCGAAATGAAGCGCGGCTGGATATAAATCTTAATTTGTCTATCAACATGCCCTGTGCGTCCTTTCAGATAAATTAGAGGGATAAGTAAAGCAGATTGCAGATAACTCTGCGATGAATTCTAATAAATAGTTCAAGGATGATATAGATCGCTAGATTTTCCAGCATTAGCCAATCATATTCTAACTGAACCTGGAAAACCAGATAAAGAAAGGGATCAGCAGCAGCGGACACTGTTTAAGGGCATTATTTTACTCTATTTAATTTTTTAACATTTATCTATTTTTGCTTTGCGGGATCCTGGAATTTTCGCCTAGGGCGTGGCCCGGGTGAACCCCCATTGTTCGGGTCGTGCCAGGGGCAGAGCCCGGGGAACCCGTCCCCCGACCCAGATTCAGACTCGTTTGGGCTGGGTATGGGAGCACCTAGGACGAACCAGTAACTTCGATTATCTCATTTTTTTAATAAAATTATTTTCTTTCTTTTCTCTCAAAAAAAAATGAAGAATGCAGCCAAGCAAAATCCAAATAAATGCAAAAGCTAAATAACTATGATCCTTTTTACTTTTCTACTGCGCATAAAGTGTTTTTCTCGTAAGACATTTCTTTGAGATCATAAGATTTCTAGAGGACTTCGAAATTTTTTGTAGGCTAGCCCTCATATTGATCTAAAAGTAAACCATTGGGTATGAAGGTTGAATATTGAGTTGTGTTAGATAAAAAATCTAGAATCCTCATTCAAATTTGTTTGATAGATTGAATGCTTCTAAAAATTTGTAGAAGAATCCTCTATCAAAGCCCTTTAGAAAGTTAGGAAAGATGTATCTAGCTAAATCATTGGTGAACAAGAATTTTCTATAAAAGAAGTTGTAATCTTTGAGGACGGATGAGAAAGAGCACCTAAATATTTTTAATATTGTTGTAATCCAATTAAATTCCATTAGTATAAAGCTAGAGGAAGAAGATTGATGCATGGTCTTATTATGTTCTTTGTTAGA
>VDFB02086081.1:34861619-34959306 GCA_007258455.2 Sequoia sempervirens | reverse complement strand
TAAAACATCATTTCTCTATCCTTTATTTTTGGGAAGTGCATACGACTCTCACGAGCTTTTCATTGAGGTGTAAAAGCGATTATACCAAGTAGCTCATTGCCTTGTCTATGCTACCAAATTTTCCATACATGTCTCTAAAAAATTCGAATATACTCCTCCCACATTGATTGATCTTAGAAACTATTTTGGTTTCCATCTCTATTTCTAAATTTACCTCATCACTAAACCACCATCTTTTTATTTGTGATATATTTTAAATGTTTCCTTGATTGGTCTACCTACAAGGGATTTAATACACTTCTCTCCAGCATTTAGGGCACTTTGGCCAGAAGGGACAAGTTAGCAACATGGGGAAAGGTGCAACCTATCTTGCAATCATGGCTCAAAATGGAAGCATGGAAAAATAATTTGAATTGTGATGCAACAAAGGGAGGTCCTGCAACACAACTGAACACAAAAAATCAACCAACAACAACAATTCACAAGTCACAATTCTCAAAACTCTTCACTTTTCACCAAATCAACACTCTTCCTTGTACCATTTCCAACTCATTGAATCGAGTATTTCTTCTCAATAAGATTCTTTTAGACAAAGACTTGAACCATTTCAAGGACCCTTCAGGGTACACAATCACATGCCATCAAACCACTATTGGTTACTTTTTAACAACTTTCTCAAATTAGGCTTTCTATGCCAACTAGGCCTCAAATTAGGACACTTTAGCAAATAAATTTATCTTGAAACTTAACCAAAACCTCCAAAAACATGTGGGAAGAAATCTATATGTATTCAAAGCAAAGAATTCATAATTAGTTCTCAGAAATTCATCCACCAAGATGCCAAAACCAAAAACCCTCTTTTTAAGCCAAATAACCTTGGGTTTATTGGAAAACGCACTTCCCAGCCTTATCAAAACATGACACCACCTCAAACAGGCTAAAATGGCCTACACAAAATAAATTCAACAAGAAACAATGCTTCCATAACACAATAATCACTTTAGCATTTGAAAACCTCTCAAATTCACATGGAAAACACCAAATTTTACTCCAGGGCTTCATGCCCAACATGACTCTTGACCTCCCCTGCACACACTCAACATTCCCACACCTTTTTAGTGATGTTGCAGATGCATTCATTGAGTTAGAGTTAGAAAAATGAGAGGAATGTGTCAAAACATTATTTTAAATGACTTTCAAACCTTAAAGTTGTGTGTTTAGGCCAGTCTCAGAAATGGTTGACATGGTAGGGGCAGTGTATGCCTCATAGAAATGGGGTGTGACGGTGATTACATCACCATGAAACCCCATTTCTATGAGGCATATGCTTCCCCTACCTTCTCAATCCTACCGCAATGGAAAGCTAGTGGAGCATTGGCAAGCTAGCTCACTCACTAGCTTTCCAATGCGTTGAGAAGGTAGGGGTAGCGTATGCCTCATATAAATGGGGTGTCATGGTTATGTATGACACCCCATTTCTGTGAGGCACATGCTGCCCCTACCTTCTCAACCTTACCGTATTGGAAAGCTAGTGGAGTGTTGTATATCACCGTGGCACCCCATTTGTATGAGGCATATGCTACCCCTACCTTTTCAACCCTACCACATTGGCAAGCTAGTGAGTGAGCTAGCTTGCCAATGCTCCACTAGCTTGCCAATGTGGTAAGGTTGAGAAGGTAGGGGTAGTGTATGCCTCATATAAATGGGGTGTCACGGTGATATAGGAACAACATATGCCTCATAGAAATGGGGTGTGACGGTGATATAGGGGCAGCATATGCCTCGTAGAAATGGGGTGTCATAGTGATATACATCACCATGACACCCCATACCTTCTCAACCCTTCCACATTGGAAAGCTAGTGAGTAAGCTAGCTTACCAATGCTCCACTAGCTTGCCAATGCGGTAGGGTTTAGAAGGTAGGGGCAGTGTATGCCTCATAGAAATGGGGTGCCACGGTGTACATCACCGTGGAACCCCATTTCTATGAGGCATACATTGCCCTTAACTTCTCATACATCACCGTGGCACCCCATTTCTATGAGGCATATGCTGCCCCTACCTTCTCAACCGTACCACATTGGCAGGCTAGTGAGTGAGCTAGCTTGCCAATGCTCCATTGGGAATCAACTCAATTGGGTAAATCTTCTCAATGGAAACTCATCAAACCATGAAATGAACCTTTTTAGGAACCCATTTGGAAATTTTTTGACATACTCAAAATCCACCTATGGTCACTTCAGACCAAAGCACTCAAATTTCACATTTTCACCATTTTAGGCTTCTAATTAGCCTCTTTTTCCAAAGCAACTATGCTTGAAACTCAATCAAACCTTATCAAACATTGGGGAAGAAATTTAAATGTGTCAAAGGGTGATCCCATAATAGTGGTTTACAATTTTTGGCCAAACTGGACACTGAAATTATTATTTTTAACTGAATCTTCACATTCAGGCACCTATAGTGGCTAAACTGTGAGGAATTTGAAGATGGTGCAAACTAGAGTCTCATCAAATTTTGTCTGTAGATTCTAAAAATATTTTTTTCAAAATTTTTGGAATCAAATTGCACTTTTTTCCATCTCCCCACTAAAATTGATTTTTTTGAGAAAGCAACATTTTTTTTAAAAGTGGCCTTACATTATAGCGCGCATAACTTTTTTTCCATGAAGGATAAAATTATAATTCTTTCAAATTTAGGTTTGTAACTTTTATATCTAGTGCTTGCACTTGGTTAGATAGTTTTTTATTGAATATTTTTTCCTTAATCAAGTTTCAAAGTCAAACGAATTACAATTCAGACATAGCGCGACCGTATAAAGCGTAACTTTTTTTGTGTATGTCAAAATTTTTATTTTTATTTTTTGTTGGATCAAGGACTTCAATATCTGGTGCACTCATATTTTCAATTTTTTTTTTGATAATCTTCTATTTTTCCCACATGTGAAGAACAAAGAAATTCATTTTTCGATGAAAAACCTATGTTTAATAAAACTTAAAAAACATATACATAACAAAACAAAAACATATTAAAATTATATTCATTGGATAGCTTGTTCTAAGGAATACCATAATCATTTGAAATAAATTTCAAATGAATTCATTTGATCCCCAAGATAAATCAAAGTGATTTTATCGGCATTTTGATAGGTGTAAATGAGGCAGCATTTATAGGTATGGTTTAGAACTTAAAGGTTCTATCAAGGGGTTTGATCCTAGGTGATTTGATCAAACCCTCTTCAATTGGAATCCTTAAAATGGAACTTTTAAAGGCTTAAATCATTATATTTTCTAAAAATATGTGATTTCAGCTAAAATTTGTTCCTCTCAGGAATTGTAAACCACTATTATGACAGCACCCCAAAACCTTAAAATACATAATAAAATCTCAAAAATAACATCATACAAAGGGTAATCCACAAACCCTACTTTTTAGCCTAAACCATAGGGGTTTATTGAAAATTGCCTCTCCCACTCTTTTGCAAACTTACCAACTATTCTAACAGAGTTTGTTACACTTGCACATGCTCAAAACATCATAGAATAATGCTTCACATTCATAAAACTTAAATTGACATACCAAAACCTTCAATTTTCCAAGGAAATCTTAAATTTCACCTTTAGGGCTTCACACCCAATGCACTATCAGACCACCCAATTTCATTTATTTGAATGGAAATAGACTTTAGGAACTAATATTCATCTCATTACCATGCTATAGCTAAAATTATCCACCATGCCAAAGAAATGAAGAAGGAATAAACTAACAAATGAAGAGTATGAAACCTTCAAAGGAAAGGAGATAGAATGGTTGAGGGCATATCGTGAAAAGAAGAAATTAGGTACCATTGAAAAAAACAAGCCAAGTGAAGAGGAACCTCAACCGTCAAAAAGAGAATAGGATTTGGCAGCACAAAGGGAACGAATGCGAAAGCATCATGCTAAGAAAGATTCAAATAACGTAGTTGGAGACACACCCTCTATGGAAAGTGAATACGAAGGGACACCATTAAGAACAAGAAAATATGGAGGGAAACCATCTTTCTCAAGTGAATATGGTTGGACACCATCCAACATAGCTCAAGTTGAGAGTACGTCATCACTCAGATTTGATAAAGAAGGTATGCCATCATCCCCACAAGAACCTTAAGGTATGTCTTCTACTCCATCTAGCCCACCTCAATTAAATATTAATGAAATTCCTAATGTTGAGATGTATGTACCTAGGAGAACACCACCTAGAATTTTGTGTAGAAAGCCAAAGTATTTGACTAATATTGATGAGGATATTTTGTAGCACATGGAAGGTAAGATTCTAGCATGAACTTATAGAAGATATGCTAATAATATTTGGAAATTCTACTTTGAAAGGATAAATGAGACCGCAAGATGCCAACTATTTGTTGAAATGATGCAGGGTATAAAGTATAGAGACATCATGAAGACTCTTGGGTTGAGAACATCAAATGCATCGAGTGAAAACTCTATTGTGAGGAATATAATGGATTTATATGAGAGTGTGGGTAAAACCTCATGCTCAAAGGATAGTAATGTTACATGACAAGTCATTACATCGACTTTGGTAAGCAGTCAAACAAAGAGAGCTTGTCTCATTAGAAAGATGAGTGAAAAAATGAGAATTAGTAGAAATTTTTTATAAAAAACCATTCAAAGGTGGCAAAGAATTGAGGGCACTGATTCAAATGAATTATGGGCATTCTCGAGGAGACTGCCACAAAAAGATAAAAAAGTTGTTGAAGCATTGAGAACACTAATTGAAGAGTATTGGAAGAATAACACAAGGCCATCTTTGAATCAAAGGGATGTGGTAAGGAGAATCGATAGTCAAGAAGTTAACTACTTCATCTACTCTGAATATTATGTTTCACAAGTGTTGTGAAGATTATGTATCCTTTGCGTAATTGAGTTGTCAAAATCAAAGGATTAAATATATTGGAATCATTTTATGAATCATTTCTTGGAATACCAATTGAAAACGTGGTTTTTTCTTTTAGATAAAGTTGTTTAGTATCAATCAATTAATATTCAAGACAAACCATGAAGGACAACAATGATCAATGCTAGGGATAACCAATTAATAAGTATACACGTGAATAAGTCAAGCATGTACATGTGAATAAGGGAAGCACAAGTACTCAAAAACATGTAAGCCTTGAAGTATACACATAAATACATAGTGTACACAAATTAAAACAAAGTATATGCACTAATACAAGGTATACACATGAAAACACGTAAGTTGCAAAGTATACATTGGAACACACGTAAGTTGTAAAGTATACACTTGAATACACATAACCCATATCTATTGAACCATCAATTTAGAATGCAAATATGGACACCATCGATAAAATTTTTTTGTATTAACCAACTAACAGTGTAGGCATACATCAATATATGTCAATATAAGTATGAAATATAGGTACAAAATAGCCATATAAGCTTGCAATAATGCCATATAGCCATACAATGTCAAATATATCCAATACAAAATATGTACAAAACTGCCGTGTAGGCATACAACAAAGGGCTTTGGAATCAAAATTCATTGCTCTCCATGCTTTGGAAATAAATTATTTCCATTTGCTTTTTGATTGGATGGCAATAGGTCTATCACTCATTTGTGTTGTGCTCGAGCAGTGCTCCTACTCCTCCTACTATTTAGTTCATGGTGAATTTTTAATTGTTATAATAAGAAGTACAAACATTAATATATAGAAATTACATTATAAAAAATGATATATTTAACAAAATAATCACTTACCACCATCTCACAATCTCTCTCCATGAGGAAAATATTCACATGCCCATGCTCAGGCATGCTCAAGCCCTGTATAAACCATCCAAATAGAAATTAAACTATGAATCAATAATGGTTTGATTTTTCACTAACTAACATCTATAACAATGAATGTAAATTGAAATTTACTAATTTTCCTCATACCTCCCCTATCAGAGCCATCGGCGATTGTATAGTAGATGAAACACTGATCTCCATTTCCTTTGTCACATTCATAGGTGTTTCAGCTTGCAACAACTAAAAATAAAACAATAAATTATTCAATCACAAAAACTACAATAGCGATCCACATCATGACTTATAATGTACATGAGATAATGAATAGAATTTGGAGTACTTATTAAACTATATTTCTGATTATCATGCTTATTATTTTCCCTATCCATATCTTCTTCAAAAGGATGTGTTTTTAGGATTTTACCCATAGTATCAAGCCGGTGAACCGTTTGACCAAATGCTTTCATAGACATGTACGATAACTATGGTGGCATAGAGAAGGTAGTGAACTATTTGAAAAAATTCCTCAAATAAACGGGGTCTCGTGGTGATGGAATGCCATTACAAACAAATGCACGTCATGGCATTCAATCACCGTAAGATTGCATTTCTTTCAGGATTTTTTTCAAAAAGTTCATTGCCTTCTCTATGGTATTATTGCTTACTATTATGCTTTGATAGATATTTTTCCAAGCATCCATAGTTTGTTGGAAAGCACCTATTTTAGGATTTTAGCCATAGCAGCAAGGAAGTGAGTAGTTTGATAAAATGCTTTGTTACACATGTATGGAAAATGTGGTATCATAGAAAAGGTGGCGAGTTGTTTGAAGAAATGCCTCAAAGAAATGTGGTCTTATGGTGATGGAATGGAATTCCATCATGCCATAAGACCACATTTCTTCGATGAATTTTTTCAAACTACTAACTGCCTTGTCTATGCTATTACTTACTATTATGCTTTGATAGATTTTTTCCAAGCATCCAAAGTTTGTCGTGCAGGTGCACCTTTGCAAGAAAATGCCTCCATGACAAGCAAAAAGTAAAAAGTGAACTATTTGAAAAGATGCTAAATAGTAAAAAGTGGTCTCATGGAATGCCATGACAAGCAAATGCAATTGGTAGCTGCTCCTAAACTTATTAGAAATGCTATGTGAAGTAATTGCATCATTGCTTATGTTGACTTTCTAAACAACTATATTGTAGTTGAAATTTTGTCATCTATCAACATCTAGTTATTAGTTATGGAATGTGAAGTAATGATTTGAGTTTGAATTATGTGCAATGCAACGTAATCAATGATATGAATATAAACTACACAAATCTATTAGATAAAATTCATTAGTTAAACTCCTTATTCTATTACCTACGTGTAGGTTTGAGTAATTCCACTAGCACTGGGAGGTGTTCCCTAGAAACCTCCAATATTAGCCTATTCAACATCCAAAATTACATATTAAAATACCATTCTTAAAAAAATGCTATTAACATGTAATAAATTTATAATTGTTTACTAGTTACATACCCCACCAATAGGTGTATTGCAAAAATAAGTAGGTGGAGGGCCAGTGTATCTAATCTAGTATCAACACTGTGTCCCTAGAATTTTATTAAATTCAGAAAACTAAATTAGTTAATCTTGCATTTCAAAATCAAAATTTAATAAATTAAATTCAATGAACATGCTAACTTTTACTTGACTATCAATGTCATATGCCTCATGCAAAATTTTAGCTGCCCTCTCCATCTCCATAGCTATGGAAAAATCCTGTGTAGTAGCCTCTTGAGTGTCTGTGGGGTCATATGAACAAGTCGCCCCACAATATTGACACAAATGGGTTCAAAGGCCACCACTCGAAGACTCCTTTGGATGGTGCTTTAGAATAAGGCTAGTATGATGGATGACACTCTGGGTCAAAGTGTCGATCACCTGCAATGTCTCTATGTTGACACTCTCCTTTGTGACGAAAGGCATAACAACGTGCTCACGAGGCATCCTAGTGAGAGCTCATCTCCCTTGCCATGTAGGATCTAGCTATGCACCAGGTCTATCCTAAGTTGACCCCACACCTCTCCCATAGAAGTCCCTCATATCAAAATAATTTGGGATTTTGTTCTATATGAACTCACTGTATAGTTTCCTAAGGAAATACTATGGGACTTCACAATTGTTGCATAGTGGGTAATCAAAGACCATGTACCACCTATAATATGTTAGTTTAATTAATTAATTATTAGACTAGCATAAGTTAACTTAGGTCATATTTAATTTAGTCATAGGTTTCATTTTTAATAAATCATTTAATAAATAGGGTAATATTCCCTTCCTTGTTTGTAGGGATAAGATTCCTTCTAGAAGATGAGTTCTCCTTCTAGAATTTATCTCAACATTAAATAATTTTCTAGATAGGGTTCACATGTTGTAACATGTTGTTAGATCATGACACATGGAAACATCTCATGCATCTTAGGTTTTCTCTCTTTCCTATATAATCAAGCAACTTATTCATTTGTAATATATCAATATCAATTAATCATATCAATAGAATCTCCATTGTGCATGCCTAGTTGCAACACTTTCTGGGTGGTTGATTATATTTCCTAGCAAAGGTCCTCCATTGAAGACTGCAACTTCAGGGACCCTGTGCATCCATAATCTCAACATGGTATCAGAGCTTGTTTAGTGAAACATCAACGCTCGATTAAGAAATTTGGTGTACTAGATTCTTGCAGGCTTGAAGGTTTCCATTGAAGGCTACTTGACTCCACTCAAGGACAAAGCTGATTTCTGAAGTAGATAGAGTCAGATCCAAGCTTTCCATTGTCTTCAAAAGGCCTCAAAACCCTAGGATCTCCTGCCCATTCATCAAAATTGGATACATCAACCCAGGAGCTCCATAAGAGGTATTTAGGGTTTGCAAAATCAACTGGTACGATCTGTAAAAATTGCATTAAAAAAATTCCTCCCTCCTCTGAGGAAATTTTTTTTATTCATAGGCCATTTTTTCATTTCAAAAAATTTGGGCAATATCTCTATATGCTTGGCAAAAAATAATTTATGGGATTTTTCTATAGTTCTGGTGGGTAATCAAAAAAATAATTCAAATCGACCTGCATTATTAATCATCAGTCGAAATTATATTTTTTATTCTGTGACATATACAAGGGATTGTTTTTTAAAAAATCATTGGGTTATATTTTTCACCCATCAGCATATACATTTGTTTGCAGATTTGATTTTATATTTATTGGATTTTTTGTTTTTTTTTTGAATTGCCATAGGAAATATTCAAAAACTATATACATATTTGTCCGCCCTTTCAAAATAGATCTGTAGAAAGTGTTGTACTGTCGGCTATATTCATTGCAGGGAGGTACATTTTTTGTCGTCTGCATCAGGTTCTTTAGATGGTCTACCAGCCCCGTTTTCCGCTGGTCCTCACATCTGTTGCCGACCCTTCTCTCTGCCGGTCGAACCTCTTTCCTCCCATTGGCCGAATTCAACTCTCCCATCAACTGGCATTGCCCATGCCTGCCGATGAAGTCTTACCGCTGGTGTGGTCTCACCACCAACCATCATTGAGTTCGTTGGGCTCACTCTCCATCAGATTTATTTTTCATCCATTGACCACATTCATTGTTGTCAATTGTTTGTCGGCTGATCGCCGAGCTCATATTCGTTCACCACCAGGAATATTCCTTCTCTCCATCGTCATATTCTCCCACCGATTTCAGTTGTTATCTCCATAGGTGGAGCTCCTACACCAGCGGTGCCACCGCTTTCTGCCACCCTGCCACCACTTCGGGTGGCACCTAATTGTTTTTGCCACTCACACTACCTAGGTCATATCAAGGACCAGATGCCAGCCTGGAGGGGCTAATTTTTTGTTCCTCGTTAGCCTGTTGAGTGCCTCATCTAGGAAATTTTTTCATTTTATCATAACTTTCACCCACTGTGTCAAAATGCAACAAACAAGATACCGTCGTAAAGAGAATTTCATCTACTTTCTAGTGGTACAATAATATTTGTAAATTTTTCTCATAGAAAATTCTATAGTCAAATGAATTCCAAACCCTAATTTGGACATAAAGGCTCATAACTTTGTAACCATTCATCACATTTCAGTGATTCCAATGGCATCAAGAAGTATTTTCAAAGCTTTTTTTAGTCCAAACCCCTTGATTAGTTTCAGCTCCAGGTACTCTTGCATTGATCTTTTTCAGTTTGGTGTATTTGTTCAATATCTTGGACATCCTAAAGCTTGGGAAAATATTTTTTGATCCAGGTAGCATCACTTCATTTGCACATCATATTTGGAAGCTTCTATTTGTTGCTGAAGTTCATTTGTCTTTGTGGTTTTGGAGAAAGTTCATTAAGGGGCTTGCATATACTCCTTTGGTTATGTTTCATAAGGGTAACTATCAATAATGGTGAGATGGGATCAACCACCATCTCCAATCACTTGATCTATTTTCTAGTTTGTATGGTATAGTTCCTCATCCAAGTGAAGGTATTCATGAATTTGCTTGGAGTTACAGCAGATACACTGTCTTAGAGATCATTTCAATGCAAGTTGATTATGATGTTTTGAATGCTATTGATCATTGTGATTGTCCTCACATTCTTTGGATTAAGCTTTGGGAGATCTATGGAGATTCAGATACTCCACCATTCCCCGATGGTCATGATTCAGAATGTCATTCTTCAGATCAAGTACCCCATGATAGTTGGTATCCTTTCACATTCAGTGATTCCTTGTCTAGATTCATTGATTGAGGCTTCCATCATCACTCATTAGGACACTTCCAGTTTTCTAGATTTGACATCACAGGATGGCTTCATTTCATGTATCACTGACTTGGCTACTTCTACAAGTTTGGAGGACATTATTGAGGGAATTGTTACCTAATTTTCACCCGCAGTCTCAATCAGGAAAGATAATCATGTGACAGATCTTCGAGAGGCAAACTGGAGCATTCGCACAAGGGAAAAAGTCATGAATCTAATACTAGGTTACAGGAAACTCAGTTTGGAAGCTTTCCTTGTTCAAGTTCGGCATGAAAATTCTCTAAGGAGAAATCAACAAGACCCTAGGAATGTCACAACGAGTGGAATTCACGAGCTGGTTCCTATCGGCAAGACATCACTCATCGTCCAAGTGACAAAAGGTTATGCATTTTGGCGAAGGATAAAGCCTTCGCCATAGAGTCTCGATGAATTCTTGAAGTCTCACCGAAAGGAGGCGGCATCGGCAAAGTAGGTCAGCTTTGTTGTAGGGTCTCGCTGAAGTCAAAAGGTCTCCCCAACTCTAAAGGCTCTCGCCACAGGAGATTGAGTTCACTAAGATGTATCGACAATAAAGAAAAGTCATGCCAACTGAAATGGGCCCTCGCCCAAGCAAAGTACCTTCGACATGAAAACTCACCAACACTCAGGAGTCTCGCCGACAACAAAAGACCTCACCGAGAAAGTTTGACTTTGGCAAGAGGTCTTGTTGAAGAAAGGAATGTCTCTCCGACAAGAAAAAGAACTTGCTGAAGGATTTGGCTTTCAGCATAATGTCTCGGTGAAGGAAAGATGTCTCTCTGACATAAGGTAATATCAGCATAGGTCTTGTTGATTCATCAAAGTCTCAATGAACGAAATGGCATTGGAAACGCAAGATTTCATTGCCATAAGGTCTTGGTGATTAGGAGATGTCTCGCCGATGGAAGGGGGACCCCACCGAAAGAAATCAAGCTCAGAGAAGGATATTGCCTTCGACATAATGTCTTGCCAAAGGATAAAGGTCACACCGAAGACAACAAAGGGGCCTAGCTAAGGAGTCGTATTTGGCATGAGTCTCGCCAATGGCTTAAAGTCTGGCTGAAAGATGGGAGTTCGGGGAGACTGGAGTGTGTTTGGCCAAGGGTCTGGCCGACAGGCCAAAGTTTCAGCGACAAGGCAGGAGCACGGTGAATGGTCATGTTTTCGGGGAGATGTCTCCCCGACTTATGGGAGTCAAACTGACGAAGATCTAGAGCTCAGTGGAATGAAATGTCTCAGGGTGACATCAATAATGTCTCGTCGATAGAAGATGAAGGGTCTCGGGGTAGGCTCTTACTTTCAGTAAGATCTCTCACCAACAATCAAGTGTCTTGCCGACAGAAGGAAAGGAGCTCACCAAAGGATTTGGCCTTCGGCATAAGGTCTCAGCGACCCGTGGATGTCCTGCCCACCGGGGGGATGTCTTCGATGTAACATTTTGAGTTTGTGGTGAGGTCTCACCGAAAACAAGCTAAGCTCACCAAGAGTTGAAGACTTTGCCCTAAGGTCTCACCGAGATGGCTATGTCTCCCTGACCGAAGAGAAAGTAGCTCATTGCTGAAAGATAAGGAGCCCGACGAGAGGTTTGGCCGACAGGCCAATGTCTCGCTGACAACAAAGGTTCTCACCAAGAGTCTTCCCAAAAGGAAAAGGAATTCTATAAGATGTCTCGGTGAATGAAGGTGGTCTCAGCGACAGAAAGCGGGAATCGGCCTGACTAGAAGACCTCGCTATGAATTCTTCCCGACTTGCCAGTGTCTCACTAAAAAATAGAGGGAGCTCAAGGAGTTGAGGCATTCACCAAAAGGTCCTGGTGACTAAGTAAAGTCTTGTCGAAGGAGAACCAACTTGGGGAGAAGGATTCAACATCACTAGGAGGTCTCGCTGAATGTAGAACGTCTCCCCGAAATGGATGCCTTCACTAAAGAATAGGGATTTTGTCATGATGTCTCAGCGACAGAATTGTGTCTTGCTGATGGCTTCAGTGATATCGGTATGACTTTGCGAGCTTGATAAGAGCTCTCATCGAGAGTGTCATGTTATGCCGATAGCTTCATAAGGGTATAATCGCATCGGTGAGACACTTTCAGTGTCCCGCCAAGATACGATTCTACAAGAGGAGTTTTTGACTGCCTGAAGAATCTGCATGGAGTTTACTTGACCAACCAAAGAGATCTGAAAGTGAGCCATGGCAGTCTGACTAGGATGAAGAACATCAACGAAATGAAAAGCGACGTGTATCTATTATGAGCTTAAGAGCATTCAAAGCGCTCAGCCGAGGAGGTTCAAGGCAGACACGATACTAGGAAGTAAATGTGGTGGTTGTAGAAAGATCTGAAGAAGGCTTCTCTGGGGATGAATCTTCACCGACCTGGACACACAGGGTGCATTATTTAATTTCAATGAAAAGATCTAAGGGGCAGATCTTTCTGAGCCCTGATATTTTTTGTAAGCCCTAAGGGGCCAACACATTTTGATATATAAGGCATTTTTTTCCTTTTTTGAAAGGAGTCCAGATTATACACTCTGAAGAGTTAGTGATTTTTTATCAATCCTTTCTTGACTAAATGTATGTTTTTGTAACTCAAACAGGAATCTAGAATACAACACAGAGTTTACCTTGGAAGCTAGTGTGCATGTTTGTACTACTCTCATTTCTATATTTTTTTCCTTTTGATTATGCAAGTCTTTAACTATGTTTTATGAGTTTACATTCATACCTTAAAGCCGTGAAATTTATCTTTCCTTCCTATGATGTGTATGTAGATCGAACCTGTTAAGATTGATGCATAGATCTAAAAGAAGTTGTGTTGAGTATGTGAAACAGTTGAAGTTAAGTTTCCTAGTGTATGTGCATCTTGTTTTAATTTCATAATTCCTCATCAATTTGGTGTATCACTATAGTTTAGTTTCATTTGTATGCTTTCCTTCTCCTTTTACCCCTATAGAATCAATAGTTTAGGTGATACCCAAAGGAATTCGTCCTTCTCCGGAGGTTGACCTCTGTCTGCAAGAAACCCACATCTTTAGAGGTCTTCCAATGTTACACTGAGGTGTTGAACATCAAAGTTCAAAAGGGGTGCAATTTCAGGAGATAATAGTTTTTGGCATACCCGGTGGGACAAGTTCTGCATTATGCTATTGGTTTAGTATGCAACCAGCGAGTTTTAGGCTTTACAGAAGTCAATTGTGCATACTTGGTGACTCCGTGGAGAGAAAGAATTTCAGAATCAATGCCTTTTGTAGTTTATGAGAAGAGTTCAGACAAGAAGCAGCTCAGGTCCTTTCAAATATTTGCAGCTGTCACCACCAAGAAGACAAGGCAGAGCAACAAAAAGGCGTGGAGCAACAATTATCTATTCTAGAAGAACTCAATGCACTCCTCCATTTGTGGGATCACATATTGCTGTCCCATCTTTGGTTTCATTTAGAGTACCAGTAAATCCTCCTCAGCCACCTCCAATGGCCACTCCAAGGAATCAACCCTTTGTTGCTTTTAATGGAGGGAGCCCCTTGAATTTGGTACAACACAATGACATCCCAATGGCAGCCTTGAAGAGTCTGCCAATTTTTCCAGGGGAGGACCAAACTACCTTGATTGAACACATGTGAGATGTGGCTTCATTATGTGGAGTCCATCACATAACTCAAGAGGATGTTGTAGTAAGATTAATAGCTGCTTCACTGAAAGGAAGAGCTATGCAATGGTATAGGAGCCTACTAGTCAGTTCAATTGCAACTTGGGATGAATTTGGAGACAAGTTGCATAAACAATTTCAGGACAGGTCTGATAACTTATCTCTATTGGAACAATTAACTACAATTAAGAGGGCTCCACAAGAGTAGATGAATGACTTCAACTTCATATTTCAAAGAAATTGGGATAGAATCCCTGCAATGGTGAGGCCACCTCTAGAATACACATTTTTATACTTTTTGAGGGCTCTGAACAATGATATAGCTGTCATGATATAGTCAATGGGAGGAGTGTCTTTGCCAGAAGCTTTTGAAATAGAAATCAGAGCTGAGAACAACTTAATACAAGCTGGTAAACTCACTTCTAGGCCTCCAATGCCTATATTTCTAGAAATCCATGCAAACATTCCTTTGCAAATACCTCATTTCACACCTCTACTAGCTGTACCAACGCTGCCAGTTGTTGTTCCAGTTGCTGTAACACAAGAAAATGTTGCTTCCGGTTCTCCAAATGAGTTACAAGAAATCAAAAGTCTATTGCAGTCTTTTGGTAATAAGCTTGTAAGCTTAGAGAAGCAACAATCATATAGTAGGCCTTATCAGCAACAAAATCTAGGCCAACAACAAGCATATCAAGGCAATTACCAAGGCTCAAGACAAAATGTTGCTACAAGACCCTTTCAAGCCTATGCTCTAGCACTTGTTAGTGCAGTCAAGGACCTAGTTCCTATTCAAAATAATTTAGCTGCTGATTATAAGTGGTGTTATCTATGTAATTAGCCACATAATCAAGATACATGCTCTAATGGCATCATCAATCAAGCTCTTATGGTGCAAAATGTTGTAGGTGCGCAAGATTTGCCTAAGGAGGGGTATCCACAAAAGCAGGATCAACCTGGAGATGATTCAACTCTCCTGAATTGGAAAAGAGAAGAATTTTGTGGAGTGAACTAGGATGATACATTTGTTGCTGCTAATACTAGAGCCAAGAAGAGGGCTTTCGAGATTGAACAAGCAACAAATAAGAATAAAGGAGTTGCTGGTCCATCAAATCAACAAGTACCGCACACTTTGCAGCAAGGTTATGACACTAGTAAGGAGCAGCCTATACATGCTTCATCTGCAAGTCAAGTGCAACCTGACCATGCTGTTGTAAAGACGCAACCAAAGGTAAATATATTTGCACCTTTCAACATTGTTGAAAGTATGAAAAAAATGAATGTTTCAATTTCAATGTGGGATTCTTTAGCAATCCTTGGTCAAATCAATTTGTTACAGTCAGCCTTATCAAATCCAATTAGTTTGAATCCTCCAAATGAAGTCTCTTTAGGCCAAACAAAGTTAGTTTTAACCAATGGACCTTTGGATAGTACCACACAACAAAGTAATGGTGTCAAGCCCCTTCCTTTCTATGTTTCCTTAATAGTGGGGAATAACTTGGTACACAATTGCATGGTTGATAGTGGGGCTAGTAGTTTGGTAATGCCAAAAAAGATTGCAGACTAGCTAGGTTTAAAATACTAACCATTAGAAAAGGGAGTACTTCAATTGGATGGGACAGCAGTAAACACTATAGGTGTTATTAAAAATCTGAATCTCACACTACATGCCTATCCCAATTTTTCAATCCCACAAGATGTGTTTGTCATAGATTTGCCTCCATTTTTTGCTCTATGCTTGTCTAGAGACTTCACGGCTAAAATTGGAGGGTATTTATCTTCAGATTGGTCCCATATTCTTTTTAGAACCAGTTATGGTACTAAGGTAACTATAACTTCTGAGTCCCTTGCTAAGGATCACATCGAACCTTATGTGCCATCTGCTATAAATGTTAATTCTATTATTTTAAAGGATATTGAACTTGCTGCATCACAAGAGTTACAAGCTGTGAGTGTACCTAAGGTACTCCTGAATGAATGGGTAGCTGAGAATGTGGTTGATAATCCAAATGAGCTTATTCAGGATGTTGGTCTGGGTAATTATGTATTGCATGAAGCTAGGATAGAAATTCCAAATCTTGAGAGAAGTGCAGAAAGCCAATTTGAGCAATAGAATAAATTATGGGAGATGTATTTTGATGGTTCAAGAAGCAAAAACGGCGGTGGAGGAGATGCAATGCTTGTATCTCCGCAGGGTGATAAGTATTTTTCATCCTTCCATTTTGCTTTTACATATTCTAATAATAGTGTCGAGTATGAAGGAATTATCCAAGGCCTTGAATGGGCAATGAAGAGAGGAATTGGCTATTTGAGAGTCTATGGAGATAGTGAATTGATAGTCAATTAGGTCAGGGGGGTCAATGTTGCTATTTAAATGACACACTAAAGTCTTATAGAAACAAAGTGTGGAATATGATTGAGGAATTTGATGCCTTTAACTTGGTGTCTATTCCAAGGAACCAGAACAAACATGTTGATAGGCTTGCAGCCATTGGGGCATAGTTTGATATCCTAGCTGACATTAGAAAAGAGAAAGTATAGTAGTATGTAAAGGTTGTAGTCAGGCCATCAATTCCTGATAACAACATTCACTGGCAAGTTTTTGGTAGTGATGAATAGATTCTTTCCTTTTTGCTCAAAGAAGATCAATTCTCCATGGTTAATCAAGCAAAACTCAAGTAGCAGTATGATGATCAGGTCCTACAGCTGAAGACAAATAAGTTACCCAAGGGTCTTGTTACCTTAGAGTTGATTTTCAACACTAACGATCAACTTAGAAAGGGTAAAGCTGGCTTGCAAGTCAAACAAGAGCATTATGAAGAACTGGAGATTTTCAAAGGTAAACTCCTTAAGATAGGAAAAATTTGTTCACATGAAGATAAAAAAGCTTTTGTTGCTTTATGCAAAGAATTTCATGATGTCTTTGCTTTGGAATACTCAGATTTGAAAGGGTTTGATCCCCATATTGCTCAACACACAATTGAGTTAGAGCCTAATGCTAAGCCAATAAGGCAGAAGCAAAGGCCCTTAAATCCTAAGCTCGAACCCTTAATGATTAAAGAGCTGACCAAATTAGTTGAGGGGGGTATCATATTTCCTATTAAACATACTTCATGGGTTTCTAATCTTGTTCCGGTTAGGAAAAAAATTGGTGAAATAAGACTTTGTGTAGACTTTAGGGATCTTAACCGATCATCTTTGAAAGACCACTACCCGTTGCCCTCCATGGAACAAATATTACAATTGGTTGTTGGTTTTGAAATATTTTCCTTGTTAGATGGTTTTTCAGGCTATAAACAAGTGTTGGTTAAAGAGGAAGATCAGTTCAAATTTGTGTTTACAACTAAGTGGGGCACCATGGCATACAAAAGGGTGCCATTTGGTTTATCTAATGTTGGCGCCACATTTCAAAGGGCCATGGGCATTGCGTTTCAAAGTTTGATCAATAAGATTATGCTGATTTATCTAGATTACATCATAGTTTATTCTGAGAATGATGATGAAAATTTGTCACACCTTAAGCAATTTTTCAAAAAATGCAGAGAGTTTGGTATCTCTCTCAATCTGAGAAAGAGCATCTTTGCTGTCCATGAAGGGAAATTATTAGGCCATATAGTATCAAAGGATGGAATTACTATTGACCCTGAAAGAGTTAAAGCCATACTTGAGTTGCCATTACCCAGTCACAAGAAGGGTCTACAGAGATTTTTGTGGCGAATCAACTTTCTTAGAAGGTTCATCCCAGATGTTGCAAACCTGTTATAGCCTTTGACAGTTATGTTGAAGAAGGATGCAGTTTTCAGTTGGAATGGAGAAGCAAGGCATAGTTTTTAAGAAATCTTGAAGGAAGCTTTGGCATCAGCTCCGACATTGGTAAATCCAGATTTCTCTAAAGACTTATTTTTATATGCTTTTGGTAGCAGTAGTTCAATCTCTACCATGCTAGTTTAGAAAAATAGTGATAACTTAGAACAACCTATAGATTTCTTTAGCCAAGTACTTACTGATTATGAAGAGAGGTATACTTTTGTTGAGAAACATGTTCTTGCCATGATCAGAAGCCTAAAGAAGTTTAAGCCTCTAGTGTCAAACAATAAGATTCATATTCTGGTGGCGCACTCAAGTGTTAAGGAGTTTCTGTTGAACAAAGATTTGAATGAAAAAAGAGCAGGGTGGGTTACTAAGGTCATGGAATATGATGTGGATATCAAGATTACCAAATTGGTCAGAGGTAAAGGTCTCTGTGAACAACTTTCTATAGAGTCAAGCAGTGAAAATAAGTTAGAAAAGGATACTGTTTTTGCTAATACAAATGAGTCTGAGAATGCTCAAGATGGTGTGCCTCTAATAACAACAAATTGGGTTCAAGACATGACCCATTTTTAACAAACTAGTGAGTGTCCATATGGTTTGAATAGAGCCAAAAGAAGATACTTTAGATTGCAGTCCATACCATATCTGCTGATAAATAATGTTTATTTTAAAAGGGATCTAAATGGTGTCCTATTAAGATGCATTCAAAGTCATCAAATTGAGAAGGTACTTCATGAGTTTCATGATGGAGCTGCGGGAGGTCACTTTTCCCCAAGAACTACTGCTTAGAAAATCATGAGAGCTAGTTACTACTGGCCCAACTTGTTGAAAGATGCATATGCCTGGTCAAGAAAGTGTATCAAGTGTGCTCTATTTTCAGGAAAGGAAAAGTTGTCTGCTATGCCCCTGCATCCAATTCAAGTGGAGAAGCCCTTCATGAGATGGGGAATTGATTTAATTGGGCCAATAAATCCACCTTCTAGTGTTGGTCACAAGTGGGTACTTACAACCACTAACTATTTTACAAGGTGGACAGAAGCGATTGCATTGAAAGAAGCAAACGAATCTTCAGTTTTGAGCTTCTATGAAGATATAGTCACCAGATTTGGAGTTCCTGATTCTATCATATCTGATAATGCTCTAGCATTTGTAGGTCTAAGAGTAACTAATTGGGACGTTAAATAGGGCATTCATTTGAATACATCCTCAAATTATTACCCTCAGGGTAATGGCTTAGCTGAAAGAAAAAATAAGAATCTCATCAGGATTATCAAGAGAACAATGGAGGATAATCAAAGAACCTGACACATCAAACTAAAGTATGTACTATGGGTAGATAGGGTGACTCGTAAGAGGTCTATTGCTAACTCACCATACATTTTAGTCTATGGAAGAGAGGCAAGATTGCCTTTGTCTGTAGAGCTTCCAGCTCTTGATATTGTTCGCCAGTTGGAGATGTTTGAGGGACATGACCCCATGTCTATGAGGTATGCAAAGCTCATGGAGTTTGAAGAATCAAGGGACCAAGCAATGAAAGATTTGGAGTATCATCAGCTCCAAACGAAAAGAACATTTGACAAGAAGGCTACAAAAAAAGTTTTCAAGGTGGGAGATCCCGTGCTGAAATGGGATGTTCTGAAAAGCAAGCCAGGCCATCACACCAAGTTTGACAACATGTGGACAGGCCCATTCATTATTAGAGACTATAAGGAGTACAATGTTTACAAACTGGCCACAACAGAAGGGGAAGTGCTTCCTATCCTAGTTAATGGGATACACCTCAAACCTTGTTTTCAATTCTGATGGAGTCCCTCTATTGTACATACTAGTTTAGGTTTATGTTTTCAATAAGTGCTTCTACGCTTCAAGTTAATTATTTTCTATTTCCTGGGTGCTGTGATGGCACAATAAGTTTTCTCTTTCGTTTTCCCTTGTTTTTTTTTTGGCAACCTATTGTGTCTTATGGGTCTCAAGCAAATTGCTGCCATGTGCAAAATTGATTTTTTTTATTTGTTTTTTGAGCCTCTTAATGACTCCATGCCCAATGGACAAGTTTTGGCTATTGGTTTCTATGTTTAGCAGGAAAACATTCAGTTGAGGTCACTTGAAATGTTACCTAACTTTCACCCGTAGGCTCAATCAGGCAGGATAATCATGTGATAGATCTTCGAGAGGCCAAATGGATCACTCGCACAAGGGAAAAAGTCATGAATCTGATGCTAGGTTATAGGAAACTCAGTTTGGAAGCCTACCTTGTTCAAGTTCGGCATGAAAATTCTCTAAGGAGAAATCGGGAAGACCCCAGGAATGTCATGGCGAGTGGAATTCACGAGTTGGTTCCTATTGGCAAGACATCGATCATCGTCCGAGTGACAAAAGGTTATGCATATCGGCGAAGGATAAAGCCTTCGCCATAGAGTCTCATCGACTTCTTGAAGTCTCACTAAAAGGAGGCAACATCGACAAAGTAGTTGAGCTTCACTGTAGGGTCTCGCCGAAGTCAAAAGGTCTCCCTAACTCTAAAGGCTCTTGGCACAGGAGATTGAGTTCGCTAAGATGTCTCGACGATAAAGAAAAGTCATGCTGACTGAAATGGGCCCTCGCCAAAGCAAAGTGCCTTTAGTATGATCTCTCACCGACACTCAGGAATCTTTCCGACAACAAAAGACCTTGTTGAGAAAGTTTGACTTTGGCAAGAGATCTTGCTAAAGAAAGGAATGTCTCCCCGATAGGAAAAAGAGCTCGCCAAAGGATTTGGCTTTCAGCATAATGTCTCAGTGAAGGAAAGATGTCTCGTTGACATAAGGTAATATTGGCATAGGTCTTGCTGATCCATCAAAGTCTCAATGAATGAAATGACATCGACAAAGCAAGATTTCATCGCCATAAGGTCTTGGCGATTAGGAGATATCTTGCCAATGGAAGGGGGACCCCATAGAAAGAAATGGAGCTCGGCAAAGGATATTTCCTTCGGCATAATGTCTTGCTGAAGGATAAAGGTCACACTAAAGACAACAAAGGGGCCTAGCCGAGGGGTCGTATTCAGCATGAGTCTCGCTGATGGCTTAAATTCTGGCTGAATGATGCAAGTTCAGGGAGATTGGAGTGTGTTCGGTGAAGGGTCTGGCTGACAGGCCAAAGTTTCGGTGACAAGGTAGGAGCGCGGCGAATGGTCATGTTTTCAGGGAGATGTCTCCCCGACCGATGGTAGTCACACCGATGGAGATCTAGAGCTCAGTGGAATGAAATGTCTCGGGGTGACATCAATAATGTCTCACCAATAGAAGATGAAGGGTCTCGGGGTAGCCTCTTGCTTTCTGTAAGATCTCTCATTGACACTTAAGTGTCTTGCCAACAGAAGGAAAGGAGCTCGCTGAAGGATTTGGCCTTCAGCATAAGGTCTCAGTGACCCACTGATGTCCTGCCGACTGGGGGGATGTCTTCGATGTAACATTTTGAGGTCATGGTGAGGTTTTTCCGATCTAGGAGGTCTTGCCGAAAGCAAGCTAAGCTCACCAAGATTTGAAGACTTCATCCTGAGGTCTCACCAAGATGGTGATGTCTCCCCAACCGAAGAGAAAGTAGCTCATCGCCGAAAGATAAGGAGCCTGACGAGAGGTCTGGCTGACAGGCCAATGTCTTGCTGACAACAAAGGTTCTCGCCGAAGGAAAAGGAATTCTATAAGATGTCTCGGTGAATGAAGGTGGTCTTAGTGATGAAAAACGGGAATCAGCCTATCTAGAATACCTCGCTCTGAAGTCTTCCTGACTTGCCAGTGTCTCACCGAAAAATAGAGGGAGCTCGGGGAGTTGAGGCATTCGCCAAAAGGTCCTGGCGACTAACTGAAGTCTTTTCGAAGGAGAACCAGCTCAGGGAGAAGGATTCAACATCGCCAGAAGTTCTCACCGAATGCAGAAGGTCTCCCTGAAATGCACGCCTTCGCTAAAGAATAGGGATTTTGTCATGATGTCTTAGCGACAAAATTGTGTCTTGCTGATGGCTTTAGTGATATTGGTATGACTTTGTGAGCTCGATAAGAGCTCTCATCGATAGTGTCATGTTATGCCGATAGCTTTAGAAGGGCATAAACGCATCGGTGAGACACTTTCAGTGTATCACTGAGATACGATTCTAAAGGAGGAGTTTTTGACCGCCCAAAGAATCTGCGTGGAGTTTACTCGACCAATCAAAGAGATCTGAAAGTGAGCTGTGGCAGTCTGACCAGGATGAAGAACATCAATAGAATGAAAAGTGATGTGTATTTGTTCTGAGCTCAGGAGCATTCAAAGCAGTCAGCCGAGGAGGTTCAAGGCAGACATGTTACCAAGAAGTAAATGTGGAGGTTGCAGAAAGATCTGAAGAAGGCTTCTCTGGGGATGACTCTTCACCGACCGGGATACGCAAAGTGCAACATTTAATTTCAATGAAAAGATCTAAGGGGCAGATCTTTCTGAGCCCTGATATTTTTTGTAAGCCCTAAGGGGCCAACACATTTTGATATATAAGGCATTTTTTTCCTTTTTTGAAAGGAGTTTGGATTATACACTCTGAAGAGTTAGTGATTTTTTATCAATCCTTTCTCGACTATATGTATGTTTTTGTAACTCAAACAAGAATCTAGAATACAACACAGAGTTTACCTTGGAAGCTAGTGTGCATGTTTGTACTACTCTCATTTCTGTATTTTTTTCCTTTTGATTATGCAAGTCTTTAACTGTGTTTTACGAGTTTACATTCATACCTTAAAGTTGTGAAATTTATCTTTCCTTCCTAAGATGTGTATGTAGATCAAACCTGTTAAGATTGATGCATATATCTAAAAGAAGTTGTGTTGAGTATGTGAAAGGGTTGAAGTTAAGTTTCCCAGTGTATGTTCATCTTGTTTTCATTTCATAATTCCTCATCAATTTGGTGTATCACCATAGTTTAGTTTCATTTGTATGCTTTCCTTCTCCTTTTACCCCTATAGAATCTATAGTTTAGGTGATACCCAAAGGAAGCTGGCCTTCTCCGAAAGTTGACCTCTGTCTGCAAGAAAGCCACATCTTTAGAGGTCTTCCAATGTTACACTGAGGTGTTGAACATCAAATTTCAACAAGGGTGCAATTTCAGGAGATAACATGAATATCACTCCTCTATTCAAATATTTCATCTATGAGACTTCTTCCCTATCATTCCATTCAGGACTTGAGGTTTCCTCAACATTTACCATTGGATTTACTTCAGACTTCATTAAGGGGGGCTCTGAAGCCTCCTTAATATTCATCACATCTCAGTCTTTGGATATTATTCAACATAAGTTTCTGCATCATCCTAGTTTGTCACCCTCTTCATTGTTTGGGACTATGGCATCTTCATCATTAGGCAAGGAGACACATGAGCAGAGTTTAGAGACATCATCAGCATCCATCTTCATTCCTCTTTCCTTCAATTCCTATTCAGATTGGGAATCATATGTACACTTGCATTTGGTTTTGTTTCTTTTGAAAGAAAGACAAGTTGTTTTTCGACGTTGGATCATGTTTTGTCTTCAGACACTTGCCATTTTTGTAGGTGATCACATCTTCTGGGGGGGCTATATAGTCTCTCTCTTTCCCTCTGATGGGGTAGCTATTGTATTGTATCCATGTGATGGATGGTGTCCTTGGGGGGTATTTGGGAGTCCTCCATCCTTCCCATCCTATCTCACATTTTTTACTTTTTCATCTCCTTTTTGGAGAGGGGTTTTGTTCCCACTGGTTTTTCCCCTTTTCTTCAGTTGTGGGAGATTTTCTGCATCTTCATGTACATGGGTACCTAACATGGCCTCGTAGCTAGGACCCATCATCATCATCATCGACCATCCTTGCATAATCATTGCATTTTCCTCCCTAAGTTGAAAATATGGGGGGGTGTTAGTGTAATTAATTAATTATTACACTAGCATAAGTTAAATTAGGTCATATTTAATTTAGTCCTAGGTTGCATTTTTAATAAATTATTTAATAAATAGGGTAATATTCCCTTGTTTGTAGGGATAAGATTCCTTCTAGAAGATGAGTTGTCCTTCTAGAACTTATCTCAACGTTAAATAATTTTCTAGATAGGGTTCACATGTTGTCACATGTTGTTAGATCATGACACATGGCAACATCTCATGCATCTTAGGTTTTCTCTCTTGCCTATATAGTAAGGCAACTTGTTCATTTGTAATATATCAATATCAATATCAATATCAATTAATCATATCAATAGAATCTACATTGTGCATGCCTAGTTGCAACACTTTCTGGGTGGTTGATTATATTTCCTGGCAAAGGTCCTCCACTGAAGACTGCAACTTCAGGGACCCTGTGCATCCATAATCTCAACATAATAAAAATAGTTTATAACTTGTTGGTGGTGGCACCAATGAATAGGAAACCTCTTCGCATTGAGGGTAAGATTTTGATTTGTCCGTGGGTTAGTGAATATTATGCACAAATCAGCTTTTGCAATTTTAAAATCCTTTACATCTTTATATGATAGTTTATCCACATAATAAGCCCTAGCCACCTGCCTCCTATCTTGCCATCCAGTTATTTGTTTCCTGATTGAATCTACATTTTTTAACATATCTTTCAACGAACTTGCTAGGGTCATTCTTTCTGCGGTTGAACCATTTGGATCACTCAACCTACTGATTAAATCCTCAATTTTCTTTTTTTCTTCTCAATTTCACTCATTAAATTTTGTTGAGTGCTAGGAGGGTGTTGAGTGATTGGTGGAGGTTGTTGTTGTGGTTGATTTTGTTCTTGAGGATTTGGTTGATCTTCTTGTTGAGGATTTTGAGGGTTTGTAGGTTGATTTACATCTCCTACAAATTTTTTTTAAAAAATCAAATACAACCTAAATCTAACAAATTCAACCTAAAACTAACAAATTAAAAACAAAAAGCAAACAATCTTTACCTCTCACACCTCCTCGTCATCATGGCGCCACTCTTGCAAAGAATTAGTAACCATTGGTGAAGATTTTTGCACAATTATTTCTCCTAGAATGTAAGCAAAAAAGGGGGCTTTGACCACAAGCACAACAAAAAACACAATCGAATTGTAGAATGAATGATTTTCACTTTTTTATTTTTGCTTTTAACATGTCAAACGCAAGCACGCTACAACGTGCTCACATTATAACATGCTCGCATTATGGGCTCGTTGTGGTCGAGCCTCAGGCTCAGCCCACCAAGCCATAATGCACTCGTGTTATGACTTTTTAAAACTTTTTTTTGAAAGTGGCCACAAATTAGCTACCCATCTCCATGCACCCACCCATGTGTGTATTAAAAAATAGTTGTTTCCATTTGATGTCAACTTTTATATTAAATATTTATCTAAAATAGAAAAAAATTATACCATCTTAATATAGATTCTTTTATCTAGTTCATCATATTCTTTTCAAACTTTTAAAATAAGTTTTAGTACTTTTCCTTTGCATGCTAATCAACCTAATATTTTTTGCTTATAACCTAGTTTTAGTAAAAATAATAAATAAAATATAAATAGTAATTAAAATATTAAAAAATATATATTTTTGAAAACTATACTTATGGATCTACAAAAGGTTATTTTTATATTTAAAAAAAAAATGCTATTTACATGTAGGAGTTATTGAAACATCAAGTTTTCCAAATAATTTTATTTTTTGGTAAATTTTCTTCAAAGTGGTGCTCCATATATTTTTAGCCAATAATTTTAGTTGAAAATGATGTGGAAGTATCTAACTTAGTTATAATGAATCTTACTAGATCATATGTTTGACCACACTTGATTTTTAGTTAGAAATACTCAAATTCAGTTGTGCTGATAAGTTGACTAAAAGTGTGACACAACTTTGTACTTTTACCCCTCTATTTGTACCTACACTCTTCTATATGTCATATACCTTTATCTTTTCTTTTTTCTTGTGTTTTCATTTTGGGGATCATGCAAAGTGTCGAGACATTTAAGTCTCTTCCATGTTGACCCTAAATCTTTTCTTTGTTTTCACTCTCTATGTGTCATTCTTCCAATTCTATGAGTATTTGGGGATGATGACAGTTTCAAACTCGATTATATCACTACAACAAAGACATTCACTGACCTTGAATCCATGGATCCCTTGTGTGTTTTTTGGGGATTTGATTTGTGGGTGACTCATTTTCATGATGTAGCTTCATTTGGAAATGTACGCTTGACATAGGGCTTTCCAAATAAGCTCTCATGTCTTCTTTATTGTTTAGCATTTATTATTTTCTACTTTAAAGTAATTGTTCACAACATGGTGTTTAGTAATTTCTTTAAAGTGGGGGCATACATTGAAATTATCATTTTTTACTATAACTTATATTTCATAGTGTGATCTTCTTACTTCATGTGGTGTGTCTTCTTCTTGGTCGTGTTAGTGGCTTTGATGTCCTCCAAGATTGCAACTTTTCTGAGCATATGACATTCCTCTTAGTGGTAATGCTATGCACAATGCATTCCCTGTGTTGTAAATATTTTATCCTCGACTTTTCCTCTCTTGGAGACATTAGGAATGATGTTCCCTAAGGTGAGACCTTTCATGAACTAAGAAAAAACCATTTGAACATGTCTTATCCTATTTGCATGTTTTTTCATAAGTTCCTAGCATAACACAACTTGCTAGTCTTGTGAAGCTCAAAGTTACAACCTTTTTCATGGACACAAAGAATAACACAACTTTCTTGCTAGTAGGGCCATGTTTGTTCTTAGGTTCTTAGCATAGTGCAACTTGCTAGCCTTATGAAGCTTGAAGTTCATATTGTGTGGCATCTTATCAAAGTTATCAAGAAGTATAACTTTGGTATGGTTAGTTCAATGGGAGCCTAATAAGACTCTTTCATTGGCCACCTTTTGGGGCCTCACCTAATGGACAATGGATTTCACTAGCCCATGTGAGCATATTATTGTTTTCATAGCTCAGACAATAGGTTTTATTTGTAAATGTTGTTTTGGAAAAACAAATAAGGTGTGATCCACACCTTTTCTTTTTCTTTCTTTTAGTCTTTGGCATTGTATGTTTGTGTATCTTATCTTGCTTCGTCATATCATACATCTTGTGTATGTTCCTTTATGCTTATGTTGGTTTTCCATAGGATCTTGATCTTGGGGGCTTGGACACCTCCTTCATCTTTGTCATCCTATCTCACTAACTTTTGTACACTTAAACCTCCTCTTGGTGCATATCTATCTACTTTAGTGTGAATTTGCGCTTGCACTCATCCTCTCACTATAGTGGGGGCTAAATTTAGTGTATAAAAATGTACTCCTTTACATTTCACACTTTTTTTGGGCCCTCTTAATGAAATTGGACTTAATTATGCCTTAATAAGCCCTATTTTACATATAAAATCCTAATAAACTACCTTTTCTAAAGGAAAAACCCAACAATATTTAATGCCAACAAATAACACTTTATCTTAAGAAATGTGTGTTCTAGGAATAGGTTCCTGGGACCCATTCTCCCAATGGTTCATCCCTAGGCCTTTGAATGTGAATTTAAATTATACTTTTGGTGGTATTTTAATGTCTCTAACTTCAAATTTTTATGTCGTCTTGTAATACATTTAATTTTTGGGAAATTAAGGATATATATCTATAAATGCAAGGTTATTTTGATCAAATCAAGTCTAATGAAAAAAATTAGCAAGAAGAGAAATTTTAAAGAGTAAATATTATGATCAAATGCATTCAAGAGAAAATTTATCTATGATTTATTACAACAATCAAGATCTCAAGCATCATGTCAAAGTATTCTTGCATCATGCATGTTTTTGGAGCTAACATTATGATGTAGGTTTCAAATATCAAGTCAAGTATTCAAAGCATCAATTCAAGCATCAAGATCCCCATCCACTGAAGTCATTTCATGCAATATCAAGATCAATATTATAGACTTCCAAAGGTTTATTCAAGGTTTTGGTGAGTTGCAACATAGAATTTTTCATGTTAATCATTCCTTTCACATTTCATTATTTAAATTCAAGGTTTAATTACCCAAACGGAGTTTGACCAAGGTAAACCCCCATTCACAAAAAATAAATAAATAAATAAAAAATTCCATCTTTTGTTTGCGTTACAGATCTTAGGTTGAAGAAGGATTGAAGAAATCTTAGAGAGAAAGATTGGAAAATTTGTCAAAGTTGCAAAATTTGTCAAAGTTATCATCAATTCACAGAATCTCACCTATATATTTTATTTCTAACTTTCCAGCATTGAAGCCTGGATCAAACAAAAGCTAAAGATTGACATTAGAGGCTCTTGAAAGTTGAGTGAAAATCCTAAGCAGAGACCCATTTTTTATGGGTTAATGAATCCCAAACAACCTCCCTCAAATATATTTTGGTGACTGGTACATAGTGTTCTACTCTTCTCAAATTTGCAAATTTTTTTCTATTTATGTTAGCATTGAGCTTTAAATTGTTGTTTCAAGTTTGAATGAGCATGATTGAGTAGATTTACTATTTTAAGTTTTTCTTCCAAAAGTGTTCTTCAGGATGAAACCCCCACCCTCAATCATAAGGAAATCAATAGACTCCATCATTGAGTTGACTCACCTAATGGTTGTTAGCCAATTCTTTGCGTGGATCTCATTTCATAATGAAATATTGAGAAATAGGTCTATCATATCCCCATTTTCCCCTTTCAAAATTAATCCAACCTATTTTTCTTCATTTCACTACCAACAAGATTTTTAAACATCATTGGATCTACATTTGACCCCTTATTCTCTTTACTCAATTTTGTTCCTATGGCAACTAGAGTTTATGCAGGATTAGAATTCAAAATTTTGAATCTTCTTAATAAATCCTTGAAGTATATTTGGATTGATAAATGAAAATTCCTTTATCTGTTTGGACAAATTCAGTGCCTAAAAAGTATCTCAAAAATCCCAAATATGTCATTTCAAACTCTTTCATCATATCTAACTTAAACATTTCTATAGATAAATTTCCATTAAAAAAATCATCAACATACAAGCATACAATCAAATTTGATCTTGACCATTAGCCTTTATATACAATGTAGGCTCACTATTGGTTTTACTGAATCTATTATAAAATATGAAGCAATTCTACTATAACAAGTTCTCGGTACTTGTTTCAATCCATAAGTTCCCTTTTTTTATTTATATACTTTATTTCTATGACCATGAGCTTCATAACCAAGTGATTGTTGAACATAAACCTCTTCATCAAGAAAACAAATTAAGAAAGATGTTTTCACATCCTCTTGAAAACCATTCCAATTATTATGTGCAACTACTAAAAAAATTCTAATTATGTACAACCTTGGAACTACAGAACTTTTTTTGTTATA
Source organism: Sequoia sempervirens (assembly GCA_007258455.2). Lineage (NCBI taxonomy): Eukaryota > Viridiplantae > Streptophyta > Pinopsida > Cupressales > Cupressaceae > Sequoia > Sequoia sempervirens. Next base: position 34,929,897 of record VDFB02086081.1, on the reverse strand, counting down.
GTCAATCCCATACTTTTGTGAAAACCCTTTTGCAACTAATCTTGCTTTATTATTTAAAATTTGGCCTTTAAGATTACATTAAGTTTTATAAACCCATTTAACTCCTATTCAATGTTTACCATTGGGTAAATCTACTAACTCCCATGTTTTATTTCTTTTAATAGAGTCCATTTCTTCATCGATTACCTTAATCCAATTATCATCTTTTACTTCTTCAAAATATATAGGATCACAAGTAAATAAAGAAAAAATTGACTTCACATTTTCTTCTCCTTGATCATATATTTCTTTTAAGCTTTTTGTTTTCTTTCCTTTATACCTTTGTCTTAATGATGCAAGTGTTGGATCTGATTCATCACTTAAATTTGAATTTGGATTAGAATGATTTGAATGGGATAATACACCCTGTACAATATTTCTCGGTGGAGTACTTGGTGGTGTTTTACCACCTTCTTCTTCTAGTTCCTCTTTGCTATCATGTATAGGTGCTCCACTGATGACCATTTTAATAATATTTATATCCCATGTTTCTTCTTGCTTGAATTCAAAATCTCTACTAATAATCAACTTCTTTGTAATTAAATTTTACAACCAATAAGCTTGTGATTGCTCACTATAACCAATAAAAATACATTTTTCACTCTTATCATCTGATTTCCTTCTCAATTCAGATGACACTAGAGAATAAGCAACACATCCGAAAATTCTAAAATGAGAGACAATAGGATTATTACCATACCATGATTCTTGGGGAATTTTATCCCTCACACTCTTTGTAGGACTCCTTAATGTTTGTAATTTTGATATTTTTAATTGAGTTGTCTCTTGGTATGACTTTTCTAAGATTTCCCAAGCTTGTTTAGAACTAGTTGCTACAAAAATCCTAGAAAATACAATATCATCCATTGCTTGTTGAAGAAGAAACAAAGCTTTAGAATCTTTCTTTTTATTTTCCTTAAGTTCTTTTTGTGTTTGTGCTAAAGTAGACAAATATTGAGGTTTTCCAAACCCATTTTTAACAAACTCCCATAAATCTTGTGAACAAAACAATGTCCTCATTTTTATTTCTCATGTATCATAATTTTTTACCAGTAAATAACATAATATGAGGCTGAGTTAGACTACTATTGGATGACATGAAATTATATCTCCTTTCTAAAATGCAATTATCTTATTTTCAATAAAAATACTTTTAAATCATTTTTTTATATCAAAACTTCAACCATAATGAATGATCCCTAAAAGAAGAAAATAAAAGATACATACACGGCTTTAATATTTTAATAGCTTCAAAAATGTCTCTATTATCAAATAAACTTTTTTAAATCTTCATCCTTGATCATCTAACTCTGATACCAATTTTACAAAAAGAGAAAAGAAAAAATATAAACAAAGACAAAATACTACAACACAAAAACAACTATTTTCATTAATCTATTCAGTGCCAAAATGGCTAGAGTAGCATTGTTTAAATCAATAATGTTGATCATTAAAGCTTGTGCCTCTCTAAACAACCTTATGGGAAATTCAGCGAGTGGGGGACTGATTTGCATGTCAATGAATGACCTCTGAGATTTTTAAAGAAACCCATCTCTTCTTTATGTTTGGGGAAAGGGGGTAGAAATAAATGCAAATAAAACATAAAGATAGCGATGTGCCAAAGCTTTTACAACATTTCAAACCCTAAAGTTATTTCTTATAATTGATAAGATAGACACAGAATGTCAAATACTTATCATTGTTAGGAAGAGAACAAGCAACAAAGGATAGATAAAGAACAATCCAATCTTTCAAATCTCCCCGTGGGAAGCATCCATTAAGGTCCAATCAAAGGTAAGAAAACTCCAAAGATTAACAAGAATACTCATATTTTACATAATCCTTCCTCTACAATATAATATAGAAAATGGTACATATTTTATAGAAAATGAAAGAGTAGGTATGTGCAGGATCATCATGGAAAAAATATGCCCTTAAGTGACGAAAATTTTAGAAAAATAAAAGTTAAGTAACTTGACATAAAAATTTGAATAAGTTATCTATATTATTTCAAAAATATGTAAGAATAGAATCTGTAGCAAATTGAATGTAGTTTCTAAACTACTAGGTTTATTTAAAAAAATAATCTATTTGGTGAAAATTTGAAATTTCAATGCAGTAGTACTTAAATTTCAGGGAAAAAATAAGAAGTAGGTGTCTGTCAAACAACCCTAACAACAATAAAATGATAATTATTTTTTATAAGATTTTAGATATAAGTAGAGGACTCATGTCTTGATGTGATGCATATTATTTTGCAATTCTTTTCCAAGTAAATAATTAATTATGAATATTTTATTACAACTTTTAAAAAATATGAAAACTCGTATGTCTGACCACCTTAAACTTGGTCAAAACTTCATGAAATTCATTTTTTTTTAATCCTATAGTATGCGAAGCATAGAATGGGACACATGTTTCAGATTCAAAAAATGTGATACCATTTGAAAGCTATAGATATTTTTCAATCAACCTATCAATCTGGACTTTAGTCATAATTCAAATAGAAAATGAATAATAATTATTTATTAAATTCAAAGTAAATCATAATTTATATTGGTGGAAAGCTATGAATCTCCTTTAAAAACCCTTTTTGTTTCATCAATTTTGGGTAAAAAAAAATTCGTCAGCCACATGCCCTACACATACCCATCATATCGCCACATTTTGGCCCATCATCATCCTACACATACCCAGTATAATGGACATGATTCAATTTATAGAAGATAGGATAAAATACGGAAGCTAAGAACATGCAAAATAATTAACTCAAACATCAATGTAAAGATTTAATGCAATACTTTCCATATGAATGAAATATGAAAAGGAAACTTGACAAAGGCCATAAAATGCAGAATCCAAAAGATTTATTCCTAATAGATCAAATTCTTATGATATATTGACTGAAAAAAGAGGTTGGATTTCAATCCAATGATAGTTTGAATTCAATATAACATGCCAAAGAGAATAAGCAATATTCTATAAAAACCTTCCTATTTTTTAGAAAATAGAGCTCCCTAAAGAAAAATCTATATTCTTTGAAAAAATATTTTGAAGGAATACCTAGAACTTTCTATTCACTATTGCCAAACCTTATTTATAGCTAGAAGAAGAGAATTCCACCACAAACAATCCAAATGAACAAACTGGGCCAGGTGCTTAAATTTGATAGATCACAATTCGATCTTAGATCTTTATTAGATCACAACAATCTTCACTCATAAAGTCTCAACTACTTCATTAATGGTTTAATATATTTAGCAAAGATATACTGTCAAAAGACAATAAGATTTTAACACAACCTGGAAAAATATTATCAATCAAGTATGGAGATTAATGATGCCAACTTGAAGGTTTTTTCCCAAAAGTAAGATGTCTGTTGTGCTTCCCGATGAACTTTACCCAAAAATATCATTCTGTAGAAGATATAGACTACCCAATGAAAATAGATGATGTGTCAAGCAAGCAGACAATTTCAGATTTTGTGAGAGTGGTTTTGAAGAAAATCCCTTCCAAGCTGACACATGTCTTGGTTCAAACCCTAAAGGAAACCAATATTTATAATGTTGTGTAGCCGCCATGTGGCACATTTTGCATCTTTATGTGAGAGTAGTCTTCATCTTTTAGGTGCAAATCCACCCTGAAGTGGAAAGGAATCAAGGGTCAAAAAGAAAAAAATGTTCAAAGGTAAAAATTGCTTCATAGCTTTGGCAACTCACAAGGGGCCTTCACTTGTGGAGTCATGAACCTAGATCTTTGGTAATTGTTGGAGTTTGAGGAAGGTAGTGTGCGAGATCTCCCAATCTACATCAGTGGGGTAGATGAGGGTGTGTAAAAAATTGTATGCTTGATCCAAATTGAGAACTTATTTCAAAGAAACCCTTCCCCACCTTGATGAAATAGCTCCGAAGTGGTAGTATAGTCGAGAAAGGGGAAGGATTTCCTTCTCAATCTCTTTAATAGTGGGTGATAGGCTTAGACCTGAGAGTGTTGTGAAGGTCTAGATTTTGAGCCCAATTGCATCTGCGATTTGCTCAATTGTTAACACTCCTCCATCTGATGAGAAAAGGGTGGGTAATACAAATTCAAGTAGAATTTTAAACTCCTCCTTGATCTCACTAACCTTGTTATTCAACACTACTTGGAAAGCTTTACTTTTTTACGTGACCTTGTGGTAGGTGAGGAATTCATTTCCTTTCCTCACATTTTCTCTTCGATCAAGAATTTCAATGTTCGTTAAAGCTTATTTAGTTGCTTTACATAGTTTTGAGATTAAGCTCCCTTATTCTTTAGCCTCGAGGGTGAATATGTGGAGAATTTAGTCAACCATTGGGCCAACCTTCACATTTAACTTTTGAGCATCCTTTAGAATTTACAAGACTAGTTTCAAGGTTGAAAATGCAACTATGATTCTCTCCCAATGAGTGGATATTTGTTTTTCAGTATTGGGAGGATCTTAGGTCCCTATTTTGTAACCAATTCTTGTTAGAATTGGGAATATCTTGCTTTCATGATTACCTCCAATTGAATATTCTCTTGGAGAATGTTTGTAAACTTGGAGTGTAGCTTCCCATTCTCCTTGTCACAAGTATACAAAATAGATTCAATGTCTTTCTTTTCTTGTTTCATCCTTTCTATTTTTTCCTAAGCCTTCTGAAGGTTGTCAGAGGCTTGGGATGTGTTATTATGGAAAGAGGTGGGATGCCATATGTGGATTGAGAATGAGGGATACCCATTGGAGTGAAAGGGGAAGTGGGTGGAAAAAGAGGCATTTTCTTGGTAGCATATAGGGGTGGCGAAACTACTAACATGGATGCATTAGTGTTTTCAATGGGTTCCATTGATAGGGTGATTAAATAATCAATCATGATTGACCCTGATGATGCTCGCTTGGCATGTGGGATTTCCTCATGGGGTTCCTTGTAAAATATGGTCGAGGGTGTGTTCAGGATGAGGACATCAGATGGATGGAGGATTATTTTCCAACAGATGAGGGGCTTGGAATAACTAAAGATACAGTAGAAGAAAGAAGGGTGGGTACAAGACTTACCTAGGCTACCAAAGCCAAATATCCTTGCGGAGAAAAATCCTCCTCTTCTTCTCCTTTTCTTGATATGCCCAGTTCGCCCAAGCTAGACTCATTTCTTCTTGGGAGGGGTCAAACTAGTGGATTTAGATTCCTTGGTTGTTGATCCCACTGAAGCTTGGGCTCCTACAACTATAGTTGACCTCTTTGGGGACTCTTGGTTCCTTTTTCTCTTTTCCAGGGCACTAGTGGAAGTTGTGATTTGTGAGCCCTTTTGTTTTGACCCTTTCCCTTTTACTTTGTCAGGTTCCTATGGCTAGGAGGTGTATAGTGGCACTTCCTCCGGTCCAATCTCCCAATTAGATTTAGGATTACTATCATCGATTCCAGCCTCAATGTCATAAATTTGGTCAAGCTTCTCATTGTTTGGCTTAATGTCTCCATACATGGTGCTGAGGTTCTTGATTTCCTATTGGAACCTCAAGAAATCCACCCTCTTTCTTTCCAACCATCCAAGATTCTTTAACTATGTGTTGAGGGACTAGTCCATTTGGATATTTTGTTGAAACTCTACCACTCAAACATAGAAATCGAGCCATGGTGGCTAGTCAAATGGTATAAAAGCTAGGTTGATATAGACCTCTACCTTTTCATTGGTTGGGTTCATTCCCGACTCAAAGTATTCTCACTTTTCATGTTTTATAGACAGGATATGCCTTACTGGATTGTAACTCCATGCATCACAAATGAGAACCAGGCCTGGGTGAGCCAATTTTCTAGTCAGTACCTCCAACTCTTCCTTTTTCACAAGTGTTACCTGACTATTTGCAATGGTGATGGGAATTAGGTAAAGTAATTTTTTATGTCTCCTATTGCCATAGGATTTGCTGGAAATAGTTTCCTAATGACATGCCTCTAAAGTGAAGGTCCTCTCTGTTACAAATTTAGGAAGCCTAATAGGATCCTTAATATAACCATGAAATTTGATAAAAGAAAAATTAGCTCTAAGAAAATAATCCACTGGGGTCTGATGGATTTTCATCCATTCTACAACTTCAGAGGAAAATGGACTCAAAGGGTGTAGAGACTAATATAAGAGTACTGGTCATTTGAAATAGTCCACAAATGAGTAATAATACCATGCCTTGGAAAGCACATGGGTCCAAACAGAAACTGGCTAGTATGACCCTTTTGCATCAAACTTAAAGAGTAATAGATACCCTCTAAAAAGTTCACGGTTTTAGTGTAAAATAAAATGTGCTAGAAAAGAAGAATACTTGAACGAAAAAGTAGTTCCATAATTTCTTAATTGATCCAACATCTTTTTGGCCACTACATTAACAAAATCAAAAATTTCTAGCTCTTCTCCCTCCTAAGCATGAAATCCAAGCCCATCTGGAATGCATAAACCTTTTCATCATCTTCAATGTTGTAGATATAAGCTAACATTACAAAAATGTCCTATATGTCTAGTTTGAACCTTTTGCGTACTAGAGGGAAGACAAGTTTCTTTCCTTTAAACTTATCATTTTTTTTATCCATATTAAAATTTAATTGTTTGCTTCTTGTCTTCTAGAAATCCTCCATTATTTTGTGTTTGAATCTTTCGACACCCTAGTTTACAAGGATGCACAACATATCCTCAATGGATATTACATTTATTGTAACCCTCAACCTGTTGGAATTGATAACCCTTATTTCTTTATCCAACCTCTTTGGGCATGCATCCACTAGCTCTGCACATGGGTGTATGGAAAGCAACATGAATTGTGGCAAACCACAATACTAGAGCCATGTCACAAAGCCTTTAGTTTCCCTATGGGTGACCATTCTCTGCATTGCTCCTTCCCTAAGGTTGTTAGGCTTTACGTACAACTTTGGGTCAAAAATATTGTTTGCAAAATCTTTAACTACCTCCTGCTTAATGGGGTTGCCTGCCTGTATGGTTTTAGTATGAGAGAAACTCTGATCTTCTAGTGTTGGGGAATTAGCAAATGAATCCTTTCCAAAGGTGTTGGTGTGGCCTAGTTTGGTAAATGGGACCCCATCGTGTTGACCAAAAGATGATGCATCCACCATTTTTGCATTGGAGGATTTACAAAAAGCTTCTTCAGAGGATCATTTGTTTGAGATTTTTGATACTTTAGTAAATTTTTGCTTGTTGGGTGCATTTAATTTTCTTGCACATATATGCAATAAGTATTACCATTACCACTAGCTTGCTAAGTGCTGCTAGTGAGGTGATACATGTGGATTAGGATCTGTATCCCTCAGGAATGCCAAATTTGTCATGAGAATCTAATTAGTACATTCCTTTCATTGCCTTTTTCACAAATAAGCCTTATGCAGTGGGAAGTGTTCCTTTAGCAATGGAAAGCATGCTTTGAGTGATATAAAGTACTTCAAAAAGACATTTATATTTAATTTGGTAGATTTTAGTGCCTTAAGAAATTTCTTTTCACATAAGTAAGCAAGTTGGCGTTGGTGATGACAATGGACACATGGCAACAATCGATACATGCAAGCATTTACTTCCCAACACCTGAATTAATTTCTTAAGGTTTGGTTTTAAATCCTTCATATGATTCATCCCTTTCCTCATATCACCTTGATATTTTTTCCATTACCATCTAGCGAGAGATGGATTTTCCATTCGTCGAGCTTGACAACACACTTTTTTTATAAATAGCAATAACAACTTTAGCGAAAAGTGATTAAATTAGCTTTTGAGTTAGTAAGATTCTCTCGCTGTATTTTTCATTTTGATAGCCTTTAGCTTGCTTGTTGCTATCATGGCTAGCCTAGGTACCCTAGTTCATTCTTAAGCCAAAAGTTGTAAAATTCCTTTGTGGGAAAAGTTAATAGCGATAGAAACAATCGCTTGATGGGGAAGACGACCGACTCATTGTGATTTCATTTGAATGGGTGCTTGGGAAAGATTATGTGAAGGATGAGAACTGGCTATGGTGTAACTCAAATTTTATCTCCCAATTTGTGGCCTTCCTACTAGATTTGCACATGTCCAATCCCTATATTATCGAACTATGCAATGATATGTTCTATTTAACATACTTGGACGGGCTCGGTGAGATTGTGCAAGTGACTATCCCTAATGGAGGCATCCCAAACACCATGAATATCTGCAAGCATGTTGAATTTGTGGAATCAGTGACCTGTCTACCCTTTATCACTAACTTCTTGACCATGGACTTGTAGAGGCATCATTCCTTGTCTCGACCCACTACCTCCTTCTTGCTAAGGGAGTATAAAGTGGAGTGCATTCCTAGGCTCGAATGGAAAAATCCTTGTGTATAGTTGTGGTGCCAAGGATTGAGGTCCATGTTGTGTTGTGCCCACTTGTGCTATTAACCCCTTACCCTGTTGGATAGAAACCTGAAGAAGCAACATTTTGACTATCATGACATATGGAGGCTTTAATTCCACTACTATTTTGTGTCACCTCCCCTTTTTTCATTTTTTGAAGTGTATCTCTTTTTAGGTTTGCACGAGAAGGTTTCAAACCCTTCCAAGAGCCTCACGCTTGATATTTATATTATAGTGTAAATATTTTCAATGAATACAAATATAATACTTTTCTACTATTCATGTGTCTACTCTCATGGATTATTCACAAAAATATTGTATTTTACAAAAAATATTACATATGGTACATAACTATAAAAATTTAAAAGAAGTTGCGTACTTTAATAGATTTTTTTAGATGAATACCATTTACCGGTATATCCATAAACTTTCCATTCAAATCCTCCATATTTTATGGATTTATTTCCTTGCATGCATGCATTAAGAAAGGGACTCTCTACAATGAGTCAAATTTAGCATGGTGCCCTAGTTTTGCAGTGCATTTGTCATACTTAAGCACACAACTTCCTTCTTTTAATTTAGGGGTGGTGGTATTTTTATCAAACCTTCATTTGACTATCTTCTAGAATCCAATGATGGCATCATAAGAATTTCTCTTTTTTCTTTGAGGTTCAAAAGTTTAACCAATCTTATTTCCATTCCACTGTTTTCTTCAATTTCTAAAGCTTTCACTAGTTGTAATGCTAGAATTTATATGGAAATGGGTAAAACTACCTCCTTTCCATACAATAATCTGTAGTGGGAAGCCTTCAATATCTACTTAGGTGTAATCCTATCATCCCATAAAAAATCTCATAGATGCTTGTGCCATTCCTTCTAGTGTTCAAACCTGATGCACTTAATTAACCTTATCAAGTTCTTGTTGGTCGATTCTACTAACTCATTTCCTTGCGGGTAATAATTGGATGAAGTCTTGAGGTAGACCGCATGCTTGAGAGTGAATTAACATCCCAAAGCCTACAAAATATTGTGTGTTATTGGATATGATGGTTTTCAGCAAACCTAACCTTGCCACTAGCTCCTCAAGAAAATTAACAATTTATGTTTTTGTAGTATTCTTTAGAGAAATGACCTCCATCCATCTTGTGAAATAATTGGTCTCCATAGGTATCACTTATTGCCTCCACTATATATGAGATTAATCATCTCGATGAATTCCAAACACCATTTTGAAAAGGGTTCCTTAGTCATGATTGGGCTCAATGGCATGGCAGAGTTCTTCCGCTTGCCAGCAAAATATTGGCGTTGAGTACACTTCTACACTAGGTGATGTGCTTCATAGAACATGGAAGGCTAGTAATATCCTACCTTCATTATCTTCAAAGTAGTGGTCTTGGTGGATAAGTGTTCACCCTCGGGACTACTATGGATTCATTTAAAACTATTTATGATCGTCCCTTATCTAAGTAATGAAGCAGGACACCATCATATTTCATTTTAAATAAAACCCTTCAATTATTACATACTTGGTGCCTTGCAACTAGTAGTAGCATCTTTTGTGAGGTGGAATACTGGTTGGGTACTACCCCTTTTGCATAAATTGTGTTTGATCTGCCACCCATGGCTTGTCAAAATCAAACTGATTCATATAGACTTGGACGGTCTCTTCTTTTGCCTAGGGGCTTAATTCTTATGCAAGGTATTCAAAAAGTCTCTTCCCCAAACCAATTTGGTCGATTAGATTTCCATGTCATATATTCTAGGATCTTAGTGATCCAATTGGCCCTCTTTTCAGTTATCTCATCTTCGGTGATGTATTCCTAAACATTGGGATGTGAATCGAGGATGGTTATTCTATTGGCTAATGCTAGGTGTCAGAATTTCTTAAGGATTTTAACAATAGCAAAGGCCTATTTATCAACAAAATTGTACCTAGATTCATATCCTTTGAGAGTCCTAGAGTGGAATGTGATGAGACATTCTATGATTCCCTCTTCGTCCTTCTAAGTGAGTACTGAAGCTATGCTATGATGGTCACTATAGACGTAGATCAAGAATTCTTTGGAGAAGCTTGAGTTAGCTAATACCAAGGCTATAGAGATGCCTATCTTTATTTTCTCAAAATATAGCTTTCCTTCAAGAGTCCATTTAAACACTAAATTATTTTTAACATTAGTGTGATAGGTATCATGGTGCCCACAAAGTTTGAAATGAACCATTTGATGAAATTGATCTTTCCCAGAAAGGACTGTAGTCCCTTCTAGTTGACTCATAGTGGTAGCTCTATTATAGCCTTCACCCTTTCGGGGTGTATGGCTATTCCTTCTTTTGATACCACAAAACCTAGTAGCTTGCCTTGTTGTACTTCGAAGACACACTTCTTGGGATTTAAGGAAATATTGAACTATTTACACTTCTAGAAGACCTTTTCCATATCATCAAAATGATTATCCTTTGATTTTGAAAAAAATAGTTAGGTTGTTTAGATATATTAGGATTATTTGATTAATCAACTCCTTGAAGGAAATATCCATTGCTCACTGAAAGGTGACACTAGCATTGGAGAGTCCAAATGACATTTTTGAGTATGTGAATGTTCCCCACTTGGTGGTGAATGCTTTCTTGTGCTAGTATTCTTCCTTCACATAGACTTGCTTATACTCCAAAAAACCATTGAGCAGTGAGAACATTTTTTATCTAGCCATGATTTGTAGAATCTGCTCCATTGAGGGAAAAAGGTAGTGATCTCTTAATGAAGCCTTGTTCAAGTCTTTAATATCCATGCAAAGTTGAATATCACCATTTTTTTTGTACTGGTAAAAGATTGGATACCCAGGTGGAATGTTTGCTCAGGTATATGATTCTTGATTTGATTAATTTGGTAACCTCTTGTGCCATCAATTCCTTGAATTTTGGATTTAGTGGCCTTTATTTATGTTAGACTAACTTTGAGCCTTTGACCAAGTCAATAGTGCATTGAATTATGCCTGAATAGTATCATTTAAGACAATCGTAGGTCCAAGCTACCACCCTGTTGTATGTAGAACATAGTTCTTTAAGCCTTTCTTTGTCTTTTTAAGAGATGTCTCTTCTAACCTTTAGCTTTCTGCCATTCTCGACATTGAGATCTTCATAGTCTCCTTTGCCAAAAGTGAATCTTTTTTTGATATGCCTCACATCTTTATAGTCAAAGAGATTTTCAAGAGAAATCCAGCTTCACAGGAACTTATTGCCTTTTAATTTGGATTAATTTTTCTTCTATAACTCCTCTGGCTTCAGACTATGAATTATCAAAAGCTTTCCCCTTTTGTAGAAAAGTGGCAATCTGAACATCATCCTCAAAACCTTGTCAACTTTGATCATTGTCAAGAATCGATAGTCAGATGATGGTCTGCACTACATTTTGTTTTCTTGTTGATTTGGAAGTTGGCTCAAACTATGAACCAATCAAATCCATCTAATCTATGATGGTATTTTGGGATCATGGGATAACCTATATGTTAAAGCTCCAAATATCTTGATTAGATGCCATATTATATGTCTATAAGACCTAATTCTTATATTTTTGGCAGTTTCCTATCCACAAACTTGGGTTAAAACCAAATTCAAATCTCTTTATACTTGTACTCTCTTCACACCCATCTATTTTGTGAGAATCAAGCCATAGACCAAAGCTTCATACTCAACATCATTATTTGAGCATGGGAACTTGAAGTGGAAAGCTTTGAGGGTCTCTAATCTAGTCAGAGATATCAGTTGGACAACTACTTTGGAACTGATCTTACATTTGGTAACATCAAAAAATAATGTCCATAGACTATTGTTTTCCAGTCCACTGGGTTCTTCCTATTGCTTTACATATTCTAGGAAGACTTGGTCATCATTGAAGATCACATAGGTACCCAATCTAGTAGCATGAATATTCTTGAATGGGTCAAAATCGATAAATTTATTGAGGAGAACCTCCTCTTCATGGTTCCAATCACTTGTGTCCTCCTCATCTTCTAACATTTATATGCAATACATCTCCCTTTTCGAGGAGGTATGTACTACTTCAAAGCATAGGATTGAATTTTTTGGTTATATGTTCAGGATGCAAGGATTCAAATAGGATCTTCATCTTTGCATCATTATTTTTTTGTAGTATTAAGTGGGACCAATTGAGAATTAGATATCCACCAAGCTTTGGTATAAATTCCCTTGAAAGACATATCCCAAATACTGGGGGCATGTCTATCACAACTACTTCTTATGTGATGGCTTAGCTCGAACACAAGAAAAGGGTCAAAGATAAGTCCTTGATGTGACCGATGGTCAGGACTTTCTTCCCATCTAATTGCATGATCCATTTCTCAAGAGGCTCAAATTTAAGTTTTAGGGAATTGGCCACTTGCTTATGCATGATTGTGGTACTAGCTCCTGAATCAATCATGTTATTGTGTAAAAGCTTATCTCCCACAATAAGAGTTAAAAAGAAAGGTGTGTGATTTGGTTTGCTTACCTCTTTCATGTTTTCATTTTCCACTATGTTTATGTATGTCGTGGCTCCTAAAGGTCACGAGTCCAATGCAGACTCCTTGTCTCTATCTTTATTGCATAGTAGAATTGTATTCATTTGTGACATTTTTTCATCTTTCTTTAATGCCTCCTATAGCAATGTCTTCTATTCTAGAATTTATATAACATCCCATAGAGACACATTAGTAGGTGCCTTCTTCAACTATTCTACCATGTTAAGCATTTTGATAGTTGGGACCTTGGGTTTAAATAGTGGTATTTCTCTTGTATTCAAAAGAGGTTGATTCGACATGGATGGGCTCAGTGCTTTGTTCACCTCTTTCTTCAGAAATGGTGGAGCTTGTGATTGCTTAGTGGGTTGGGACTATGAGACTTGCTCTACTTGTTTTTGTGATTGTTATGGTTATGGACATTGTGGAGCTCATTACACATATTCTCTAGTTATCATTCTTTTGGACCTTATGTTGTAGTCCAATTGTACTTGTGAGGAACTAGTTGCCGAAACATCATTTGCACATAATTCATCTTGTTCCTCCATCCAAGGAAAAATTTCTTGGTCTAGTGATATATCTAACTCTTTCTCTAAAGACATCCCTTGTGTTTACACTCTAAAGCAGGCATTCTCCATGCCAAGAGACTAATATTCTTTCATGTTTAAAAGAATGCCTTGGCCTCTTTGCTCCAGTATATTCTGCTAAATATTTCCCCTTGGAAAATTTTAGGGCATATGGCTATCATTACATGGGAAGCACCACACATTCTCATCTTCCACCAAGTCTTTTTGGCTTGGGACCAAATCCTTGTCAGACTATTCCTAATAGTCTAAAGTGGCATAGTGATTAGAACTATCTAATTTGTAGGCACTGGTTGTTGATTCCCTCCTTTCAAAGCTCCTTGATATGTGCTTTATTGATAATATGGCATTCCTCTTTGATAGGTTTGCACAAAAGGTTTCAGAGGTGTTCCTTGTTGTTGTTAGATGAGGACTAGCTCATTCACAAAGGACCTCAATAGGTTATTCATATCATTTACATCTACTAATAATGAAGAAGAGCCTGACATGCTAGGTTGTCCTCCTAGGTATATATACATGGATGGTGGTGTAGCCAATATTCTCATTTGTGGAATGAAGGCACTAGGAGCCAGTTCTTCCCAGGGTCTTCTAGAGATTTTTGTGAACATGGGAATGAACGGATGTGATGGAAGCTTCCCAATGTCCATAAGACAATTTTTTTCATGCACAACTAGATCGTATTCATCGAGCAAGGTATCTCCTCCCATAGAATGTATTATGACTACAATGTCCGAATTGATAGCTTTTAGATAAAACATGTATGCCAGAGATACCGAAGGCCTAGCTGTCACAAGAATCCTCTACTAGGTTTTGTAGAACCTATTGTTGAATTCGCTCATGGCCTCTTGCGGGGACCTCTTGATAATGATTAATTGTTGTATCAAAGAGGAGTGATCTCCTTTCTCCAAAAAGTGCTCAAACAACTTCTTATTGAGTTGATCCCAAGAGTGGATAAAAAAATAAGCCAAGGACCTATACCAATCTTGGGCCTTTCCTTTGAAAGATTTGGCTAGCAACTTGAGGGCTACATTCTCTTCCATGATGTTATGTATTATGCATACCTCTACTATATCTTGGAGATGTTCAAAGGGGGTCTTAAAATCCTCCCCAAAAAATATGAAGATTTCCTTGAGAGAATCGATGGGTATGGCGAGACCTATATCTGGGGGCATGGGTGGTTGTAGCAAGATACCACTATCCCAGGTTACAAATTTCAAGGAGAGAGAGATCCTATGTGAACCATTGTAAATAGATTCCTATGGATAGGGTATACGGGTATTCTTATTTGGAAGGTTCGACATCCTAGTGGAGTAGATAAGGCTCTTGATTATGGGCTAACACTTCTTATCTAGTTGCTTCTTACATGTGATACAAAACTTGTAAGTATTCTCCTTCTAGGTGTCGAAGCAGGTAACTGGGAGTACTAGAAATGGCCACTGGAAGATGCTCTTGTTTGAAATCTGGGCATGAAATTGGTAGCCTCTCTCCTTCTAGGTCTAATTTAAGAAATATTTTTGACTTCCAATTAGATGTCTAAAAAACTTTGAGTCCCACTGGGTGTGATAGAAAAAGAACTATTGATCATTAAAGCTTCTGCCTCTTTGAATAGCTTTATGGGAAACTTGGTGAGTGGGGGACTGATTTGCACCTCATTGAATGACCTCTAAGATTTTTGAAGAAAGTTGGCTCTTATTTATGTTTGAGGAAAAGGGGTAGAAAGAAATACAAATAAAACATAAAGATGGTGATGTTCCAAAGCTTTTACAACATTTCAAACCTTAACTATTATAGACATAAAATGTCTGAAACCCTTCATTGTTGGGACGAAAATGTGCAACAAAGGCTAGAGAAATAAAATTTTGTCTTTCAAATCTCCTCATGGGAAGCATTCATTAAGGTCCAATCAAAGATAAGAAAACTCTAAATATTAACATCAATACTTGGATTTTTACAAAATCCTTCCTCCTTTACATCATAATATGGAAAATGACATATCTTTTACAAAAAATGAAAGAGTATAATGGACATGATTCAATTTCTAAAAGATAGCATAAAACATAGAAGCTAACAACATGAAAAATAATTAACTGGAACATCAACATAAAGCTTTAACATAACATTTTCCATATGAATGAAATATGAAAAAGAAACTTGACAATGGCCATAAAATGCACAATCATAAAGATTTCTTCCTAATAGATCAAATTTTTATGATATATTAACAGAAAAAGAGGTTAGATGCCGATCCAATGATAGTTTGAATTAAATATAACATTCCAAAGAGAATAAGTAGTATTCTATAAAATCCTTCCTATTTCTAAGAAAATAGATCTCCCTAAAAAAAATTCTATATTCTTTGATAAAATATTTCGAAGGAAAAACTAGAACTTTCTATTCACTATTTCCAACCCTTATTTATAGCCAGAAGAAGAAACTGCCAATTTCCTAAATCTATTAGCTCTCATCATCCAATCTTAGATCTTGATTAGATCACAACAATATTCACTCATAAAGTCTCAACTACTTCATTAATGGTTTTAGATATTTAGTGAAGATATATTGTCAGAAGACAATCGAATTTTAACACAACCTGGAAAAATTTAATCAATTAGCTATGGATATTGATTACCCCAAATCAAAGGTTCCATCTTCAAATTAATACATCTTCCACATTTCTGATGAATTCCACCCAAAAAGATCTTTCTACATAAGATATAAACTTCCCAATGAAAATACATGACATTTCAAGCAAGTAGGCTATTTTAGATTTTGTGAGAGTGGTTTTGAAGGAAATCCCCACCAAGTTGACATGTGTACTGATTCAAACTTGAAATGAAAATGATATTTATAAAGCCACATATCCACCACATGGCACATTATGTGTCTTTATGTGAGAGCAGTCTTTGTCCTTTAAGCATGAATCCATCCTAAAGTAGAAAGGAAGCAAGGGCTGAAAACCAAAAAATGTTCAAAGGAATAAATTTCTTCATAGATAAAAAGTAACTATCTACAATAATAGAAAAAGGAAACTTCTAATCATAACCAAATCATAATGGAAATGTCTAAATCAACAAACAAGTTTGGTATGGAAAATTCTAAAAGAAACAACAAAAAACTATGAGAGAAATTAGAAATTTCCTTCCAACAATTCTATTACAAGGTAGTTAATGTATATAGTGATTATTTTGAATTAATTTGTTAACTCCTCATTATAATGTTAATTTTTTTTTAGTTCTTATCTTTGAGTTGTGCCATTTAATTGTGAAGTTCTATTTGTATTGTTCTACTCTAGGTCACAACTTTTTTTATGCCTTATTAATTTTCATTGTGTGGCCTTTTGCCTCATAATTATGCCCTATTTACCACACACCTACAACCTAAGCTTGTAATTTTAATGGATTGTTTACTTGCTTCCTACGTTTACATCACTAATTGTGTACACACACTTCATAGGATTCAAAATAGAATCACTTCTTTATTGTATTGTATGAAATATGGAATTATAAGCATATGATATTGTAACATCTCAAATATTTCTTCCCAACTATTAGAGAATATAATGAATATTTTTCATTCTATTAGGAAGGAAGCTTAGCCACTATTACTTTTAATAGATAGGATGGTTTACATTGATATTTTATTCATAAGCTCTCATTTATTCATTGCTTAGTCATATGCTTGTTATCACTCAATAGGGAATTATAATACAACATCTTCCTACAATATTCTTGCCTACAAAAAAATCCTATGAACTAATTAGAAAATTTGAAATACAAAACTTGAGTTTGAATTAAATTGCAAGAGTTTTGAAACAAAGTTTAAGAATTGCATTGCAATTTATAGTGACTTATATTGATTTTCTACTTGTGGGAAGAATGGAGAAAGCATCCATTGGAAAATGGAGTCAAGTAGACATTATAAATGAAACTAAGGCCTTCCAAATGCATATTAGTAGCACATACACACTAATTTACATTGTAATGAAAACTAAAAGTATGTACTTTTCATAACCCCTCTTATTTCTATCCAACATAATTTGACCTTAAACCAAATGATATTGATGCCAAGCTAAACTAATGTCCATTGTGCTTCTAAAAACACTTATTTTCAATAGATAACTATACTTTTGGATGTTACTACTACAACTTATTTGTTGAAACTAAAATCTATATTACTATCTACATAATTTCCTCCATTCATCATAAACCTTCCATGAAATCAAGTTTGATATTGATTACATCTGTCAATTATTTTAAACTTGTGTTCCCTTTCATCTAGTGTCACTCTCATAACTTGCCTAAAATCCTGTTGACTTCTATTGCAAACTTGGTTGGTAATTTTTCTTAGTCCAAAAATAGATAAAATCATTGAAAAGGATGATTTTGTTGGAAAGTAATTTCAAGTAGCCTCATTAATTCCTCCATTGTAGACTTTCCAATTTTATTTTCTCCAGCATATATTCAAATTTTCTTATAAGTGTGAAGTATTTTTTCCATTTCAAATCCACTTGTTTTATTCTCTACATTAAGACAAATTTTGAATATGAATTAAATGAAAATCTTTATTTTATATTTTCTCCCACATTGGAAAAGCTTTCAAATTAAATATAATTTAATGTTCTTGACTTTCCCTTCTTTCTAGGCATATACATAGGTTCTAGATGGTAATTTTGTTAATTTTGGTGAATGTATGAAAAAGGGTAGAGAATCCAATATTGTTGTAGTAATAGCTTGAAGAAGCAACCAATATTTTGTTGTAGCAACAACTCAGAACAACTAGATAACAAGGGAGTTTATTTTGCTTTACTTTCTTAGTGTATAACAAAGAACAATATCTTTGTATATGTTTGATGATAACTCTTAATGTATATTTTGAAAGATATATGAAATCTAGAGAAATCAATTTGGATTATTTCTATTTTTATTTTTTTGCACTTTCTTTTTGTTTCCCCTATGCTCTATTTTTTTGTCCTCTACCTCTTCCTTCATGTGGTATTAGAGCCTAAGGTTCTTATAGCTAAAGTTTTTCAACAAATATTTTCAAGGAGTTGAGATTTGTTCAACACAAAGATTTACAGTCAACAATGTCATCTCTAAGCATGAGTTTGAAAAATCCATTATTTCTTCAATTCAATGGAAAGAACTTTGATTACTGGTCAATCACAATGAATGTATTATTCTACTCTTAAGGTATTTGGGAGCTTGTTGAAAATGATTATCTAGAACCAATAGATGTAGTAACACATAATGCATTAACACAAGTAAATAAAGGTTTACTTAGGTATAACAAAAAGAAGGATTCTAAATCTCTCTTTTATATTTTCAAAGTAATGCATGAGATCATCTTTCCAAGAGTTACAACAATAAAAAAATCAAAAAAATCATGGGACATTCTACAAAAAACATATTAGGGAATGGCCAAGGTGAAGACAAAAAAATTGAAAATATTGAGAAGAGACTTTGAGACCATATTCATGAAGGAGTCTGAATCATTAGATTCATTCTTTATAAAAATTATTTGAATGGTTAATCAAATTAGGTCTCACATAGTGAGAAACTCGAAGAAAGAAGAGTGGTTGAAAATATTTCAAGAAATCTGCCTACTTGAGATTTGAGTCTATAGTTGTGGCCATAAAAGAGAAATAATGTCTTTTAGTTTTAAGTGGATGAATTACACACATCTTTCATTTCACATGACCATAAGTTGATTAGAAAATAAAATCAACATTGGAGCATGATTTCAAGACATAAGCTTCAATAATCCATGGTAGAGGAAGAGGAAGAAATTCATATAGAGGTGGAAGAAGCAGACCACCAAAATCAGTTGGAAGAGGCAACAGTCAAAGTTCGAATCAAAATAAAGCCTAAGGTCAAAGGTATGATAAACCACAAGTTCAATATCATTATTACAAAAAATATGGAAATTATTCAAATGAATGTAGAAAGAAAAAATATGAATCTTGGTAGCAAAATGAAAACCTTACTAGAGAAAACCAAAATTAGGGCAGTATATTTTTAGCTTGTAATGTTGCAAAATAAAATCAAAAGGATGTATTGTTTCTAGATTTAAGAAGCATCAATCACATGATTGGGAACATAGAAATATTTTCTAGTTTAGATGAAAATGTAAAATAAAATGTAGCATTTGGAAATGATAATAAAGTTTCAACTCTAGGGAAAGAAAAAATTAACATTCTAACCAAGAAGGGGGATAAAAAGTTTATTTTTGATGTATATTTTGTTCCTAGATTAAATCATAATTTGATGAGCATTGGACAACTTTTCAAAAGGGATATAGAGTATTTTTCAAGAAAAGAGAATGCACAATATTAGATAAATATCCAAGCAATCGGTTTATTGCAAACATCCAAATGATAAACAATAAAATGCTTCCCCTAAGGATACAACTATATTTGAAGGTAGAATTTTCTCAAACACAACTTGTGGATAAAAGAAAAGGTGAAAAAGTCACAAATAATCTTTCAAGAAGAAATGGGAGATGAAAATTGGTTATGACATCTATGTTTTGGACACCTAAAATTTGGAGTTTTAAATCTATTATATAGGAAAAGCATGGTATGGGGATTTCCACTCATGGAGAAAACAACAAGGTTGTGTGAAGGATGCATTATGGGAAAACAACATAGAGAATCATTTCTAGTGAAAAATTCAATAAGAGAAAATGCACCATTAGAATTCCATAGTGAGTCCCCCATTTTGGTGTTTCCACCTCCACAGATAGCCAGTATAGCAATGATAGAGGAGTATGATAAAGGGAGAGAGAAAAATGGAAGTACTATGAACTATGATAAACAAAAATATTCTATGAAAGCAATAACATGATGCTAAGTGAATGGAAGATGGAACAATATCACCTTCAACCACGTGCACTCAAGGAAAATGGGAGGAGTGAGCTCACAAGCTCACAAATATTGATGTTTTCTCAACAACAGGGAGATTAAGTCCACAAAACACCAAGTTTTTGCTTCAATCTAGTTGAGAATACTATGAGAATGTTATGAAGAGAGTGAAGAAAGAGTTGTCTAATATCAGAATGATCCAGAAGTTGAAGAGAATGAATAAGATAGCAATTTAAAGATGACATTAGAGGCAAAGGAGTTGTTCAAGGTCGATCAAGGGAACAAAAACATTACACTTCATCACCAATGGAGAGTTGTAATGCCTCTGGATTCTAGAGGCATGAATCTTGTTAGGATGGTAGCGCTCTGGGTAGATGTTCATGTGTCACACTAGCATCCGTAACAAAATATCCTCCATTGACACTAAAAACCATTATCAAGTGGATGGGAAGTGAATGATGTGGAATAGAATTATCAAATTTAAATTGTCTAAGGTATGAGGTGTGTAAATGTATAATTTGCAAGGGGTGAAAGTTCATGCCATTACATTTTTCCCCCACTCTCATGAGCATAAGTGTTAGTGAATTCATGATAAAGTAGAGTGAAAGCTAAGAAATGTATAATTGAACCATCAAGGAAGTAGACCGCTATATGAAACACTTGAAAGCACAGGAAGAGGAGATGACTCCATAGGTACTCAGTCCTGTGGAGATTTTTCACAAATATGCCAAAGGTCTTTGGATCTAAGGAAGATGAACAAAAGGCTTTGTAGGTGCTTGGTCCTATAGAGAAGACACCCCAAATACTCAATCCTAAGGGAATCCATATGTGAAATGTTGTGTAGAGTCTGATAGGCCCTTATAAATGCTTGGTCCTACAAGGCAAGCTTGAAGAGCCTGATCATCCAAGCTTGATTTGAAAAAGAAACTTTATAGGTCCTACAAAGAAACATGTTAATATGCAGGAAAAACATGTTAGATAACAAAAAGCCATGCAAGAAGATTGATATTCATACAAATAGTCAATAATTGAAGGATGAGTTTTCAAAGGGGTCCCTTGGGAACCCTTCAAAAGAAGGGGTCTACTCAAGGGACGCTCTATTTGAAAGGTAGTGATAATTTTCATTAACAATTCTAGCATAAAGAAATCTTTTCAAAATATCTCTTTCATTAAGGAATTCAACAAGAGGAATACTCCCTCACAAGGGAAAGTTTTTAGGCTTCTTCATTAGAAAAAGTACTCCCTTATCAAAGGAAAAATTTCATCTTTTTTCTTTACAAATTTGTGACGAAAGAAATTTTTTGTTAGTGATCCTTGTCAAAGAATGTAGTTTTTTTTAAAATAAGGTATTTTCAAGGAGGGATTCATTGGCAACCAAATACACCTTTTGAAAATTGAAGTAACATGATAGCCCCCCCTTATGATGGTGCATGTTGAAGACAAAGGCACATGACCTCCTAAGGAGAGAGAATAAAGTGATGTTGTGGCTCATGATACATGACGAGATGTAAATGTGGAATTATTGTCGCACATGTGAGGGACAAAATCATGAAACAAGCAAGAAGAGAGAAAGATAAAAATAAAATGTAAGAAATGACAAATAAATCAAGAGATAGGGGGATTAGATATTTTTGGGTCAAAACTTCTCATAGATATAAATAGATAAAAGTAACATAATAATATATATGAACTATCATCAATCCCTTGCTATATAAGACTGTGTGAAGAAATGTACAAGAAAATAAAATTTGGGTCAACATGGAAGGGAGGCTGAAATGCCCCCAACACTTTGCATTGTCCCCAATTTCCGAAAAAACAAGGCTCAAGAGAGGAAAAATGATGTAACAAATAGTAGAATTTTATGGAACAAAAAACTCATGTATCTAAGCATCTACAAGGGTGACAAGGGTCGTCTAGGAACACATGAAGCAAGGACAAGGGAAACACAAAACACACAAAAAAGTAAAGAAGAGGTGCCCTCCTAGTCCTCATAAACCAAGAGGTCATCATTCTCCCAATCTAGATCACTATAAGGGGAAGGTGGATGGGTATGCAAGGGAGGGATAGCAAGGGGATCACCCTCTAACTCTTCTACGAAAATAGAAAAGGAAGACGACCTCTTGAGGTCTTCTTTGCTCAACTTCTGTGAGGTAAACATCATTGATGCAAGAAATTTTTTTGACAGAGCCAAGACATTTTCTATTGAGTTGAACATGCAGTTTAAGGGAGTGCCATGTGTCAACCGAGTAGGTGATGATGGGAGCACTCGAGATCCATTTCTAGCCTCAAAAAATACTTGAGGGTAGTGATGAACTTAGGGGACATCGTGGCTACCTCCATCACTAGGATGGTGCAAGACAATGTAGAACCAACTTTCAAGGAAGGAGATCCCTTCTTATGACCCCCATTAGAAGTAGGGTAATCTTCCAACGTGTGCTTCATTAAAGGATGTGAGATCCCCACAGACATAGTGGAAGGTGAGGAAGAACCAAAAAAAACAAAAAACACCACAAAGGTATTCGGTATATGCATGGTCTTAGGAAAATGCGGGATGTCTGAAAGGGACATTAGGACAAGAGGCTCAACTAAGGGAGCGATGAACACTTGCACCCTTTTTGGGTGAGGGTCATCCATGCTCCAAGGGGGAGTCGAAAGCAAGATCCATATGATAAGAACTAAAGTAGAAGGGTCAGTAGAGGAGGACACATAGAAGACACCCAAATAGGAGTTTTTTGGCTCCCTTTCCTTCTTCTAAAAAGTATCCCGCTAAGTGGCTAGAGCCTTCCTTTGACGCTTACACTCATGTGCAAAGCGATTTGTTTGGATCTGAGAGCTAGAGACTATAGGTTGGCAAGGAGTAGGAGGCTCCCATTCTATCATTAGGGTGTCCATCACAAGTGTTACTAACAGAGGGAGTGACTCCTCAACAAAAATAAGAGGAAGAGATGTAGGAACAAATACTATAATCAGTGGAGAGGCAGACTCAAGCACCTCAACAGTGGACCTCTTCCCATTCAATACCCTAGGGGTAGGAACAATAGGAAGCTGTGGAGGATGATACATAGAGGTGACTCCATAGGGACCCTTCCCCTTTCCACACAAGATGGACTGAGGCACCTTGGGAAAGATAAGAAGATCAAATACCTAATGCTTGGAATTTTTCCAAGTAAGCACCATCAGACTCCCTAAGAGATGCATAAGGGATGAAGCCGAGGGAACTACAACAGGATGAGAGGAAAAGTAGGTGGAGCTGCAGAGGAAGAAGAAGGCTCTTGAGTGGAATTGTTCTTTTTTGGAGTGGTAGAGGTAGCCTAATGATGCACTATCATAAAAGCCTTAACTAAAATAGCATAAGGAGGAGGATATGTCACTTTCAGTACTATGTGCCTGTTCTTGTATTTTACGTAAGTATGATAAAACACATATATCCTTGGAGGAAGCATACCAATAGGGGTAGACTAGAAGTGATCAAATGAATAAGCCCCACATGACACTAGGGATTTGTACCTAGTGTTGTGCACAATGTGCACATAGCCCTCATGGGATAATTGCAAGCACTTATGGATCACCGAAGGGACTGTATTCATGGAAACTAGCCAAGGCATACCTAGTTTCACTCTGAACAAGTCAAACTCTAGGATAATATTGAAAAGGGAATTCATAGTCTTGGGCCCAAGTAGGACTAAAACGGTGATAGAACTAATGGGAGAGATGGAAATCACATCATGTGTATGTATAGTGCTTAATCATCATACTCATCCTTATGTAATAATTTTATTAACATGATCTCCTTCATGATAACATTAACCAAACACATAGGATTAATGAGAACACTAGTCATGATATTCCCATTGATATGAGCATGAATGTACAAAGGAGAGGGTTCTCTATTAGCATTCATTGGAAAATACTACAATGTAAAGGTTATAATAGAAGACCCATTCGTAAGCTACATGAATGCAATGGGAAGATGCATGAGAGAAGCCATATTCTATGTACACTAGAAAGGACTTTCTCAGAAGCCCCCAAGGGTTTAACAATTAAATAGTGACCTATTCTAGATTTTGCTTCACAATGTTTAGGGACTCTTCTAGCTATGATGCTAGAGGTCGTAGGTTGGGTTGGAAGGGTAGGTACCCTACAATGCACACACCTAAAACACACCTAGAACACAATAGAAGACTCATTCAAAACTATGAAATAGAACCAAAATAGTTCACGTTGCATTCACCAAAATGTAGAGGAAGGTGATTTACTCCTCAAAATCCCTTGTCATGGGAGGGTCTAGAACAATTAGGTACCTTGATCGACCTCATGCTAAGAGGTTGTTCAAGATAAGTTTTATGTTTAAAAGGGTGAAAAGGAAGGAAAATTGAACTACCTCTTTCATTCTATCAACCCAAAAGGTTGAGGAATTCAGGTGAGTTTCTAGAGTACATACTACAATGCGGGACATGGACAAGAGTGCGGCATGCTAGTGTCTATATTGAAAACAAGTGTAAATTATAGTCTAAAAACTAAAGAAACCTACTAACGACTCAAAATATGTGGTTTTATGAAATAAAAAAAATCAAAAGGAACTAAATAATGAAATAGAAAGAAGAATACTTTAACTTGGTCTAATCTTTAAATTGAAAAAAGAGGGTGAGGAAATCACACATTCCTACCCATGAGTTGTTATGTCCAAAGTCTTCGCTCAATGAGAAACCTACACAAATAATATGGAAAAATGTTGGGGTTGCATATAAAGGATTGTCACAGTCGGTCCCCTGTTTTGGTGTTTCCACCTCCATGGATAGCCAACATAGCAATGATAGAGGAATATGATAAAGAGAGATATTGAAATGGAAGTAATATGCACTATGCTAAACAATAATATACTATGAAAGCAATACAATGATGTTAAGTGGATGGAAGATGGAACAATATCACCTTCAACCATGTGCACTCATGGAAAATGGGAGGAGTGAGCTTGCAAGCATGAAAATATTGGCATTGCCACAAAAACGAGGAGATTCAGTCCACAAAACACCAACTTGCTACTTCAATGAAGGTGAGAATATTGTGAGAATGTTGTGAAGAGAGTGGAGAAAGAGTTGACCAATTTCTAAATGATCTAGAAGTTTAAGAGAATGAATGAGATAGAAATTTGAAGATCAAATTAGAGGAAAAGGAGCCATTTGAGATTAGTAAAGGGTGCATAAATGTTACAATTCATTGCTAATGGAGATTTGTAATGCATCTGTGGATTCTAAAGGCAGGAAGCTTATCAGGACAACAACACACCACATAGAAATTCATGTGTTGCACTAGTGTCCCTAACAAAATATCCTCCACTGACACTAAAAACAACTGCCAAGTGGATGGGAAGCGAATGAAGGTCATTGAATAACATCATCATATTTAATTTGTATAAGGTAGGAGGTGCATAAATTTGGAATTTTCAAGGGGTGCAATTTCACACCATTACACATTTCAACAAGAAGAAAGTAAATGGGAAGATGTGATTCAATTCCCTTCTACAACTAAGAAAGTTGAATTGAGGCCCATGGATAGGAGGGAAGTTGAGGAGAGCTCATCTAGCTCTACATCTTTAGAAGAGTAGGAAGAACCTCCAAATCAACATGTTCTAAGGTCTACAAGGTAGAGACAACTAGCTAAAAGGTATTCATTTGATGATTGGAGATGTATTTTTTGTTTTGAATGTGAGCATGGATGAAACCAGATCAGTAGAAGAGACATTAGGTATGAATGATGTAGAATCCTAGAATATTTCTATGGATGAAGAAATGGAAGCTTTAGAAAAGAATGATACATGGATCTTGTACCATTTCCTAAAGGAAGAAATCCTATTGGAACTATAAATGGGTGTCCAAGAAAAAGATTGGTTCAGATGGAGATATTGAGAAGTACAAAGCAAGGTTGGCTACAAAAGGTTACTCTTAAGTTGAGGGTGTTTAATATGGTGAGATATTTTCTCCTATTGCAAAATGACATCCATTAAATTTTTTCTTTCATTGTTGTTTCTTATGGTTTAAAGGTTGAGAAAATGGATATGAAAACAAATCTCCTTCATGGTGACTTGGAGGAGGATATTTATATGACATAGCTAGAGCACTATGTGGTGAAAGGTAAAAATAAATTGGTTTCAAATTGAAGAAATATTTGTACATGGTCTAATATAAATTCCTAATATGTGGTGCCAAAAATTTGATACATATGTGTTGAGTTTCGGATTTGAGCATTCTACATCAGCTCATTGTGTTTATTATTAAACCAATGGTGATGTTATAATATTTATTGCATTATATGTTGATGATATGTTATTTATTGGCAGAGGGAAAGGTATAATTTCATAACTGAAATCTCAACTTGTTGCTAAATTTGAAATGAAAGATCTTGGGGGACCTAAGCACATCCTTGGGATGAAAATTAAAAGAGATAGATTAAAGAGAAAGCTATGTCTTGGCCAAATTAAGTATCTCAATTCAATTTTATAGAGGTTTGATATGTAGGATTTTACACCATTGTGTATTCCTCATTCAACTTGAACAAAGTTATCTATTTCAGATTGAGCAACATCCTCATCAAAGATGGAAGACATCACCAAAGTGACTTACTAGAGTGTAGTTGGAAGTTTGATGTATTTTATGGTTAGTAAAAGACCAAACATTTCCCAAGTAGTGGGAGTTCTTTCCAAATATATGTCTAATCCTAGTAGAGTTCTTTGGGATGTAGTTAAAATCATTCTTCAATTTTTTGCATGGTACCTCACATTATTCTTTGCATTATCATAGTAATATGACTAAAGACGAAATTTCCATTTATATTCATGGTTATGTGGATTTAGATTAGGTAGGTGATATTGGTAGCAAACAACCCACTAGTGCTTGTGTTTATTTGATGGTTCAATTAGTTGGATGAGTAAGCAACAGGCTATGGTTGCTTTGTCAACTACTGAAGTAGAGTATATGGTAGTTACTCATGCTTGTAAAGAATCCATTTGGATTAAGATATGGTGCTCAGATATTGGAATAAAACAAGATGTAGTGACAATTTATTGTGGCAGTCAGAGTACGATATGTCTAGCCAAGAACCTATAATTTCATGACAAGACCAAGCACATTAATTTATAGTATCATTTTTTTACAGATATGGTCAAAGACAACAAGGTCGAGTTGGTTAAGGTAAAGGATTTGTTGAATGGTGTTGATTCTTTAACTAAGCATGTGAGCACATAGAAGTTCAGATGGTTTTTAGAGACTATGGGAATTTTTTCCCATAGAAATTATGAGATAATATTTATACATCCTCCTATTGTTGTTGCAAGGCATTTGAAAAGTGGTAGATTTATTGGGAAAATGTGTCTCAACCTTTAAAATACATATGGTACTTTTGATTGAAAATACATAAGGTACTTTTGATACATCAGTATAGGGGGGTGTAGGGGGTACCCCCTTGTGGGGGTTTGAGAGGGATCATCCCCCTGATGGGGGGTCTGAGGGTCACATGCTCTAGTGAGAGTTCGGGGATAGTGCCCCAAAAAACCACATTTTATGTATATTTTATTATTGTAAATCTAGATCATTCATCATTAGGTCATAGATCTAATGATTGATATTTTGTTGGCCTGAATTTCCCTCAAAGGAAACCCAATTTTATGAGGGTGTTTTATTACAGATGTGTATTATGATGTATTTTGAGAGTTTGATAGTAGCCATGTTCCCTCTAGTTCTATGTTTGGTGATACTCCTATGAGAAGCTTTCTCTACAAGTATATTGTAATTTTTATGATTTCTAAATAATATATTGGGTGTATTTTAGAGTGTCGGGTTTTTCTCCTAAAAGAGTTTTCCCCATGTAAATAATTGAGTTGTGGTATGCATGATATTTATGTTTATTTCTATTTAAGTTTCTATAATTGAAAGATATATAAATTTTTACATTATTCCCTACTAATAGATATGAGGTGTATCATACAATAAAACATGATTTAGTGGCCTGTAAAATCCCAATGTCACCTCCAATATCTTAAGCACACCCATGTAAAACACCCAATCATGGCCTCACATAGAAAATCATGAGCCACTTTCTCTGCAAAATGACTTTAGATTTATATTGTGGGCTCTTTCTAATGGAAAAACATAGCCCCGAAGCAAATCAATTGGCCTCCAAATCATCTCAAGGGTTTGCAAATAAACTGTGCCTCTAATTGAGGTGTCATGATTATTTAGCAGAGATTATACCACAAATTAGATAGCACAAAATTTGATAGAGATGGTGTCAATTTAATTAACAAACCCATTTCAAAAATTCTTGCAACTTGTTATTGTTGAATGGGTCCTCACTTAACTTAGGACACCCTCTTGGGATATGTTTTTGGTGGTATTTTAATGATTTCAAATCCTAGGTCTGATCTTAGCTTGTGTTATTTGAATTTTAGGAGTTAATCTTAAGATAAGTATAAATATAAGGTTATTTCACATAGTTTGATCTAAGCAACTTCAAGTATTTAAACATTATAACAAATTTATGATCAAGAGAGAATTCAAGAGCATTCAAGAAGGCATTCAAGGTTAGATTATTAGATTTTATTGTAATAATCAAATGTTATTCCATCATGTCAAAGGAATAGTGCATCATGCATGTTGTTGAGCTAATATGTTGATGTAGCATTGAAGATCCCATTCAAGCATTATTTCATATTAAACTTCGTGATCAAGATCTACCCCTCCTTTGGTGTGTGATTGTAGGCTTTAGATTGAAGATCAAGTGGAGAAAAAAAGTTACAAAGTTGTCATCTTTCTTGTCTACAAAATTTATTGCTAACTTTCACGAGCTCAACACATAGGATCTGGGAGTACAAACGTTGAAGAACAAAACCCATAAATCAATTTTCTAGAACCCTAGTAAGGACCCATTCACCACTGAGAAAATGAGTCCTTAGTGAGGCCAAAAAAGCACTTTGTGCAATAGGTACACATCATTTTAGCATGTTAAAACCTACCATTTTATTGTTATATTAGTTAGGTTTGATTTTCAATTTTTAAATACACATTAAATAGCCTTCATAATTGAGTGAAACACTAAGAAAAATTAGGTGTACTCATTTGGTTCATCCCATTTGTGGTGCACGTCTTTTTCTTTGTTTCATTTTAGTGAACCTGACTTCTTGAGCATTGCATTTTTCCTATTTTGGAGTCTCTTTTCATATTATATTATATCTTGCTTTCATTTGCACTCATTTTCATTAAATTAGATCTCATTTAGGATTTCTTAGTTTGCATTCAAATTTGCATCTCATCTCTAGGGTTTTAGAATTGCATTGTTTGCATTCTTTAAATCTAAAAAATACAAAAAAAATAGTCATCTTGCATATCATATTGCATCACATAAATGTGCATTTGAAAATCAAAACAAAATTGTATATCAAACTAGGTCTTTTAAGTGATCATTTTGTCACATTTTGCACTTGCATTTCACATTGCATTTACATAAAATTAAACCTGGAACTTATTATAGCATCTACTTGAATCTGAAAATAATCAGAAATGACTTGAAAATCTGTAAAAATCAGTTTGAAAACTCTAATCTAGGACCCATTTACCATAGGGTGAATGAGTCCCTATGAGGGTTATAGAAGAAGCATGTTTTCATCATTTCTTAGCCTCAATATCAGATTAAGAGTTTCCCAGAAAAGTATACTATGCCCATTCGCCACTGAGCAAATGAGTCCTTAGAAGCCTACAAAAACCATCTTTTCTAAGCTTTCCGGTGAGTTTCTACAATTCCTAGGCTTGCTAGTAACCTACTATATCAGTCTGGATAGTTTCAAGAATTCCTATTTTAAGCATCTAGGTCAAATCATCCATTTAGTGCAGTCATTTTTAAAATCATTCCAAAACCCATTTTAGTAGTGAAAATGTTCAAACTTTTAGGACATTTGTTTTCATTATTTGAAGCATTGCATAGATTAGATAGCTTACTTTTTCATGTTATCATGTTTCCTTTTAAGAGATATGGTTTTGATATGGTTAAGAATGGATTACATAAGTACAACATCCCCTCTTATGAGTTCAATTTAGAGAACAAAATTGATTTCATGAAGAAACATGTTAGCCATTCTTCTACTATCTTTCCTAGTTATGAGAAAATCTTAGAGCAAGAGAATCAAACCATTGACATAATCCTTAATATCATGTTGCCTATCCCTCACTCAAGCCCTCCTATCTCTCCCATTTGTGAGGATGATATGATACAAAAAGATACAAGCATAGACAATCATGATAATCATAATTTCTCTTCTCATGATATCTCTCTTAGTAGTGACAAAGGTATCTTAGTGAAAGAAGATATGATCATTGAGAATCATGAAAGTCTTGTTTGTCCCTCTCCTCCTCCCCCTAGGGAAGATATTATGAAACAAGAAGATGAGATAATTGAAACATTCATTAACATTAATCTACCTAGTCTCCATCCATCTTCCAACACCTCCCATATTTGTGAGAAAAATTTAGTGAAAAAGGATATAATCATGGACAATCATGAAAATCACATTTGTGAGGAGGATATGTTGGTGTTACAAGATCCAATGATTAAGATCTATGAAAATCCTACCTCTCCTACTTGGGAAGATATTATATGACATAGGGATGTAATTATATACATTTATTCTTCCGCTAATATCTCTCCTAGATGTAAAGACGATAGTTTGGTGTTAGAAGATACACTTATTGACAGTCATGAGAATCTTGTTTCTCCCTTTCCTAATGCCCCTATGATTTGGAAAGATCTATTTGAATGAAAAAATCCAACCATTATTGATTCCCTTACTTGTGATGAAGTTATCCTAGAAGAACCGACCTTTGAATGTCATGAACATCTATTTTGTTGCTCTCCTAAAAACTCTCATACTAGGGAAGATATCATGGTTGAATAAAATGACAATAATAATAATGAGGCTTTCTTAGAAGAAGAAGATGAAGTGACATTAGATTACCCTTCAGTAAGAGATCATAAAAATAAGGACAAGCCTTTTGAGGTTATGCACATTAGATATCCCTTGAAGTGGTCTCCTGAGCTACTTCTTACCATTCATCCACCTTCACAATAGCCACATATTCAAAATAAACCTATGCTTATCCTAGAACCAAAAGGCAACTTGATAATGATAATGTTTCATAGAAACTAACTTACAATACAATTTCTCATACATATAACAATAGGAAAAATCTTTAACCAAGAAAAAAAAAATCAAACATCCCTCTAATGGCCTAACCCTATCTTGCCTAGTGCTCCTCATTTTCCTTTACAAAGTGGAAAGGGGTATGTGTTGCATACCCAAGATACTGAGAGGGGGATGAATCAACATCTTCTTAAAATTATTGAACAAACACCATCCAATTACTTCAATGCATATAATAGAAAAAATGAGTAAGACCATTAGTAAAACATATTAGCACACAACACATGAACACCAGGATTTTTATGTGGAAAAAAAAAAGGGAAAAACCATGGTGAGGATCAGCTCACAATATAGTATAACCAGTTATAAGATATTGCAAAGGGTGGCTCACTATCAGGACTCACTATCCAAAATGGGAGGCTCACTATCTACAAAGATACAATAACAAAATGGCTTATAGCCAGAGAATGAACTAATAAAGTTACACCTAACAAGTGTTGATTTAGTTCCTTTAATGCTCAGAAAAATGACTTTACACACTTCATCATGTTTGCATACTTGTCTTCTTCACTTCCACACTTCGCATTCACACCATAAATTTCAAAACTATCCAATATATATATCTGATTCATCTATAAGCATCAATTAGGTCGACCTAATTAGATGCAACCCTTATTCACCAAAAAGTTCAATTGTCAACTTCAAACTTGTACAAAGCCTTTCAAAAAAAAATCAAGTATGCAATACGCTACAAAATGTCAGCATGGACCTAAGATAGCTCACAAATAAATCCACAACACAAAATTAATCCATTACAACATTAACTATTCATTAGGTTGGCTAGAGATAGACCTAGTAATGAAATGCAATCAACAAAATAATGCCAACTCACCATACGAGCACCTATACACATGAGATTTTGAACACACAAGCTTCCAATATCTAAAAACCATTTTCCAAAATTGCAAGCAATGATAATCATGAGTAGAGGATTACGAACCAAAATGTTGGAGCATAATAATTGCATACTAGTTCAGATACCAATACAAAATACTAGATCAAGCTTGAAATTAAACCTGGAGTTCCAACTCATATAACATGGTGACATCAATGAAAACATAAAGCTATATAATAATATGTCATTCTTCATTCTTCCAACACTCTCCCCCTTTGTCATTGATGGAAACATGTGCCAAATAAATTACAAACCTCCTATGTACAACACACTCTCCTTTTCTCTTCATGACTTGCAATCCCCCTTTGACATCAAGGAAAAAGGGCGGTCCAAAAATATGAAAACTAAAAAAGAATTACCCAAAGGAAGGTGAGCCTTGAATCTCCTTGAGTATACCTTTCCATGCTATCTTACGATTCTCCCGACTCTTCTTAGTATATGTTCGCATTATGTTCAGATATTCCAATTCAATCAGATTTTCTTCTGCATCATTTAGAGTACCTGAAGTCAAATTGATCTCTAGTTTTTTTGCATTTTCCAAAGAATTAGCCACCAGAGTGTACTCCATTCTCACAAGGTCACCTAACTGACCAAATCTCCTGATAATAGCTTCCTTCTACTTTTGAAGAATAAATAATTTCTCTTTATGAGCAAAGATATCATTCCAATTTGTCTTGTCTCTATCTTTGGATGCACTGTATGTATTGGAGATAGTTGTCAACTGGGACTCAATGGAGTCCATGAGATCTTTCATATTCTGTGTGGCATCCTACCACTTTAAGCAATAATAAAATATAGAATTTTCTTCAGATTCACAAGTATGCAAAACTTCCAGTCTCTTTTTCACATTGGTGTGTGCTCAAGCAAACTTATCATGAAGTGCCAAAATCATTTTCCATGCAAATTTCTCCTCAACCTCTTGCCTTGTCTTCTCACCTAGTCTAGAGGCATACTCCTTAAAGGAGTCCAATATAAGTTTTAGATTCTCTACCAAAGTGAGATGTATCAATTGATATACTGGGGGTGGCCTCCTACAAAGCTTTTCCCCCTTTTGTTGTGTTTCTAGAATTTCTCTTCTTTCAGATGCATGCAACTCATCCCCTAACACCAACTTATGAATAGGAGAAATATTATCCAAGTCCACACTTCCTTGAATCATAGGGTGTTATAGAACTTCTAGAGGAATCATTGGCTAGAACCTAATCTTCTTAGATAACCAGCCTTTCAAAACATCATTGTTGGAGGAGGATTCTCTAGGGGACCTTTGTGAATCTACAACCTGCCTTTGATCTTCTTCATTCTTCTTGGTAGATTCCTCATTTCTTTCTTCTTCCTCTACTCTTGCTTCTTCCCATACTTTTTCTTTTTCCTCTACTTTCAGTTCTTCTTTTTCATCTTTGTTTCATTCTTCTTCATTCCCTGCACCTTCATCTTTATATTTTTCTTCTTTAACTTTATCTTTTTCACCTTCCTCTAGCTCCAGAGAGACAACATCATGCTTCTCTGGTTCAGCTTCTTCATTATGTTTCTCTATCTCTAGAGGATCATTTGTAACACTTGTTTCTAGAAAGATATCTACGTCATTTGTTTCTAGAATGATATTTGTTTCACCTATATCTAGAGGGATGTCTTCCTTTCCCTCTATAGAGACTTCTTCTCCTAATTTAGGTGCAAAAATGAATGGGAGTGCACAAAACATGCCATACCTCTGATGGCTTCTGTAGTTTCTTTCCTTATTTTCTTTATCTACTTCTTATCCTTTGTCATCAAAATATTTACTCTTTTCTTGATCTAGAACATCTTTGAACATACCTTCTTCAAGGTTTCCAAATCATTTGGTGTCAAGGAGAACCTAATTTTCTCAAATGCTTCATTTCTTATCTTCTCTACCAATTCAATAGCCTCTGATCTCCTTTTCATTAGAGCCTACAATAATTTTTCAAGCACATTGTTCTTGACATAATCCCAAATGACTTCCAAAGTGATAACATACCGAATAATAGCCAAAATTAATGTTTTCTTGTCTTCTCTACCCACTTGATCATAAATTTCTATTGTAGGCTGCAACATATCTTCAAAATGCATCAAGATATTAACCAAACCCTCTAATTGAACCATCAATTTTTGTGGTGCTATGAACTTCTCTTGCACTCTTAGGATTTTTCACCTAAAAGGAGAGAGAGATAGACCCAAAAAACTATGGTGGTTCACTCAAACTAAGGTATGTAAGATGTTATTATGACTAAATGAAATGATCTAAATGTAGCTAATTGATAAAATTAAATGATTATGAATGCAAAACTAATGAAATATGCAATGTTTGAAAACATAGTGTGATATATAGAAATGAAATAAAAACATAAACAAATGCAAACATAATTGAATGAGATTGAATAGATTGCACCTAGAAGTTGAATGGTGATGTTGGAAGGTTCTAGAATTCTAAAAAAATCTCTATTTATGACTAGTGGGACTCATTCGTCATTGATGGTGAATCAATAATGCTACTAGTAAACTATCGAGAAACTAGTTTTCGACTGTTGGGAACTAAATTATGAGAAAATATAAAAAAAATAGCCTAAAAGTGGGACTCATTCACCAATGATGGTGAATAAGTCCTCCTCCAAAAATTTTCAAATTCAGGGGTCAAGTTTGTGGGTCCAGATCTGCACTTGTCTTCTTGTCGGGTTAACAGAATCAAATCTACAGAAAATGGGTTGAATATTGTCTCCAAGCTTGAATTAGGGTTTAGTTGACTTGAATCACTTTGATGACTTTCTAACCACTTTTCAACACCTATTTCTTTGAAAAATATTCTACAAGACCTACAAACAAACATGCAAAGAGGGGAATAATGGTTAAGGGTTAGACTATAGGGATTTTCCTTGGTCAAATCCCACTTTGGTAATCAAAACTCTGGTAAACAAATGAAAACAAGAAAGGAATGATGAATAAACAACATGCAAATGTCATAAACTCACCAAATCCATGTTGTTGAAGTCTGAAGATATGTCAATGGCTACTCCAAGATGTTTGATGATTGCTTGATTGAATGATGCTTTGATGGTTAAGTGGATGAATGAGATTGAATGCAAGGATGAATACTTGAATGAATATGGGTTAAAATGGATAGAAAAACACTTATTTATACACACTTATTTCCTAATTACCAAAAAATACATCACAGGACAACATAAGGTCTTAATGAATAAAAACCCTAAAGAAATTTTGATTTATTTTTAATTTTGAGCCAAGAGGGACTCATTTGCCACCCATGGTGAATGGGTCCCACTCTAGGCTTGCAAGTGGCTGTTAGGAATTAAGTTGCTTTTAATGTTGTTGTTTTGGGTTTGAATTCAAAAACAAACTTAAATAGGGGCTATAAGTGTATAAAGGGGCCATATAAAGCAGAAGAAAGGTGTAATTAGTGATAACAAGCCTAGAAAAGTGTAGAAATGTGTTATAATGAGAAGAGTCTAGAAAAGTGTAGAAATGTGTTACAACACTTCACAACACCTTCACAAGACATCATAATTTGGATATTAGGGACCTAATGTGAATGCATATTGCAACTTTAAATAAAAAAAATAGGTCAAGCATCATAAGAGAAAGACCTAAATGACCATGAAAATGTCTAAGATCCATTTTTCTATGGTACACTAATATAAGAGGAGAACCAGGTCTTACTAGTGAGGCTTTTTGTTCTTCTTGATCTAGAGATACCTCTTCTGACACCTTTGCTTTCTTTGATTCTAGTTTGGTGTGCACATGAACACCAGAAACCTATTCTTCATCTTCTTCGAAGAATGACACATAATGAAATATTTTGGAACCGACACTTGCTTCCTGTGAAGCACCTTCACTAGAGGACATGGTCCCTCTCTTCTTTCTTAAAATTTTTGTTGTAGGGTCTTCCTCCTCTTCCTCTTGCTCTTCAGTGATACTTAGTTTCTTTTCCCTTGTAGCCTTTTCTTTCTTTCCTCTCTTGACTAGTGCCACCAAAGGAGTCTCTTTCCTTTTACAAGATCTTGTATTGGGTTCAGAGGGAGTTGGTCCTTTACCTTTACCAGGTGCACTGGGCTCTACTTTCACTGCAGGGTCTATGGTAGGTTTTGAAGTAGTCCTTACGAATCTCCTTGGTCCTAATGATTCTATAGCCATCTCCTCTCCCCTAGCTCTACCTTGTGCAATTTGTTCATCATTGAAGCCAGCCTTCTTAAGTATTTGATCCTCAATCATTCTTATCATAGGCTTCCTATGCTCTATGCACACTTCCATAGATTTCTCTTCATAAGTGCCAACTCTAGGTTCACTGGTATCTTTTGGACTTTTCAATAATACTTGCACATAGCCTTTTGCTAAATCCTCTGTAATTTCATAACCCAATGGTCGAATCTAGATAGTTTAGGTTTCAATAGTTTCAATCATGCACTCATAAGTGGAGACATGAAATATGATATCATTTTTATATTTCTCAACAACTTTCCTTGGAATCCTTTCTCTCTAAATCATGTTGCTCTTGAACACAACAAAGAATTTTTTTAGAACATTATCTCGACTCTTTAAATCACCCAAACTATACATATAGTCAAAATTTTGGTGTGCAACTAGTCTGGATGTATCCCAAATCACCACATCATCTCTTCCAGGAAGCCTTCTAAGAAAGTACAACAATAAACAAACAATCAAGGAGGAAAATTTGAATGCATATTTCTTCTCCCTAGTCATCTTTAGATTTTCAAATAATTGCTACTGGAGAAGTTCACACAAATCATAACTTGCACCATTTTCCACCATGTCATATCTAGTGTAAATAGTTGTAGTAGGCACAAAATTTTCTCTATTAGTGAAGTAGATCTTGTGACCGATCATTATAGTTGCATACTTCACAGTAGGATTAGTAATAGGCTTTGTAGCAAGATCCCTTCTATCAAATGTAGCACTGGTGAGTTCCATCACCATTTCATTCTTCACAAACTTCAACATTGGTATTGGTCCAATATCATAGAGTTGGGTAACTGTTTTAATCACTTCCTTCGTTATAAGGTGAGGTTTGCCTGTCTGTCCATGAAATCTTTTCATGCATTTCATTGCTAAGAGTTGGTTTAACATATTTATCATCAATAGTGGAGATAAAGTTAGGAAAGTAATTCCATTGATCTAACTTCTTCACAACAACATTTACATACTCAAATTTTATCAAGAAATCATCCCCAACAAGCTCATTCTTCAATATATCTATCAGTTTTCCATGATTATACTCCCCAGTCTTAACTCAAATGTACATCCTAGTGTCTTTAGTGGGCATGACACCATGAGGAATTGATGAGAAGGTGCCTAGAGGGTCATCTTTGAAAACCTTCATTGAATACTTCTTAGAGGAAGGTATAGATCTTTCCAACACATTAACGACTATAGGAATTTCCATTTTTCATAAATCAAGCTCAAAAATATTTTAGAAAGACAATTCACACAAACCCACTATGGCTGAGAAGAGTAAAATACATTTTTCCTTCACAAAAATGAGAACTAGGGTTTACCTAGCCCACTCTCCAAAATACCTCAAGAATGCTCCAAATCGCTCTCCACTTTCTTCAAATGTACAAGTGATCAAAATTACTTACACATTCACTTTATGAATCAATGATTTTCCGTAATTTGTATTAAATGCAATAGAATTCAAAAAGCTGATAAAAATCTTTCTTCATTGCACTGAAAAACCCTAATTTACTCCACAAATTATCATGCCTACAACTTTTCTTCCGATTCCTTTTTCATAAGCTATGTTTATCTATTCCTTACATTATATATCCATGTTAATAACTGACACACTAGATATCCAAGGGGTTCAAACAATTTTATGTTAATGCTCCCCCTAAGACCATGCTAGGTCTAGTTGTCGGAGGAATTTTTTGCACTTAATTGGGGCACCAACACATCCAATGATTTTGGTTCTTTTTTCTTCCAAATTTTGTTCATTTCTTACTTAACCTCATTCTTGTCAATTGTCTTCACTGGTTCATTCTTCTTTAACAGATCAGATTGTTTTCCCTTTTTACTTCTACATACTTTTGAAATGTGTCAGGGTTTGTTGCAGTTGTAGCAAACAACATTTTTTTGATTTCTTTGACCTCCATTAACCCTTGATTTGCATTGATTTTATTTGTGTCTAAAATTATTACATGTATAATAGTAGCCAAAAAAATATTTATTCATTCTTCTTCCATTAAACCAATTCATCATTCAATTTCTACATTCACTAGCTCTATGTCCAACTTTATTGCATGTAAAACATTTTCTGGAGAAGGATCCAACAAACTGGTTCATTCTACTTCTACACTTTTTTTCCCTATGAAAAGAAAAAATTGCATGAACAGAAAACACTGTTGAAAGATGGGTACCTTTGAGCATTTGGTTGTTTGATAGGAAGTCTTCTAGCAAAGTTTCTTGGATTTCTTGTATGTTTTCCTTTATCTTGAGTCTTTTGGTTATCCACTGTGTTTGGGGTCTACATAGCCTTAGAGCTTTCACTTGCTTCCATTCCCAAACCACCTTTGTCTTTAGTTGGTTTTTGTCCTACAATCAACTCATCAAGTTTGGTGGAGCTTGTTTTGAACTTATCTTCATAGAGTTTTGATTTCTCCATATTTTCGTTCAGGTTCACCACCTCTTGTTCAAGCCTTGGACAATCATAAATTTTTCTCTGCACCACTATATTCAAACAATATTCAATTCTCTTCTTTTCCTCCACTTGCACCTTCAAGTTGATGATCTCTAACTTATTAGCTTGTTTTAATTTCCCACTTACTTCTCTATGTATTTCTTTGAATTTATTTAATTTCTATTTCAACTTTTAGATGCATTCATTTGCCTCATCAATATTTTCTTTCAAATTTTTGTTTTCATTTTCAGCCTTGTCAAGATCTTCAAGAGCAGACCAAAGTTCTTCTTTATCATCCATTTGTTCAATCTTCAAGATCTTCCCCAAGATGTTAGGCTTCTTCGGAGGAAACAAGATTTGATACCAATTGTTGAATACCCAAGATACTAAGAGGGGGGTGAATCAATATCTTCTTAAAATTGTTGAACAAACACCATCTAATTACTCCAATGCATATAACAACAAAAATGAGCAAGATCATTAATAGAACATAAAAGCACACAACACATGAACAATGAGATTTTTACATGGAAAACCCAAAATGGGAAAAATCATGATGAGGATTAGCTCACATTATAGTATAACTAGTTATAAGATATTACAAAGGGTGAGTCACTGCTAGGACTCACTATCCAAATGGGAGGCTCACTACCTACAAAGATACAATAACAAAATGGCTTACAACTAGAGAATAAACCAATAAAGTTACACCTAACAAGTGTTGATTCGGTTTCTTTGATGCTTAGTAGACTGACTTTACACACTTCAACATGTTCACATACTTGTCTTCTTTTCTTCCACACTTTGCATTCACACCATCAATCTCAAAACTATCCAATATATATAGTTGATTCATCTACAAGCATCAATTAGGTCGGCCTAATTAGATGCAACCCTTATTCACCAAAAAGATCAACTATCAGCTTAAAACTTGTACAAAACCTTTCCAAAAATAATTCAAGCATGTAGTATGCTAAAACATGTTGGCATGGACCTAAGATAGGTCACAAATACATCCACAACATAAAATTTATCCATTACAACATCAACTATTCATTAGGTTGGCTAGACATAGACCTAATAACAAAATGCAATCAACAAAATAATCCCAAATCACCATATGAGAACCTGTGCACATGAGATTCTAAACATACAAGATTTCAACAT
Organism: Sequoia sempervirens; assembly: GCA_007258455.2. NCBI lineage: Eukaryota > Viridiplantae > Streptophyta > Pinopsida > Cupressales > Cupressaceae > Sequoia > Sequoia sempervirens. Next base: position 34,889,589 of record VDFB02086081.1, on the reverse strand, counting down.
TGAAAAACCATTTCCCAAAACTGAAAGCAATGATAATCATTAGCAAAGGATTATGGACCAAAATACTAGAGGATAGTAACTACATACCAGTTCAGATACCGGTATAGAATACCAGATCAAGCTTGAACTTAAACTTGTAGTTGCAACTCATATAACATGGTGACATCAATGACAATATAAAGTTGTATAATAAGATGTTCTTCTTCATTCTTCCAACAGTATGAAATTGTTGAAAATTTTGAAAATACTTCTGCTAAGATATCCTTGTGGGACCTTATTGAAGCCTCGCCTATTTATCATAATATGCTTCAAAGTTCTTTACAACAAGTTTTGATGCCCCCTAATGTTCAATCAAATGATGTGGCTTCCCAAATTCAAGTTGTAACTCCAATAAACTTAAACATTACTTTATATTAAGATGAGTTACCGTCATTAGAATAGTAAAAGAAAAATGAAGCTTTCATTATAATAGCTTATGTTAATCAAATCGGGATAAAGAGAACTCTTGTTGACAATGGCTCAACCCTTGATGTTTTTAGTGTGAACCTTGTAGAGAAGCTTCATATGAATAGGAGTGATGTGGTAGTTGATTATTTTACTATTCATGGGTTTGATATTGTAGGAAAACAACCGCTTGGAGTCATCACATTAACTATTAGAGTTAGAAAGGCTACGTTCCAAACTTTGGTCCATGTTATTGTTGCAAGTATGAGCAAGTTTGGTGGTTTTGTCATTAATGTTGTCATTGATGTCAACATAGTTTAGAATATTGTAAATTGTGCATGTATAGTTGAGATGTTGTGAGTAGATGGAGCTATCCTTATGATGTTGTAGATGTGTTGAAATGATGAGTTACCAAGTGCTTTTGAGAAAATTAATAAAGAGCGAAGTCAGAGTTATATATGTGTTCAGAATGTGCTTTGTGTTTCTTCTATGTTTATCCTATGCTTCTATGGATATAAAGGGTTGTTTTTGGAGATATGTTGGTGTCATCTCCTGATTTTTAGCTTCTGGTTTGATGGTGTGTGAAAGTAGTGTTCATCGGTGTGTGAACTAGTTTGACAAAGATGCTTGTCTATGGACTAAGAGAAATGTTTCTACTAAGAAATCCTCCGCTATTTTGTTTCAGGTCTTGTGGATCTAGAATATGTCTTGTAATAATGTTGGGTTTTGGCAGAGATGTTAGTGGTTTGGTGCTTTGGAAGTTAAGTTTCAAAGTTTTTGTATGTGTTTGCATAGTTCAGATGGACTGATGGAAGGTGTTTTGTGTTTGAAGGTTGTTGCACTTGCTGCGGATGTATCTAAAGGTATATGAGATGTTTTCTCATGCATGATGAATTATGTTACATCATTTTTGTATTATATTCTTGCTGAAAAGTGAGTACTTCAATGTTCATTTGTGTTTTCATTAGGTTTGGCCAACTTGATGTTAACACTTCATATGAAGAATTAAAATTTAATTAAGGAAGCATGTGGTTGATTTAAGATGTTGCTTTTGGTATTGGTTAAGTGGTTAATTATTCCATTCCCATTCCTTTGCATTGTGGGAATGTTGAGTCACCGACCTAATTTGAATTTATGAAATGAAGTGTATGTGGCCGACCTTCGAGAAAATTTCTAAGGTTGAAGATGGTATAAATGCAAGTCAAACTGTGAAGGATTAAGATATACAAAATAATGAAGTAAGCCACAAATGAAGAGCATAGTTGTGCAAAAGTGAGTTGAGTAAGTAGTACTTTATTGTGTTAAATTATTCAAAGCAAAGAGTTGAAGGTTCTCTAAAATCTTCTAATCAAAGCTAAAAATGTTTATAAATTGTTGTTGTGGATCTTTCTATTATCTTTTGTATCCATAGGTAGTTAGCCTCCTTGTTGGATAGTGAGTCCTTTATGTAGGTAGTGAGCCTTTTATTTGGGCAGTGATCCCTTGGAAGTGAGCCTCTTGTATTGGATTCCTTGTGCCTTTTTAACAATTGGTATCCGAGCTTTGGTGAAGAGCTTAACCACTTAAGGAAGTGTTGATGGCGCATAAGTTGGTGATCCCTATGATCCATGGATCTGATTACAGTGACTGGAAAGTTTAAATGAGAGGATATATTATCTCTCTTGGTTACAAAACCTAGAAGGCTATTGAGACAAAGTATGTTACACTGGTGAGTGGTCCTACTATAGTAGATGAGGTTTCTACTTATGAGGAGAATGAAAAAGTGAGGTATGCTATTTAGAGTGCTTTATCCAAGACTGGGTGAAAAAAAGTTATTTCTTTGGGCACTGCTTATTAAGTTTGGAAGAAGTTGGAAGATCTTTATGAAGGAAATGATAAATTGAAATTGACAAAGAAGCTGATGAAAAAAAATAGATATGAGAATATGAAAATGGAAGAATGAGAAGATATTGCAAGCTATTTTTTAGAGGATTGATCTGGCAACAAATGAAGTTAGAAATCAAATGGGTACTCTAATTGATGAAGATATAATTGAGAAGATTCTAATGATCGTACAAGAGTGTTATAGTGACAAGGTTTTAGTTATTGAGGAGACATGATTCTAAGAAATATACTAAAGAAGAGCTATTTGGCACCTTTACTGCATTTGAGATGAGAAAGTTTTGAAAGCAAGAGGAAAATATAGAAATGACATTTAAAGCAATAAAGATTGAAGATGATCCAGATAGTGATGGTTCAGATGAGTTGGAAGTGAACTTTACAAGGAAGTTGAAGAAAGGTACCAGTAAGTATAAAGGTATGTTTCCCTTTAAATGTTTCAATTGTGGTAATATTAGTCATTATGTTTCAAGATGTCTGAATAGAGTTATACATAAGGAGAACAAAGATCATAAAGATAGAAAGGATAAGAAATACAAAAATTTGTACTATGTTAGACAAGAAGTTGGAATCTTTGATGATGAATCTAATTATGAGGGTGATGATAGTGAATGCTTGTTCTTGGCTGTGGAGAGTAAATATGTGTCTAATACCTCTAGAAAATGTGCAAGAAATAGTGATTTGGAGAACAAGAAGGATGAGATGGAAGGTACTTTGGTCACCAAATTTCATGCTAGAGATGAATATTATTTGGTGCTTGATGTTGGATGGTCTAATCACATGACTAAAGATAAAATTAAGTTCACTAAACTTGAAAAGTATGATGGTGGTTTGGTCATGTTTGGTGATGATTTTGGAGCAAAAATTGTTGGGAAAGATTCAATTAGTTTTGATGGAATACACAACACTGATGATGTATATTATGTAAAGGGCCTAAGGAATAACCTATTAAATGTTGGATAAATGTATAGAAAAGGTTTTAAACTTGTGTTTCAGGATAATTCTTATGAGATCAGAAAAGGATCTGGAGCTATGGTTTCTATAAGAAGGATAACACATGGAAATACCTATCAACTTAAGGGTGTTGATGGTTAGTGTCTTGTATCTCAAGTTAATGAATGTTGGCTATGGAACTAGAGAATGGGACATGTAAAATTTGATAATCTAGCAGGATCAGTTTAAGAAATGTTGTCCGAGGTTTTTCTAAAATCATAAAGCCTTCTAACATTGTTTGCAGAAGTCGGTTAGGGAAACACACAGGATGCAGTTTTAGAGGAAAATAGAAAACTAATATTTGAATGCTGGAATTAATTCATATTGACCTATGTGGTCCTACTAGAACAAGAAGCCTAAATGGTGATAGGTATTTCATGCTCCTTATTGATGATTATTATTGAATGACATGGGTTGCTTTTCTTAGAGAAAAGACTCAGGCTCTAGATAGGTTTAAGCTGTTCAAAGCAAGAGTAGAAAATGAGGTGAACCTAAGAATCAAATTTTGAGATTTGATAGAGGTGGAGAATTCACTTCTAGTGAGTTTAATGAATTTTGTGAAGAGCATGGCATAAAGAGACACTTTTCTACTCTAAGAACCCTCAACAAAATGGAGTGGTTGAGAGAAAGAACTAGACTATACAGAAGCTACAAGAACCATGATGAAAGAAAAAATGTACTTATGTTACTAGAGAGAGGCAATACACATTGTTGTTTATGTTCTTAATAGAGTTGAGGCAACAACACAAAGACTATGAGTTATGGATTAAGGCTCATCTTGTGAAATACTTTAAGGTGTTTTGGAAGTAGAAGTTACATTAAAAGAGATGATGAGAATCTTGGGAAGTTTGATGCTAGATGTGATGAAGGGATTCTCCTTGGATATTCAACTACTAGAAAAGGATATAGATGCTTCAATAAAATATTGAGGAATATTGTTAAGAGTGATAATGTGAAATTTAATGAGAATATGCATAGACCTACTAAGATAAGTGAAGTTGAACTTGATGATCCTATTGATGCACCAGTACTTGAAGAAAATAAGGAAGAGGAAGAAGAAAAAACTGAAGAAGAAGAAAATGAACCAAAAATTGTTTCTAATACTCCTAAGTATGTCTAGAAGAATCATCCAAAGGAACAGATAATTGGAGATAAGAGTGAATGTGTGAAGAAAAGAAGAAAAATTGCAGCTGAGGTAAATCTGTGTTCACTTTCTAAAATAGAACCTAAGTATGTGTGTGAAGCATGTGAAGATGAGATTTGGGTTAGAGCTATGAAAGAAGAGTTGTAGCAAATAGAGAAGAATCAGACATGGGAACTGGTTCCTAGACCTATGAATAAGAATGTAATTGGTTCAAAGTGGGTGTTCAAGAATAAGTTGAATGAAAATGGTGAAGTTATAAGAAAAAAATAAAGAATTGTATTCAAGGGATACTTACAAGTTGAAGGCATAGAATTTGAAGAGACATTTGCCTCGATGGAAAGAATGGAAGCTATTAGGATGTTTTTGGAAAAAAATTTCCCACAAGGAATTCAAGGTATATCAGATGGATGCCAAGTCTACATTTCTGAATGGTGAATTGGAAGAAGTAAGAAGTATACATGGAGCAACCTAAAGGATTTTAGTTATCAAACAAACCATATATGGTTTGTAAATTGAAGAAGACATTGTATGGATTGAAACAAGCTCCTAGAGCATGGTATGCAAGATTGGATAGATACCTGACACAACAAGGATTCATCAAAGGATTTGCTAACAACAATCTTTACTTCAAAGTGAAAGGTAACAAAATGTTGATAGTAGTAGTATATGTTGATGATATTATCTTTGGAGGAAATGAAGGTATGTGTAAGAGATTTTCAAAAGAAATACAAAAAGAATTTGAAATGTCCATGATTGGTGAGTTGAATTTATTTCTTGGTCTTCAAGTAAATCAACCTAATAAGGGACTATTCATTTCAAAATCAAAATATGTGAGAGTTGTTAAAGAATTTTGGAATGGATGACTCCAAACTCGTTAGTACCCCTATGGTGACCAGATGTACAAGCTGAGTAAAGATGATGAATTTGCTAAAGATGATAAGAGAAAATATAGATCTATGATTGGTGGATTGTTGTATCTTACTGCTACCAGACCTGATATCATGCATGTAGTATGTTTAGTTTCTAGATTTTAGAAAGATCCTAAAGAAGTACATATTACAATTGTAAAGATGATATTTAGATATCTTAAAGGCACACCGGATTATGGCGTATGGTATCCTAAGGATATTGATTTCACTTTAAGTGCTTACACTGATGCAGATTGGGTTGCTTGTGTGGATGACCAGAAGAGTACCAATGGAGGAACTTTCTTTCTTGGTGGAAGATTGCTTGCATGGTTAAGTAAGAAACAAGACTCAATTTCTTTATCCAATGTAGAAAAAAAATATATTGATATAGCATCATGCTGCACATAGGTTTTGGGGATGAAGTAAACACTGAAGGATATTGGAGTGACATGTGATGATCCTATTCCTATCTTCTATGACAATACAAGTGTTATAAACATTTTAAAGAATCTAGTAATGCATTCAAGTAAAAAAATATATCTATCAGATATCATTTCCTGAGAGAGAAAGTGTTGGAGAATAAAGTCAGGCTGAACTATGTGTCTACAAAGGAACAAATTGTAGATATATTTACTACTTAGGCTCTTCTGAAGGATACTTTTAAGTATCTCAGGGAGAAGTTGGGGGTCATTGGCCCTTCGAACTAGGTGCACATGGAGGTGCATCAGTCCAATGGATCCATATATTCTTCATTTATTTGGATTGATGAATGGGTCTACTCCACAAGAGGAGTAGAAATTTTTCATTATTGCACTATGAGTTACATGGGTGCACTCCTAAGGGGGATTCATCAGAGCTTTTGATATTTTCCATTGATGTCAAGGGGGGAGAGAGAGTCGTGTGAAAAAAATTAGAAGAGGAAGATAAGTTCCTCTTCCGGAATGTCGAGAATGCAAGAATGTAAAGGAGAGTGTTGTGTTTGATGGTTTTTCACATAATGTGTTGTGATCAATGACAAAGGGGGGGATTGTTGCAAGTATGAGAAAGTTTGGTGGTGTTATTAATGTTGTCATTGATGTCAACATAGTCCAAAATGTTGTAGATTGTACATGTATAGATGAGATGTTGTGAGTACATGGAGCTATCCTTGTGATGTTGCATATGTGCTAAAATGATGAGTTACCAAGTGCTTTTGAGAAAATTAATAAAGAGTGAAGTTAGAGTTATGTATGTGTTTAGAATGTGCTCTAATATGTGCTCCTTGTTTCTTCTGTGTTGATACTATGCTTGTGTAGATCTAAAGCATTGTTGTTGGAGATTTGTTTGTGTCATCTCATGATTTATTGCTTCTAGTTTGTTGGAGTGTGAAAGTTGTGGTCACCAGTGTGTGAACTAGTTTGACTAAGATGCTTGTCTATGGAATGGAAGAAATGTTTCATCTCTCCATTCCTCCGCTATTTTTTTTTCAGGTATTTATAATTTGGAATATGTCTTGTAATAATTTTCTCTGGGTTCTGGCAAATATGTTCATGGTTTGGTGCTCTGAAAGTTAAGTTTTAGAGTTGTTGTATGTGTTTGCATAGTTCAGATGGACTGATGGAAAGTGTTCTATATTTTAAGGTTGTTTCACTTGTTATGGATGTATTTGAAGGTATCTGAGATGTGTTCTTATGCATGATGAAGCATGTTGCATTGTGCATGTATTATCTTCTTGTTGGAAAGTGTGCTTCAATGTTCATTTGTGTTTTCATTAGGTTTGGCCAACCTCGTGTTTACACTTCATATGAAGAATTAAAATTTAATTAAGGAAGCATGTGGTTGATCCAAGATGTTTCTTTTTGTCTTGGTTAAGTGGTTAATTGGTCGGACACTCTCATTCCTTTCCACCGTGGGAATGTTGAGTTGCCAACCTAATTTGAATTTATGAAATGAAGCGTATGTGGCCGACCTTGGAAAAAGTTTCTAAGGTTGAAGACGGTATAAATAAGAGTTGAGTTGTGAAGGATTTATAGATACAAAAATAACAAAGTAAGCCACAAATGAAGAGTAGAGTTGTGTGAAAGTTAGTTGAGGTAGTAATACTTCCTAAAAGTAGTGAGCTGAAGGTTTCTACAATCTTATAATCAAAGTTGTAGATGTGTGTGAATTGTTGTGGTGGATCTTTCTATTATCTTTTGTATTTGTAGGTAGTGAGCCTTTGTATTCAGGCAGTGAGGGCTTGGAAGTGAGCCTCTTGTATTTAGTTTTTCTATTACTTTATATTGTGAGTTAATCCTCACCGTTGTTTTTAACTTATTGGGTTTTCCATGTGAAATGTAGTGTTTATTGTGTTGATTTTTCTTTGTGTTATCTACATTTCATGTTCATACTTAATAACAGATGTGTATGGTTGTGAAGTTGATAAGTGTTTGAAGTTTTGTAATTGAATTTGGTGACAACTGATTCACCCCCCACTTAGTTGTCCTATGCCTTTTTAACAGTTACGCCTCATGATATTTCATATAATATTCTTTTAGGTAGACCATGGATTCACAAGAAGAATGGGGTGCCTTCTACCCTTCATCATAAAATGAAGTATTTCTACAATGTAACAAAGTGTATATAATCAAGGCTAACACTGAACCAGATAGTTTAATCATTGAAAAAATAAGGAAAATCCTTTGAAAACATTGACACCAACTATACAAGTGGAACCTGTGCAAGAGAAAAAAAAAAGAAGCATATTGAAGAAGTCATGAATTTATTTGAAGATGATTGGAGTTCTTTAAATTTTACACCTACATTGTTGGGTGAATAAAAGATCACAACAAAGGAGTTTTTAAAGGAAAATTAAAAAAGTAGTATTGTTGACAATTTTTTTTAAAGCATCCACCTCAACCACTTTAGAAGAAGCAACAAATTACATAATAAACTTTGATGAAGTTGATCATGAGCAACCACCAAATTTGAAAGAAATGAAAAAGCTTTATGGAAGATGTTATGAACATATGAAACACTTGGGTATAGTGGAAAAGGATGAGGTGCTAAAGAAAAAGGTATTTTTGTCCCTATAGAGCCTAATACGTAAGGAACAAATAGTGTTGTTGGTTATTTTCCTTTGAAAGAAAAAAAAGCATCAAAAAATCCTTCACTTAACACCAACACCCTTACAAAAATATTTTTCCAAGACAACTTTAACTTTGGTGCATCTTGAACTAATAGATACTAAATGTGGGAATATTTCATTAGATATGCATCAATTTTATACTTTGTCTACTCATTATAGTTAACAACATTAGTTGTTTCTCCTTTCCATGTAATAGTGTTAGGATCATAGCATACATACTATTACATGTTTTACATTCATTGCAAATCATTCCATTTTTTGGAAATGAGCAACATATTGCCATCCATTCTCAGCTCATCCTTGTCTTGTACTAAGTGGCGACAAGGGGTTAGGTATCCATTCCCTAATATGACACTTGTTGATTGTCTCATTTGGCTAGTTGACCACCTTCCATGTATATATAAGAGCAAGCTTGCGATGTGGATGACATGCCTTAAGTTGGCTCACATGTGACACATTGAGTTATCCTTAGTATTGCATTTTGGGGCCAACCCCTTATTCATGATGTAGTTTCATTCAGGGACATATGAATTGGCATAGGGTTTTTGAATAAAAGCTCTCATTTCTTAGGAGTAAACATTGGATACTTTAAAGTAGTTTCTCATAGCCATGGTGTTAGCAACCACTTTAAAATGGGGGCATACATTGATGACATCTTTCAACATTTTGCATATTTCATGGTGTGATTTTATTTTTCTTGTGATGAATCCTTTTATTGGTGGTGTCATTGGGTTTGATTTCCTCCAATAGTGTGATATTTCTAAGCATACGAATTTCCCTTAGTGGAATGATGTAGAGATAGGCATCCCATAAGTGACAATATGATATTCTTAAATTGTCCTCTCTTGGAGCACAATGTTCCTTAAGAAGAAGACCTTACACAAATGAAGTAGGATCCCCTTGAAAGAAAACCTACAAAAATAATATTCATAAGCATTTAGCATTGTGGTGCATAATCAAATTTTTCAGGACTATAACTTTGATATGGTATGGGATCCTAATACAATTCTCTCATTTTCCACCTTTTTGGGATACTCACCTAGTGGACGACATGAGGTTCTACTACCCCGGATTGAGCGTGCATGTGTTTTTTGCATAGTGGACATCAAGTTCTACTTGTGAACACTTTCGAACAAACAATAGAGACATGTTCCACATCATGTTGGACAGTTGAGGCTTGAACTTTCCCTTTTTTCTTAGACAAATAGTTGTATTCCACATCATGTTGGGATGGTCGAAGCTTGATCCTTTATTTTCATAGTCTTTGATAGTGTATGATTGTGTATCTTTATCATTGTTGCATACATAAGTGTTTTGAATGTCTCTTTTAGTGTGAGTTTGACATTAGGGAAAACTCACTAAAGCAGGGGAAAAATGTAGCATCGAAAAAACTAACCCTTTTTAACACTTAATTTGGGAATAAATAATTAATGATAAAATGGAGATAATTGTGCCTTATTTATGGTGTTGTAAAGTGTATATTTACACTTTCACACTAATATAGGGATTTATTAATTAATTGAGGTTAATTTGAGGTTAATTGGCCCCTTCAATTCAAATCCAAGCCTAATTTATTACATTTTCTGAGGGATAAAGCTTGACACTCAAATTAGTAATATTTGACAGCAATTAATTTTGCAAGGAATGTGTCCTAGGTTATTGACCTAGGACCCATTTTCCACCTAGAAAATGGGTCCCCACTAGGTCCTAGGACCCCTTTTGGCATGAAATTTCACAATCCCCAAAATATGACCTAGTTAAGTATGCTAGGACTCATTTTCCCTTTGGCGAATGGGTCCTCACTTAACTTAGGACAACCCCTTGGGATATGTTTTTGGTCGTATTTTAATGATTTCAAATCCTAGGTTTGATGTCAGCTTGTGTTATTTAAAATTTTTTCAGGATTTAATCTTAAGATAAGTATAAATATAAGGTTATTTCACATAGTTTTATCTAAGAAACTTGAAGTATTCAAGCATTATAGAAAATTTATGATCAAGAGAGCACTCAAGATCATTCAAGAAGGAATTCAATGGAATATTATTAGATTTTATTTTAGAAATCAAAGGTTATTCCATCATGTCAAAGGAATAGTGCATCACGCATGTTCTTGAGCTAATATGTTGATTTAGCATTGAAGATCCTATTCAAGAATTATTTCATATCAAAGTTCATGATCAATATCTAATCTCATTGAGTCTGCTTCATGCAATATTGCATATTTTTCATCCAAGATTTCATCCAAGGTATCATTGTTTCATGTTTCATGCTTCATCCTTCATGTTTCATTATTTCATCATAAGGTTTAACAACCAAGATGAGGTTTTACCAAGGAAAAACCCTATTACCTAATAGATCCACTTTTTTCTCCTCTTTTTATGTATGATTGTATGTTTTAGATTGAAGATCAAGTGGAGAAGAAAAGTTGCAAAAGTTGTAAATGTTTTCATCTTTCCTACAAGATCATGGAAATTATTCTACATAATTTATTTCCAACTTTTGGGAGTTGAACAGCTAGGATATAGGAGTAAAGACATTGTAGAATAGAACCTAGAAATCAATTTTCCAAAACCCTAGTAGGGACCCTTTCTCCATTGGGCGAATGAGTCCTTAGTGAGGCTTGAAACAACACTTTTTGAAATAAGTACAAATCATTTTAGCATCTTAAAACCTACCTTTTATTGTTATATAAGTTAGGTTTTATTTCTAATTGTTAAATGCGCATTAAATAGCCCTCATAATTTAGTGAAACACTAAGAAAAATTTGTTGTACCCATTTGCTTCATCCCATTTTTGGTGCACCTCTTTTTATTTGTTTCAAAAATGTAGATAACAATAACTGAAATAGCAACACCATAAATAAGAGAACACCAAATTTACATGGAAAACCCAATGATGGAAAAAACATGGTGATGATTAGCTCATAATATAAGTAATTGTAAAACTAGTAAAAAGGATTACTATCAAAATAGGGCACACTATCCAAAAAGACTCATAACCAATGCTCACTACCACAAGAAGAATTACAAGAAGATAGAAAACAAATGTTACATAGAAAACAACTTCTCAATGCAACATGAAATCCACTACAAATTCTCCAACACTTTCACAACCTTGCCTGAAAGACTTCAAATGCCTTCATCTCACTACCTTCAGGAATCCGACACTTTGAATTTCACATTCCTCTACTCAAGTTCACATCACACATATCACTTGCATTGATCTTGCATCTATCTTGCTTCTGTCTTGCATCTCACAAAAGCACCACTCTTACTTCTATCAACCTCAACCTCAAAAACCTTCTCCAAGGTTAGTAACTATCTATTACATTCAAAATTTCAAATAAGGTTGGTAGCTAAACATTCCCATGGTTGATAGGAATGAAGGTGACCCATATAAACCATTAATTAGTACCCAAATTAATCCTAACACACTTCAACATGATTTCATAAGCCTCACATGTAGTTTAAACACAAGGTCAACCAATACTCGTGCTGAACACCATAAACGCTAAGTATACGGTTAATTAAATCAATTTGAAACTTTAAAACAACCAAATTCACTTGAAAATGATCTAGAATAATCCTCAAACAACTTGAGATACAACAAGGACTTCATCCAAACTCGTAACATATAAATACTTCAAACAAGAATATTCGGTAAACCTTATTCTCACACTGACACATGAAACACACATTCTACTATACCAAATCAAGTCATACCTTGAATTCTAAAAGATGTAAAAATTGTAAGAAAATTTCCAAATCTACAAATCCTAAAGCCAAACTATGGAGAAATGCAGAGCATATATATTTATCCCACCTACCACAAAACATCACTAAAAAATTGGCTCACACACTAGTTAAAATATCTCACTTTGTACAATGATCTAGAAATATAAATTTTAAATGTGGCAACTTCTAACAACCTTGAACAACATATTAGATCTGAAAAGGCATAACATTAACAAAAAAGAAATGTGGAGCACATCTCGAAGCACATTCTGAACATTTGCACAACACTATTTTTTTGTTTAAAAATCAAATTTTCTCTAAAGCACTTGGAAACCAAGTACCAAAAACATCATCTCAACTCACTACTTCATTCCAATTCATCTTCAAAAATTTCAACAAAAATATAGCTCTATGTACTCACAACACTTCCTCAATATATCTCAACTACACATGCACAACCTGCAACAACCTGTTTTCCTCCTTTTCACAATTTTCTTAATATCCTCAACATCTTTATCATGTAACAAACTTTCTTAACACATAGTTGACATCAATGACAACACTAGCCTGTAGACTTCTTGTTGAAATCAATGAAAACACCTTCATTCTTGCAACAATATCCCCCTTTCTCATTGATGGAAACACATGATGTGAAAAACCATCAAAGACAACACAAAAAATATGAACACACTTTCTTATGATATCCTTTATTTTCTCCCCCTAAATAAATAAAATTTTAACACATTACTTGATGTCCCTTATACCTTGTACTTTTTCACATGATACTCTCTCCCCCTTTGATATCAATGGAAAATGATAAAAAGTTTTAGATTGTGCTCCCCCTTTGATACTAGGAACTAAGATACTTGCTCTAAATAATCCCCCTTAAGAGTACACCCAACCAAATTAGCAACTCTACACAATTGAAACACATGACACTACCTAATCCCCTTGAGAGGTAGCCACCAAAATCAGTCTAGAAAAGAGATGATTGGATAGATCCACTAGACTGATGCATCTCCATATGCATCTAGCTCAAGGAAGGAGGGGTAATAACCCCCAAATTATCTCAAAGATACTTGAAAGTTGTTGTAAGTATAAAGGTTTTGTCATTGATGTCAACTAGTTAATTGGTGAATTGGTCGTTGATGTCATGTATGTAGGTTATTAGCTATTTATGTCGAGGATATCGAAAAAATTGTAATATAGAAAGGTTGCAAGTATTTAGTGTTTTCTTTGGGTTTCGCTCTAGGATTTTTTGTTATGCTAGTAAGGATTTGAGGTATTTTTCATGATTTTTGGAAGCTGCTATATCAATATTTTAGGTTTTTGGATCATTGTACAGTGTGAGTTATGTTCACTAGTTGTGAACAATGCTTTTCTATGTATTTGGGTGAGCTCTGGGAGAAATGTAGTTGCTCCAAATTTCTTCTTGTTTGAGTCTTATGATTTGTGGTTCTCAAAGTAAGTTGAAGAGATTGTTTTAAAATTAATTTCGTTATCCAAAAAGAGTGGACCATGTTAAGGTTGAGTGTGCTTAATTGATTTAAGTGTTTTACATTGGTTTTGTCTGACCTTGTGTTAAACACTACTTACAAAGATCATGGAAGTGTGTTGAGGCATGTTGGGACTTATTTAGGTCCCCACTTAGTATGTGTTAAGGTATCCCTCATTCTAACTCCATTGTAGAATATTTTGGCGCCAACCTAATTTGAATTTATAAATACAAATGGTATGTGGCTAACTTTGGATGAGTTTTAAGGTTGAAGATGGTATAAATATAAGTTGAGATGTTGAGAAAAATGAAATTAATGCAAGAGCAAGATAGATGCAAGATAGATGTGAAATAGTGTGTGTGTGTGTACATGTGATGCGAGTTTGGGCAGATCAATGTGAAATTCAAGTGGTGAGTTTCCAAAGGTAGTGAGTTGAAGGTGTACTCTATCATTCAAGCATGTCTGCAAGAGTGTGAGAAAATTTTGGTGGAAATATCTATTGCATTTAGATTGCTTTCTCTCTCTAACAAATCTCTTTTGTCTTCTTTTGTAATTCTAGGGTAGTGAGCCTTCTGGGTGGTTAACCCTTACTAGATAGTAAGTCCTATTCAAGATAGTGTGTCCTATTTTGGTAGTGATCCTTTCTATTTAGCTTTTATATTCTCTATATTGTGAGCTAATCCTCACTATGGTTTTCTCCTTTTTATATTTTCCATGTAAATCTGGTGTTATTTTGTGTATGGTTTTCTTTCTTTCATTTTTTTCTTTCCCACTTAATGATTAATCATATTAGTAAATGATTTATGATTAATAATAGATCTGATTTTTGGTGAAAGCTTTAAAGTTTAAGTTTTCTACAATGGATTCCCCTCTTAGTTGTCTTTTTCAACAAAAAGTATCCTTAGGAAGAGCCTTAGTAAATATGTCAGAAATTTGATCCTCTATAGTTATATACTCAAGCTTTACCTCATTCACCATAAAATTCTCTCTCAGAAAGTGATAACTAATAGATATACACTTTTCCCTTCAATGCATCACTAGATTCTTTGAAATATTAATTGTACTTGTATTATCATTGAAGATAGATTTAGGCTCATCATACACTACTTTGATATCCTTCAATGTTTGTCTCATCCATAAAACTTGTGTACAACATGATGTAATATATTTAGCCTCTATAGTGGATAAAGAAACTAAATCTTGCTTTTTACTTAACCATGACACCAATCTACATCCAACAAAGAATGCTCCACCACTTGTATTTTTCCTATCATCAACACAACCAACCCAATCTGCATCTATATAAGCAATTAATGTGAAATCAATATCCTTAGGATACCACAAGACATAATCTAGAGTGCCTCCTAAATCTCCTTTTTTATAGCCGAAACATGTGTTTCTTTAGGTTATTCTTGAAATCTAGCCACAAGAAAAACTAGATGTGTGATATTCGGTCTAGTAGCAGTTATATATAGTAGTCCACCAATCATATATCTATATTTGCTCTGATCAGCCTTAGGTGAATCGTCATCTTTGCTCAACTTTCAACCAGTCACCATAGGAGTGCATACCAGTTTTGAGTCTTCCATTCCAAACTTCTTCAACATCTCTTTGACATCTTTTTGCATATTTTCATAAAATTTCTTACACATAGCTTCATTTCCTCCAAATATAATTTAATCCACATACACAAACACTATCAATAATTTTTCTTCCTCAATTTTGAAGATTACTATTTGTGATGCCTTTATTGAATCCTTACTATATCAAATATATGTACAATCTTGCATACCAAGCTCTGGGAACTTGCTTTAATCCATACACACCCTTTTCAATATACAAACCATATCGAGTTGATTTGAAAATTGAAATCCTTCTTGTCGTTCCATGTAAACCTCTTGTTCCAATTCACCATTCAGAAAAGAAAACTTCACATCCATTTGATAAACTTTAAAGTCCTTATATGCTGAAAATGAGAAGAAAATTCTAATAGCTTCCATCCTAGCCATAGAAACAAATGTATCCTCAAAGTCTATTCCTTTCACTTGTGAGGAACCCTTACACACAAGTCTTTCCTTATTTCTTACCACTTCTCCATTCTCATTCAACTTGTTTTTGAATACCCACTTAGTTCCAATTATGTTTTTATTTTCTGGTCTAGGAACTAATTCCAAAGTATGATTTTTCTTAATTTTCATAAGTTCTTCTTCTATTTCCTTCATCTAATGTTCATCTTTGCATTCCTCACTCACTATTTAAGGTTATTCTTTAGAAAGTAAACGTAGATTTACTTTATCTTCAACAACTTTGCTTCTTGTCAATACTATTTTCCTCTTTTCTGCAATGATTTGACCTTTGGAATGATTCTTTTGCACATACTTAGGGGTCCTAGGGGTCTTCTCCATAGCTTCTTCCTCTTCAGTCTACACTTCTTTTTCTTCAACTTTTTCTTCTTCTTCTCTACAATTAGCTTCATCTGACACATAACCATTAACTAGAGTGGAATTCCACAAAGTTTCATCAATTTTAACATTTTCACTTTCAACAATCCTTCTTAGCCTTTTGTTCTAACATTTGTAAGCTTTGATTTTAGTAGAATATCCAAGGAAGATACCTTCATCAGACTTTTCTTCAAAATTTCTAAAGTTTTGTTCATCTCTCTTGATATAACATTTTCTTCCAAATACTCTAAAGTACTTCACAGTAGGAATCCTTCCATACCATAACTCATAGGGAGTCTTTGTGTTGTTAACTTTAGGTTGAACTCTATTAAGTATGCAAACAACAATATGAATTCTTTATCTCTAGTAGACTTCCAGTAGATTTTCTTGTTTCATCATAGTTCTAGTGACTTCTTCAATAGTCTAGTTTTTCATTTCAACAACTCCATTTTGCTGAGGAGTTCTAGTGGCAGACAAGTGTCTCTTTATTACATGAACTTCACAAAAAATGTTAAACTCATTAGAGGTGAATTCTTCACCTCTGTCAAAGCTCAAAATTTTTATTTTAGCATTCATTTCATTCTGAACCATAGCTTTAAATACCTTGAATTTTTCTAATGCATTAGATTTCTCTCTAAAAAAAGTAACCCATGTCATTCTAGAGTAATCATAAATAAAAAGGATAAAATACCTATCACCATGAAGACTTCTAACCCTTGTAGGACCACCAAGATATATATGTATTAATTCTAGTAGTCTAGTTGAAGATTGTTCCTTTTATTTGAAACTACTTCTTACTTTCTTTCCAAATTGAAAATTCCTGCAAACATCATTGAAAGACTTTATAATTCTTGGTAAATCTCTCACTGCATGAACTAAAATGATTCTCACCAAGTTGTCAAAATTCATGTGACACATCCTCGGGTACTATTTTCAATTACCATTATTATGAGATATAAAGTAATGACCATCAACACCCTTAAGTTGATAGTTGTTTCCATTAGTCCTCTTACCAACAAGAATCACAATTCTAGACTCTTTTTTGATCTCTCATGTTTCATCCTTAAACACAAGATTGTATTCTTTTCTACACATTTGTCCAACACTCAAAAGATTATACCTTAAACCCTTAACATAGTAAATATATTTAGTATTGTGCTTGCCATCAAAACTGATTGAACCTATTCCACAAATCTTAGTTCCTGAAGCATCTCCAAATTTAACTAATCCTCCATCATATTTTTCAAGTTTAACAAACTTTTATATCTCTGGTGATGTGCTTAGAGTATCCACTATCAACAACCCAATATTTATTATCTTATTTGACATGAAAAGTAGATACCAAAGTACCTTGAATCTTATCCTTCTTCTCCAGAATACTTTCCTTCACATAACTTTAAGAGTTAGAAAAATTGGATTCTTCTTTTATAGCGAAAAAAGGCATTTAGTATCATCAAAATCTCCATAATCAGCTTCATCATTAGAAATACCAGAACTTTCTTTGACAGAATAATCTCTTTTAATCATCTTTCCTTTATTCTCCTTATTCTTATTGTTCATAGCCCTATTTGGACATCTAAAAGCATAATGACCTACATTTCCAAAAGTAAAGAATTTGAAAGTTAGCTTACCTTTGTACTCACCATTTCCCTTTTTCATCCTTCTTACAAAGTTAGCTTCCACGTCATCAAGATTGTCTCCATCTAAATATTTGATATTTTCTAATTTTATAGCTTTAAAAATAGTCTCCACTTTTGTACCATTTTTCAAGCCAATCCTTTTCATTTCAAATAAAGTTAGTGTACTAATAAACTGATCTCTAGAATAAGTAATAAAATTTGCAACTTCCTCGATAGTGGATACCTTTTCACTGTATTAATTAGAAATAGTTCTAAGAACTTTCTTTACTACCCTAGGTTCTTTAACTTTTGCACCAAGACCTTTCATAGCACTTACCATCTCATCAACTCTCTTCATGTAGACCTTGAAATTGTTTCATCTTCAGACATTCACATTGTCTCAAATTGTGCCTTAAGATTCTACAACTTTGCTTGTTTAACCTTGTCATCTCCTTCATAAATACTTTCAAGCTTATCCCAAACATCTTTAGTAGTCTTAATGTTCATCACTTTAACCAATTTAGAATTTGAAATACTATTCATAAGAAAAAATCTCGCCTTACCATTTATTTCATGTTCCTTGATGTTATCACTTGTGCTTGGACTATTCGGAGATGCCACATGCTGATTTGTTATTTCCTTTTCAATTTCAAATCCAAGACCTGTCAAATATCCTTTCATCTTTTTCTTCTAGAATGCATAGTCTATTCCATCAAATTTAGGGAAATCGATTTACTTCACCATCCCAGATCTACCTCAAGCAGTTAAGCTCTTTTCCAAGGAACCTTGCTTTGATACCAATTGTTGAATGGACATTACAATTGAGAGGGGGGTGAATAAGTTGTAGAAAATTAAAACATCAAAACCCTCAACATTAATCAAATCCACATCCATTCATCAAACCCCTATTCTATTAAAGTGATTAAACATGAAATGTAGATAATAATAACCAAAATAACAAAACCATACATAAGAGAATTCTATACTTACATGGAAAACCCAATAAGGGAAAAACCATGGTGAGGATTAGCTCACAATATAATTAATTGCAAAATTGGTACAAAGGATCACTGCCAAAATAGGACACACCATCCAAAAAGGCTCACAGCTAGGGCTCACTACAACATAAAGAATTACAAGAATATATAAGAGAAATTTTACATAGAGATCAACTTCCTAATGTAGCAATAAATCAACCACAAATGTTTGAACACTTTTGTAGCCTTGCATGAAAGACTTCTGATACCATCAACTCACTACCTTTAAGAATCCAACACTTCTAATTTCACATTGCTTTGCTCAAGTTCACATCACACACATCACTTGCATTGATCTCACATCTATCTTGCTTCTCTGTTGTATCTCACAACAACACCAATCTTATCTATATCAACCTCAACCTCAAAAACCTTCTCCAAGGTCAACAACTATCTGTTACATTCAAAATTTCAAATAAGGTTGAAAACTAAACATTCCCACAGTGGATAGGAAGGAAACCCATATAAATCCTTAATTAGGACCAAAATTAATCCTAGAAACCTTCAACATGCTTTAATAATACTTGCATGTAGTGTTAACACAAGGTTGGCCAATACCCAAGCTAAACACCATAAACATTAAGTACACACTTCCTTAAATCAATCTGAAACTTTTGGATGATAAAATTCACTTGAACATGATCTAGAATAATCCTCAAACTACCTAAGATCCAACAAATACTTCATCCAAATTCGTAACATAGAAATACTTCAACCCAAAACATTCGGTAAATCTTATTCACACACTAAGACATGAAACACACACTGTACTGTACCAAATCAAGTGAAACCTTGAATTTGAAAAGACACAATCATTCTAAGCAACTTCCCAAGTCTACACGACCTAAATCCAAACTACAGATAAACGTAGAAAAAATCTATTGCTCACAGGCCATAGAAAACATCACTAAAAAGATGGTTCACACATTCATGAAAATATCTCTCTGTACAATGATCCAAAAACACAAATTCTAAATGTAGCAACTTCTAAAAATCTTGAACATATCATATCTGCACAAGAATAGCATCAATATAGAAGAAACACAAAGCATATCCTGGAGCACATTTTGAACACTTACACAACACTATTTTCTTTATTTATCAATTTTTCTCAAAAGCAGTTGGAAACCAAGTACCACAAACATAATCTTAGCTCATTACTTCATTCCAACTCATCTTCAAACACTACAACAAAAATATAGCTTCATGTACTCACAAAAGTTCCTCACTATCTTAACTACACATGCATACAGTGTGTGCAAGAAGTTGAGTCCACTTTTTGGCCAAAAATTGGAAGTGTTTTCCCTGATTTTCAGAATTTGACACATTTGACCTTAAAATTTGATGCATTTAGAGATGGAATTTTGGAAAAAGTCATTAATCATAAAATGTAGTACTCAGAGTCTAGTTTCCATGTATGTAATTTATTTCAATACCCAAATGCTACAAATTGATTTTCAATAGACGTTTCTAAAAAGCACTATTTAGAATTCACTTTTTTCTTACCATACCATGCATGTGTACATCATCCATTTTTTGACCTAAATAATTGTTTAATGATATCAAGTTTCCACAATCCATAATGTTCTTTGCAATGATTTCTAGCTTTGACTGTGTGAGAATTTTTACATAAAATATTCTCACACAATCAAAGCCAAAAATCATTGCAAAGGACTAAATAATTGTATTTTTCTAAATCCATTTGGGAAAATATTTGTAACTGACTGAAGCACATTTTTGATTTTTTTTGCAATTTTTTATTGATTTATTTTTGTTTAATTTTACTAGCCACATTTGTCATTTTGAAAAATCATCATGTACGTCATGCATAAGATGACCTAAACTTATTATTTTTTTATTTTTTTTAAAAATGAAAATAATTTTCTAAAGTATGCTTTTGTGCAATTCGTTCTACAAAAAATATTTTAATTAAAAATTTATTGAAATAGTAAAAAACCCTGACATTTCAAGTTTATGGATTAGTTTTATCAGAAATTAATTGAAAAATAGCAAAAATAATCCTATTGTAAAAAATGTACATATTTTGAATTTGTATTGTCTCATCTATAATGAGTTTTAATTTTGTCAAAAAATTCTACAAAAATAGTCTCTAGACATATGTCCAAAGTCAATATTTTCCTGTGAGATTGTCAGGACCTTCAACTTGCAAGTCAAACCAAGTTCAAAGCTTAGGTCTGGGTCCCCAAGCTTTTTCTGAATTGAAAAACAAAGCAAAAACCTGACAAAAAAATTAAGATTTAGATAAATAGGATCTCATTTCATAAAAATATATATATTTTTATACTTAAATGAAATGGGACCCTGTTTCTTAAAAGCATATTTTCTTTTATGAAACAGGTCATTAAAAAATGGGATCCCATTTTTTAACAACCCATTTTAAAATGGGATCCCATTTTTTAACAACCCATTTTAAAATGGAGTCCTATTTTTTAACAACCCATATTCAATCAAGATCCCATTTTTTAACCCGCTTTAAAATGGGATCTTGTTTTTCAAGAAATAGATCTTATTTTTTGATGACCCATTTTCTAATGGCCCATTTTAAAATGACCCATTTTAAAACGAGATCCCATTTTTGGCTTGGGACCCCAAACCTAAACGGGATCTCATTTTCTTGAAGCCAATTTTGGGTTTTTGTCTAAGGCAAAAACTTCCACGTTTTGTGGACTCATCTTCTTGCATTTACCCCATAACCTGCAACAACTTGTTTTCCTCTTTTCACTATTTTCTCAATATCCCTGACATCTTCATCATGTAACAAACTTCCTTAACACATAGTTGACATCAATGACAACACCACCTTGTAGACTTCTTGTTGACATCAATGACAATATCTTCATACTTGCAATGGTTAACAATACAAACAGATGAAACAAACTAAATATGATGAAATCATTCACCTAAAAGCTTGAAACTATCTCCCCCTATGCTTTGATACCATATAAAATTTTGGAAAATCAAGGAGATAAAATAGTAAGCATAAATGAACAATGCAACAATTATATTTAGATAACTCAAACTACAATGAGTAAAAAGAATTGCATATATAGGAAATAAAGAGGTAATCCACCTATGAGTAGGCAAGTCCCCCATGAAGTGACACAAATGAGTAGACAAGTATCCTAGAGGTGTTAATCTTAGGAACACTTGGAATGTGCAAACTAACAAGCTAACTAACCAAGTCATCAACCTTGATGCCAAGCATTGAGTGACCTTTGAGGTGAGATGGAAAATATTCCAACCTCAAAAAGGTAGCACATGAGGTTTACCAAATAACTTGGTAAACTCTAGAGGTCTAAATGTTGCACATTCAGTTAGACAAGATGTTGTCTAACCTTATCAACCTAAGTACACTTAAGTATAGTGAATAGATAAATTATTCACTCTAACAAAATTGACCTTTGAGGTGAGATGGAAAGTCTTCCAACCCCAAAAGGTATGTATATGAGGTTTACCAAACAACTTGGTAACCTCAGGAGGCCTAAAAGGTTGCATGTTCAGTTAGACAAGATGTTGTCTAACCTCATCAACCTAAGTATACTTAAGTATAGTGAATAGATAAATTATTTACTCTAACAATATATGTATGGGATCACATATCTCCCTTAGTACTACCTTTCTAAATTGTTTCTATATATTATTCAATATCACTTATTATTAGTAGAAAAACATATTAACATACAAAGAATGAATAAAAATTAAGAAAATATCAATGATGATTGTATGTAAATGTGGTTCAAGAAATAAAATAACATATATAAAATATTAATTAAAAAATATTTTTTATTTTTATTATATATGAAAATTAAATTATATTATATATTATACTTTATTTTTATAATTTATGTCATTGAAAAAATAATTTATTGAAAGAATAAAATTATGGTTCATTTGAAGAATAAAAGACAATTGGTAATTGATAAAAAAAAATATTTTGTTCTTTTTTCTTAAATCATTTTGAAAGGTTTTATATTTTTACGTACTAATCATTTTTAATTATTTTCAATCTTTATTTATTTGAATAAGGAAATTATATTTATATAAAATCTTTGTTTCTAATCTTAAGGTATTCAATATTGATTATGTCTTCTTTTAATCTAATTAATTTTGCATAATTATAATTTATATTGGTTTAAAGTTATAAATAAAGAAATACAATATATAATATCTTAAATTTTATTTACAACTTGAAGAATGAAATACAATTGAAAATTAATAAAAGTTTTGATTATATGTTTTCTCTCTTAAATCAATTTTATGGTTTCATTTCATTAAAATTTTCACTTCCAAAAAGTTAACATTATATAATTAGATATGCAATATTTTTTTTTACTAATCTAATTTTTATGATCATTCTTTTTAATCTTCATCTACATCATAAAATTAAACCTATTTAAACTTTTATTCTTTAACTTTAAGATATTCAATGTATATTATAATTTCTCTTGATTTAATCTACTCTACTCAACCTGAATTTATATACTTTCAAGAATTATTTATAAAGAAAAACAATACTATATCTTAAATATAAAAACAAAAAACACTATTTAATAACAAAAACATTAATATTGGACATAAAAAATATTAAAAAAACCACATAAAATGGAAATTAAAAATCTAACACCACATAAATATCTTACAATAATACACACAATAGTTTTATAAAGTTCTACAAAAACATCTAAAAGACTATCAAATTAGAGAGTTCCATAAAACCAAAAATGCTGTAAAAATCTCTAAACTACTCTTTTTTTTTTTAGACTACAGGAGTCAAAATTGGGTAGCCGCTCCCCTATAAATTGCAGTGCGCCTGGCAAACTTTTTTCACATGACTGGTGACGCTGGTGAGACACGCCCTAGACCTCATGACCTCTTGCCTTAAACAAGATGCTATAGCCAATCTCTAAAATAATTTTTCTTCCATTGTGTTGAGTGACCGAAGCAATGCATTTACAAGTTTCTAATTTATTTTGATTTTTGCTCAAAACTTAAAATGGAAGGGACTACAGTCAACTATAATGCAATCAAATTACACTTATTTCTATTCTTTACGGAATTACTATTTGGTTGTCAGCTTATGTTGGTTTTTGACTCAATACTATCACCAGGAAATCTTTTCGGTTCTCATAACCTGTAGAGGAGAGTGCTATTGTTTTAGACTTATTTTTTTAGATTAACTTTTAATTTAATATTATACAATAAAATTGAAAATTATATATAAAGACAAAGAACGTCTGAGAGCAGTAGATTTTTCTCATTTACCGGAAGCTACCTGTTGGTCGTCGGAAACTTCTTGTTTGCATCGCTTTACACGCTACGCTGACCGGATATATTGCAATACAATAAAATAGACGTGTTGCAGTAAGAGAGGCATTCGTTGGGAGTAAAGATGGTGAAAGCCATTGGGAGTGGGCCCCCCTCCCTTTGCATCTTCTTACAACCTATTTGTTCGGGTTTATGTAATCAATACGGCCTTTGCCCCACTGGATAGCGAATGTCTATCGAGCGTACTGAATGCGTGTTTGACTCTTAAACTATTTAATTTAAACTATATTGGATGTGTTTTTTTTATTAATTTTTATTTTAGTCAAATGTTGGATAGATGTTGCCTTCGAAGAAATGAGAGTGGAAGTCAGACAAACCTCACATTAGACATTTAGCCATTGTTATTATAATTATTATTTATAATACTATTTAGAATTTAAATTTAATATTTTAATATAGAATAAAAGGAGATTTCAAAACAGATTTGTATATATGGGTGACTCCGAATGGATAATTGTCACAACTGTGCTCGACACGCAGATTCGGCCATGCCACCATCCCATGCATGGTATGTCTGGATTATGCATATGAGGAATAATGTGGTAACATATACATCCATACATCCATATATGGTTTGCGTAGGTTCCTCATCCCAATCCGCTCACAAACCAAACCGCTTATCTGCGTTTTCCTTTTATCTGGGCGATGAAAACGGAGACGGAGAAGAGCAGGTCGTCGCTTTCTCCATTATGTCTTTAAAGGGATTTTGATCTGTTTGTTTTGGGTGGATGGTTAGCTGCTGTTCCACCTTTTCTTTCATCTCAGTTGAGTTGTTTTCATTCCTCAGGGTTCGTTTCTTTTGGAATGCCTTTTATTTTTCTGGCTGAAATTTTCCTTCACAAAAGGGGTTTTTTTTCGAGAACAGCATTTACCTAGAGCGGAAATATCATTTCTGAGTGGCTCTTCTATGGCTGTGTGTTTCTGTCATAATGGTCGATTTCGGTTTAAAGAAAACTGTAACCTATGCTGTTTACGGAATACGATGTTTACATCCCTCGAACCTTGATCTGATGACCCATCGGCAAAATAGGTTGTTATTATGGATTCCAGAAACCTTTGCAATCGGAGATATATTTTACTCCAGACCATGAATTTTCTTTGCCTTTTTGTTGGCAACCCTTGGCTCCGCGCTTTTGTTGTTTAAGAATACAGCTTCTATTGTGATGATCCGTACAGCTATACTCTTCCTTCCTAAAACTTCTATAGTTTATAAATGTTTAAAATTGCAAGTCTGAATTTGTATTACCCTTTTATTTCTCTTTGACTGGTTTGACAGTTGAACGGTTGATGGACATAACTGCTACAGCCTTTTTGATGGAAGTTTGTAACCCTCTAAAACTGGAGTATTAGCTTCCCTTTACACAAATAGCTGCACAATTTAGGGAAGAAAA
Organism: Sequoia sempervirens; assembly: GCA_007258455.2. Classification (NCBI taxonomy): domain Eukaryota; kingdom Viridiplantae; phylum Streptophyta; class Pinopsida; order Cupressales; family Cupressaceae; genus Sequoia; species Sequoia sempervirens. Next base: position 34,864,052 of record VDFB02086081.1, on the reverse strand, counting down.
ACCTTGAGGGCTTGATTTAGTGATTGTGCGAGGAATTACTCCTAACGCTGTACAGATGGAAATCCTTTAACGCAATCTGGCTAAATCATATGCGAAAGAAAACGATTCGGCCATTTCCAATCTCAGTCAGAAAAATGGATCACTATTCTCATCTCTTCACACACATTCAGAAATTCCACAGATTTACCTAACAACCGACCCGAATCGTTGATTCTGAAGGTGTCTTATGCCAAAGTTTTCCATTCATGGGCATTTCTCCATTTGAGGTTTCGGCGGCGTTGGTTTGAAGATGTAATTTTGTTTAAATCAATATGAATGTCCATCGTGGAGCATATTACAGCCATTGCAGTGAATATGCGGGCAAACTGAGGATCGTGATTATCAGAAATGCTGACATTCTTGTCGGAGAACATGCCAAAAGGCGGCTTAAGCGAAGGTGGAGAACACACCTGCTTCCTCCTCTTTACCAGGTCTTGTAACAGATGCTATGCCTGCCTGCCAACATTGCATTAGGGAACAAACGACCTTTGGGACTCTGCTCACAGATTGAACTTCATGCTGTAATGGTATAATAAACCGCCAAATGACGGTATTTTTAGGCCTATGTTCAGATGGGGATTCCAACGTTTCTGGGATCTGCAACAGAAAATCGAAAACTGGAGCAAAGTGTAACTTCCGGACAGGACGAAAATGCTACTGAAGACAAGAGGCCAGAGACAAGGCAAACTAAAAATTCAAAATCGAATTAGTGAGCTTACCGTCAAGAGTCTCTTTCTTTGACCGCCACTTTAGAGCGCAGAAGCTAGATACTCAATGTTCCGGCAAACCTAAACAAGAATGGATAACCGGCTAGTACCATGCCTAAAGATTCCTTCAACCTGAGCCTGGCTCTCGGAGTTGTAAATTTGATTTGACAGAAACGCCTCATAGTTAAGGATTTAGGTATCCTGAGGAAACAGATAAAGGCTAAGAAGCAGTACAGGATCAGGTAGCAGAACGTTCCGATTCCAAAGCAACGGAGAGAGCCTATATTGGAAAATTTGATTTCCGATATACCTAAATCCAAGTCGGTTAAAATGACATTTCTAACATTAGCAATACATAGTGAAGTTTCTGCAAGCTAAGATTTGCCGAGTTTGCAAAACATTTACACCAACGAATTTTAGTAGCAAGGAATGCTCATATTGGATGATTGCCTTGTCCAAGGGTATACATGAAACAAGGCATAATGCAAAATACCTACGTCAAGGAGGAGACAAAAGGCGCCTAATTACTGAAATCCGTGCTGTTTTATAGTCTTGTACTACTAATATCTTAACATACACCATAACCTTAAGCAAAAATTTGATCATTAGCTTACATTGAATGGCCACCCCTACTTTTAACTATTGTGCTAGTCCTAGCTAAGATTTTGCTTTTCCAAGCCATAACATTCTAAATCTTGCTCTGTAAATATTTTAATATTAACTTTTGGAACTCTTAGAAACAGAAATTTGTAGGAGAACCCTATACATATGTGGTAGCTCTGCCTGTAAACAGAGAAAAGAAGAGAAAAGTACCTCCACGGTGTAGTATTTTTATGAATTAAAATTGTTGTTCTGGAATATATTTTGTTGTGTGTATTTTATTATCTTTGCAATTGTAATATTATAAGTTGATTGTTGTTCTATAAAATTTTAGGCCTTTAATTATTGTTTCTAAGTGGCATCTAAGTAGGTTATCAAAGAAGCTAAGTTGTCCAGTAATGGAGTTAATTTGCAATGGTCTTGATATGGGTAGTAGTCTCACATAACCATCACTTCTAGGTTTTTATGGCAAGAATTATGAATATTGGAATTTACAAATGAAGATTTTAATTGGATCACAAGAGATTTAGGACTTGGTAGAAAAATGTATCAAGAACCCCAAGTTCAAGTGACATATAATTCTTTCTCTAAAGCGTAAAATTATTTATTGTAGCAAAATCACGAAAATAAAAAGGTACCACTCTTTAAAAGATAAACAATTAATTACTATCTTTCAAAGAATTGTAGTCTTAGTTACTTTAATGAAAGCATGGGACACCCTACAAAATTATTATCAAGGTACAAGCATAGTGAAATTAGTAAGATTGAAAATCTTTACAAAATAGTTTCAAAATTTACAAATGAGATATCGTGAATCAATGAGTGATTTCTTCACTTGTGTAATAGGTGTGTTTTAATCAAATCATAGTGGAGTAAATATTTATGATCAAAGAGTAGTGGAGGAAATATTGAACAGTCTACAAACAAGGTTTGACCCCATTTTTATTACTATTGAAGAATCAAAGGATTTTTTCACAATTGTATTTAGATAAATTAATGGGTTGTTTATAAATTTATCATCAAATGCCTAATCAAGTCGCCAAAATATCCATAGAACAAGAATTTAAATATGAAGAATCATTCAATA